>PVIJ01000221.1:0-343101 GCA_004024925.1 Scalopus aquaticus | reverse complement strand
GGGGAGGATAAGGGCACAAAATGGAAGAGAGGAGAATACAGGGGACCATGGAGATGGATCACGGGTGAATTGGTGGTGGGCTGCCCAAGGGGAATACAAAATGTAAAAGACACAAATAACAATAAAAAAAAAAAAGTTACTGGCATCACCTTTCTGACTGATTGGCAGATACATGAAGGGTTTGGATCCTAGTCATTCCAATTTTCAGTATTATAATGACTTTGGCTTTTTTCAACAGAAAAATTACATTATTTGGAAATTTCAAATAACCTAAAGAAAACTTAGCTGATTGGACAACCACTATGATGTTCTCTTTATCCCTGACACTTCAAAATTGAAAGTTTAGAGTTGAGTTAGGGAGACGCTAACACCAACAATAACACATACAATAACACATCATTTATACCTCTCAGGATCTTATTTCTCACATTCCAGAGAGATAACATAATGCCTAAATCTCAGGACTGTGGTGAAGCAGAAATGATGTCACATGTGTGCTGTCTGAAAAGCAATACAGAAATGTGGTTGTTACGTGTGTGAACTTAAGTCCTCTCTTAAGCTAGGGCTGTGTTGCAGGTTGGTCCGTTAAACTTCTCTTGCATATCATTCTTATAAGGTGGGTTATGAGCAGTCTCATGTTATTTTAGGATCCATTGATATTTAATTACAAGCTACTCCCTATTGACAGCAGCAGCACCTAAAAACAATAGCAGAAACTTTAATAATAAAAACTGCATCGCTGGACAGTTATTATATGCTAGGTACTGTATTGAGAACTTAAAGTTTTTGTGAGCACCTGTGTGGTTGCTATAAATTTTAACCTGAATTCTCTTAACTATTAAATGAGGGAGCCGTAATTTACATTCTGGTTAGCTCAATTCCAAAGTTCAAGATGTAATGGTGGGTCAAGCCACTATGTTCTAGGTTTTCTCTTTGGGAAGGAGATGCCTTGAGAATCTTGACCTGTATCCAAACTGCTGTAGCGTTTCCTTTCTCAGACGCTTACCTATCTTGACTCGGATGTCCAGGCCTTCTTGACACTCCTGGGACTCAAACAATCCATGGATCTCCAAGCTACATTTAATTACCACTGTGATAATGTTTTTCAGTTGCCTTCGCTCCACTTTCCACAGGGCTAGTAGGGCGTCACCTTGAAAACACAAAAGCAGAGAGGTGGCAGCTCATGACCTTCCCAGAAGATCAGTCTATTTTGTAAGAAATCTGCACAGAAACTGCTTCTTCAAACATTCCCCAGCCCCATCTCTTGGCCCCTGTGTTCTCTAAGATACCTCCTTTTTCAGGGCACCAGGAACCCAAAATTCTCTGCTTACCTCTCCCGTCTCAGTATGCCCTCATACCTGCAAATTTTAAGATGTCTCCTCCAAAAATTAGCACTTCTAAGGAAAAAAGAAAATAAGTTGAATCAAACTCCGATCTCTTAAAGCTAATAAAAAGAATTTATCTTGTGAACCTATACCCCCAAATAACATACAGTGTTGTAAACCAATGTTACCTCATAAAAATAATACACTTTTAAAAAGAAGAATTCATACTTCATCAGTGGAATAGAAATTAGGTCAAGAGAATAGTATTTAGGTAATAGACCTATAGTGAAGCTATCATCTCAGACACATCACTTCAACCCACTAGAGTCTGTTTCTTCAACTGTAGAATGTTTGCATTGAACTGGATTATGTACCTGCTCCATTTATGTGAATGGGAAAAGAGAGCAATGAGGAATGTGGGATTTCTGATGTGGTCTCAAGATAGCTACCCTATTTCCTGAGTGACAGAATGCTTTCCACTGATGAATATATGTTCTGAGCTAGAATTTGAGAGAGTGAGTGGAGGAGTGACAGGATTCCATAACAACTAAGAATCAGAAAATTGGGAAGCCAGAGCTACGTCGGTCAACTGACTTTTATTACTGACTTGTATTTTGTTTATTTATACTTTATGACACAAATGTACACTTTCTTACTTAGACATCATCACAAATTTGTTGAGCACTATTGTGTTGAGTGGGTTGCAAAAAAGGAATTAGATAAGCTTCTCTTTTTAAGGAGAATAAAATTTTGTCTAGTAAATAATAGTAAGATACTGCTATGGAACTTAGGGTTGATAACAGACCAGACCTAGAGTTTACCTTAATAGAGGAAATCCTTTTCTTTATGAATAGTTCAAATTAATGATGCAAACAAGATGGTAGGCAGAGTTTAAAGAAGACAAAACTTTTCAGTCAGTTGTAAGTGCTTCAGAATCCATCAGAATTACTGATATGTTAATTATAAATCACTCATCTATTCATAAAACATTCTCTTAAGGACTACATTTGGGTTACACTGATTTTTTTTTATTATTTAGTTACTAAAAACATTACTACCACAGTTTTTTAAAAAAGTAGTCTCTAATTCAGTCTTTTAATACAAAATGTTTTTTCCCTCATATAGTTGTGTTAGTGAGGCTGTACTTGTACTCACTTGTTCTGTGTTGTATTTCCGAAGAGACTGGTTTCATACACAATTCATGGGGGAAATGAAGAGTATCAAGCAATAGTACTCTATCAGGTTATAACCGACAAATAGAGAAAAACAATGAATTGAAATATTCATAAGGTAGAATCTTACGGGGACACTTACTCTCCACTATTGAACTTATGTAGTGATTGAGGATCTCCACCAGCTGCTCAGCCCCTCGGTCCATGTACATTGCTGTGCTGAACTTCTCAGTCATTGCAGTAAAACCTGTAATCAAGGCATAGCTAGTCTCCTTGGCTGCTTGGAGGGACCAAACAGAGCTGGTAGAAGAATACCACACTGGAGAGCAGTAGGTCTCAGTTCCTAAAAACTAAGAGGGTTTCTTCTTAATGATCTTTGTGGTTGAGGTTGAGCAAGTCTATTCTTGGCATTCTGTCTCTGATTATTATTTTAGGGGTCAGGAAGAGGCACCAGAGACCTTTTCCCTCTAAATTTTTCTATGTTTGTAGAGATGACTGCACTTTGTGTATAGAACTTCCATTCAATGGTAATGAAAACACAAAATTCAAACATTGCTAAAGAGGTGGCAAGTATCCTTTAAGATGTAAACATCTGGGCCTCCCTGGTGGCGCAGTGGTTGAGCGCTGCACTGTGGAGCTGTTGGCAGCACGATGCGAGTTCGACGCCCAGCCAGGGAGAATCCCGCATGGTGCGGCAGACCTCTCCTGCCTCGCCCGCTGCTCCCCTCAGCAGTGTATTTCTGATCTGCCTGTTCTGCTCCCCACTCTGTCTCTGGTGGGCCCTCTCGCCACCCCGCGCCTCTAGCCTGTACCCCAGCTTGTATGTATAAATAAATAAATCTTTAAAAAAAAAAGATGTCAACATCTTATATAGAGAGGTATGCATCTGGAGAAACCATTCCTTGAGGTCAGTTTTGCCTGGGATGTGTGTAGGGCTTGGGCAGGGCATAGGGGAATGAGATAACCAGTGATGTCAGGGCCAGGACATTGGAGTCAAAAGCTCCAGAAGTGGAACTAGGGCATCTTAAGGATTTGCCCTTGACTAGGTGTGCTGGGTAAGAGAAAGTGAGAGCGTGCTAGGTGCACAAGTTACCTGTCCTCCCTCTTGCCTTTTCAGTAGCACTATCTTCTACTGGACATTTGCAGCAAGAGCTCCAAAATAGCTCCTGGCTCTGCAATCAAGCTCTGCATGTGAATTCAATACCACCTGTTGTTTACCCACACTCCACATCCCCTTTGTGCTTGCCTGAGATATCAACAAACATCAAGACTCCATCAAAATAATCCACAGATGGTAGCTCTGAAGAGAAATCTCCGTAGACAATGAGGTCTGGCAAATGAGCAGCTATTCTCACAATGGCCCGATCCTGTGAATCTTCTCGTCGTGGGTTCATGTTCAAAGCAAATGTTCAGGATTTTTTGGTCACAGTAAACAGTCCCCAAATAGACCTTCTGAAAAGAAAAGCTGAGAATGAAGGAAAACTGACATATTCATTCATTCACTTTCCTATTTCTTTATCTTTCTTTACTGTGTGCGAATCTCTTTTAAGTGACTAAGTGGTGCTAATGTCTGAGTTATTGACTCATATTTCAGAAGAGCCAGTTCTCTAGAGAGCCCCCACAAACTTAGCCCCCAACCTGAACAGCTCCTACAGGAACGAGCACCATTACAAAAGGAAGGGTTGAAGGGGCTCGTCCATTTTCATAAAGGGGGGGCATCCTCTATGTGCCAGTCTTGTTGCAGAGAGGCCAACAGTACTGACCCCTCATTTAGGCCCCTTTCCTTTCATGTTTACACTTTCCTTCCCTCTACCTTTTGGTCTCTCATCTTTTTTCTCTCCTTTTTGAAAACTAGAAAAACAGTGTAGATATGAATTTTTGTACAAGAATTACGTGACTAGCAAACGGAAGTATTATATAAGCAAGAGGTGATCTGTATTAAGGTAGAGTTTAAGTAAATAGAATTCAAAAGGGTGTGTGTGTGCGTGTGTGTGTAAGGCTTTAAATGTAAAGTGGAAGGAAATGATGTTTTAGTTTGCTACCTTGTCAATTCCGAGAAAACTAGGATTTCCTAAAGCTTTCCTTTTGCTGCTGGGCCCAGTTCCATGCTCATACCTGTATATTGTAAAAATCATGCTCTTCCGCCCTTAACAGGAATAGTGGTCTCAACTTCTTCAGAGCAGTCCAACTTCCTGGAATGGGTGATACTGAAAATAAGAGATCTTTTTTCAAAAGAGGAGCTGTTTGTGACCACTAAGGAGGAGGTGGCTAGTAATTTTAAACAGACATAGGTCATGCTGGGGAACATAAGAATAGAAGAAAGGAAAAAGTGAGATAGTTAGCATACATCTTAGATTATGGAAAATATTTTTTAGATTGGGGAAATAGTATACTTAACAAATAGACTTTAAATTGTGTAGAATCCTCTAAAACCAAGTACTAAAAAAAAGAAAATTGAAGATTAAATATTAAATATTGGTTGATCTTTAACAGCAAATACCCTGGTAAGTTAAAATGTTAAGAAGTAAATAAAAAACAGAAACATGTAACTGAGATTTAAAAATAAACAGCATTAAAAACTCAATTAAAAATAGCATATGCCGGGCCTCCCTGGTGGCGCAGCGGTTAAGCGCTGCGCTGTGGAGCTGTCGGCAGCAGCGACGCGAGTTCGACGCCCGGCCAGGGAGAATCCCGCATGGCGTGGCAGACCTCTTCTGCCTTGCCCGCTGCTCCCCTCAGCAGTGTATTTCTGATCTGCCTGTTCTGCTACCCGCTCTGTCTCTGGTGAACCCTCTCGCCACCCCACACCTCTGGCCTGTACCCCAGCTTGTATGTATAAATAAAAAATAAATCTTTAAAAAAAAAATAGCATATGCCAGGGATAGTCAATATATAACAAATCATTAATTTCAGACAGTGAGTAATGTGAACTTAAAGGTGTGAGAAAACTGAAAATGCAGAATGCATTAAGATTTAGGAAAAATGTTCCAAAAAAAAAAAAAAAAACAAAACCAACCTAGAGGGGGTGTTTAGCTTTATGGAAAGCAAGGAAATGACTAAAAGAGGAGTAAGGGCAAAGCTTGAACATAGTGTTCTACACAACTCTTCTTTTGCTTCTGTTTCTCCGTTATGAAGAGTTGAAAAGTCTAACAAATATTGCTAAGAAAAAAAATGATAAAGGTTGTGATATAGCACCCAGTTATTTAAAATAAATTCAAGAAGCCAACCCCAGAGAATGTATATCCATAAATGCTAAAGGAACTGATACATGTAACATCAGTAATCTCAAAAAAATAAGGAGAACCAGAAATGAGCTGGGCATGGTCTCTTCTGAATTTTAAAAAATGAGCCTACATGTAAATTCCAGAAAGCAGAGTGGTAAACACGACCTGTCGGCCAATGTAACACTTCATTAAGAAATAACTCCAAAATCTCAGTGAATTAAAATTACAAAGGTTTATTCCCCGTCATTTTCTTGCTACAAGTGTCAATTGAGGTTGATTGAGGCTCTGCTCTATTGCTGTCTTCACTTTGGGACCCAAACTGGGACATTTTGGTTGTCACCAAGTGGGAAAAGAGGATTCAATGAGTCAGAGGTGTTCTGAAAGTCCTCCTAGAAGTGACACTTGCCAATGCCCAAGGCAAGTTATGTGGACACATCCATTTCGGGTAGATCAGGAAGTGCGATTCTACCGTGCGTGTAGCCGTAGAGAAAGCTGGAATGTTTGTAATCAGACTTCATGGTTATCAATCTTGATAATAAACAAGCACTCAGATAAGTAAGAGTGGTTAAAGGGAGTCAAAATGGACTCAGAACCAAGAACCAAGAGGAAATAAAGTTTTATTTCCTCTTTTTAAGAGTTATTAAACTTTCAATTCAAGAAAATGCTATAGACAAAGTATATCTTGACTTTAACAAGGCATTTGGCCACATATCTCACTTTTTCTCATTTCTCAATTCTTGTTGGTAAAAAACAAAAATTATAGGAGTGATGAAAACATAGGTAGCTGGTTAACAGTCAGACCTAACAGATGGATATTGATTTATGTTCTAGTGTCCACTCAGATGCCTCCAGGGAGGTGCTAGAAGTTTTAGGTAACTACGTAAGAGGAAGGAGAGCTAGTATACTTGGTGACACAATCAGGACCTTAAAATATCTTAATGGACCGAAATAACAATGACATTTCCAAAGAATAAATGCAAAGGGTTATATTTACAAATTTAACAAAATCAAATGCATAAGCAATTGTGAAAAGTAGATTTATTACAAATTCAGCGTTATCTTTAAAAAATATTTGTTGGAGCATAAGTATGACATATGCAGAAAAATGCACAATTTGTCAGTGTGTAACTTGTGATTTATTATAAAGTTAAAAAATGCACATAATCCATAGTCATAGAAAACAATCAGGGGGCCTCCCTGGTGGCGCAATGGGTTAAGCGCGGCACTAAGAAGCTATCCAGAGCTACCGCAACACGAGTTCCACACGTGGGCAAGGAGATTCACCAGGGAGATTCCCACATGGCGTAGCAGACCTCTCCTGCCTTGCCTGCTGCTCCCCTCAGCAGTGTACTTCAGTCGATCTGCCTGTTCTTCTCCCCACTCTGTCTCTGGTGAATCCTCTCATCACCCCCATGTCTCTGGCTTACACCCCAGCTCTTGTATGCATAAATAAATCAATCTTAAAAAAACCACAAAAACCAATGTGGCCAGTACTATAATAACATCTCTCATTTTATCTCCTAGTCACTCCCTTTTGCCTCCCCAAAAGTAAACTCTCCTGATTTCTAACACCCTGGATCACTTTTTCCAGTTTTTGTAACTTTATATAAATGGAATTCTGCTGTATATATTCTTTTTCTCAAAGTTTTGTAATATTCATTTATGTTGTGTGTATATCAGTAATTGCTCACTATCAGAACTGGGTAAAATTCCTCCACCTGATTATACTACAAAGAACCTATTTTACTATTGACCTGTAAGTTGTTACCAGTTTTAGGCTATTAAAAATCATGCTGAGAACCTTCCTACAAAGTGTTTTGGTGAAACACTTTGCTTTGCTATACACTTTGCTATACACCTGGGAGTGGTGTGCAGGGTCATAGGATATAAAAATGCTGATCTTGAGTAGATTTTGCCAGTTTTCCATTAAGTGGTAGTACCAACTTACATCCTATAAGCAAGATGGAAAAGTTCAGAAGATAAAAAGCTAACCCTTGCTTTTATCAGTTTTTTGTTTGTTTGTTTTAATTTTAGCCATCTTGGCAGGTGAGTGGTGTTACCTATGGCTTTGTGTTTCCTTGGCGGAACCAATGAAAAAAAGTACCTTATTCATATTGGCCATTTAGACACACTACAATCTTAAGGTGCTTAAGAAGTACTCAAATGTGACCCAGTACTACAGTCTTAAGGTGCATAAGCAGTACTTGAATTTGAAGTCATTGATGATGGGATATAAGAAATGATGGGAAAGATTGGAGATGTTAAATGAAGAGATGACATTTGGGTGAAAAAGGTAATTGCCTTTAGTTATTTGGGCTGAAATGTGAAAGTTGTGCACCACACAATTCCCTAATGCAGGTCCCTGCTTTTAACTAAGAACTCCCCTACTTCTTTCCTCAGGGAGTGACTGGGTTTGATTACACAAGAATAAGTTTCATGGAAGAGTTGAAGGGGGAAATGTCAGTAGGTGAATCTTTTCTCTTCAGAGAAGGGAGGAAGGTTGCCAAAGTAGAGATGACCTTAACAGTACGGTTTCTCTAAGTACAGATACTCTGAGGAGGCTTCCACTGATGCAATAAACAGACCCAGAGCTGAGAGAGGACTGAGCAGAAGTGAGCAGGGTGTAGCTCTGTTCTTCCCTCTCCTGGGTGCCTCCCAATGCTGCCCATCGACTATCACAACCTTGCTCTCTTTGGCTACCACTTATAAGATTGCAAGATTTAGCAGGACATTCGTTTTAATTAGAATAAATCAATACTTTTATTTAGTTATGAATAACTTTGATTGGGGAAATAACCTCCCCAATATCATTTTATCTAGCAAGTCTGCTCCAGCTTGTCAATTTTAGTAATACTCTCCTCACATGAATAGACTAGACTGTTTTGCTTCAGTGTGAGCACTGTGGAAAGTGGATTAATTTTTTTTATAGATCCAAAAGGATTAATCAGGATCAATGGGTGGCGATCACTGGGAGGCAAAGTTCAGCAATGTAAGGATGAATACAACATGGACAGTTAAGAAGTATTGGATTTCATTGTGAAGCTGTATAGTGTCTGCCTCTGAGGTTATAATGATCCTTAGACTTAATAAAGATGAATTAGATGATTGCTAAGATTCCATTGATTTAAATAAGGTGATTTGAGAACTTGGACAGTTCAAGTTTATGACTACTAAGCAAGGAAAGGAAACACATCTGAAGATGAGATGGACAAATGCAGAAAGGAAACTAGGAGTAAATTATTTGCTCATGGGCTGAAGAGGCAAAGACATCTAAAATGAATACCTGAGAGTTTTTTTTATTAACACCCACAAGAAAACAATACATTTCTATTTTAGAACTTAGTCTTACGCTTTAAGTTTCATAACATCAGAAAATGATTAATAATACTTACTTTGTGCATGTATATACCACATTGTAATCTTAATTTGAGGTCTTTGTATGTGAACTGTTTTACATAGGTTGCCTCATTTAATCCTCAAAATAGCACTAACAGGTAGGACTGGTCCTCCTTTTATAGACACAGAAACTGAAGTTAACAGAGATTCATTTGCTTGAGGTCACATGGCAAGAGGACAGGTCTGCGGGACTTGAAAGCCCAGCCTCTTTCCACTATACCATGCTACACTCCATTTGTATGTTTTATGACACTTTGGGGACATTTATGACCCAGAGAAAAGATGCATTTCTTTTCAGAGCACTTTCAATGCATGCTGATGGTCCTGTCAGCAATTCTTTGGTCAATTCAATCTCTATCAAGAATAGAGTGTGGGGCCTCCCTGGTGGTGCAAGGGGTTATGTCTCAGTACTATGAAACTATCGGCAGACAGCCAGCCACTGCAGCATGAATTCGATCCAGCCAGGGAGCTGACCCACATGGCGCAGCAGACCTCTCCTGTCTTATCCGCTGCTCTCCTCTGCAATGTATTTCAGTGGATCCACATGTTCTGCTCCCCACTCTGTTTCTGGTTAAGGCTCTCACCCCCTCACACCTCTGGCTTACACCCAAGCTCTTGTAAATAAATAAATCTTTAAATAAATAAATAGATAAATAAACAAATCTTTAAAAAAATATGAGAGTGTGATGGAGATTATGCACTGAAAAAGTATAAAATCATCCAGGAATGAGGATATCTGAGAGTAAAAGAACAAGCAGGTGAATGAGTCCCCAAAGATTCACCAAGATTTTCCTGAATGAAGGGAAGTGTGTGTATAGTTTCATTCTGCTTCAAGAAAACTCAATAGTACCCAAAAAATGAAAGTAAAATTTAAGATGTTTCAACCAGTATTGTTTCTCAAAATACCTCTTCTAGAAACTTCTAATGGATTATAGTTTTCATCCAACTTTTCATTAATATATAGAGTCAGGTTTTACAAGAGTCCAAAGAAGAGTAGTCTGAACCTAAAGGGATAATGTTGTGTATCAGGAATGCTTGTCTGATCTCTCTAGCCAAGGCCATTTTTCCTCTGATCTGTTAAAGCACTTAATGCCCATAAACATCATGTGCCTTATTTTCTATTTAAATATCCTCAATTGTTTATTGATCCTTTTACATTGCCTTCTTCTGAATTGTAAGCACTTCTGCTACAGGGTATGTTCAACATAGACTTTTGTCCTCCACAGCCTCTTCTCAGTGCCTGTTCACATGGTAGGCATTTACTATTTGATGAGAGGTAAAAAGAAGGCTGTCACATGAGACAATGCAGATGTAAATAAAGACATTAAGCTAGAAAAATAGAGCATTCAGGATAAATAGCATGAGGTAACATTTAAGCCTTCAAACTTCTAATCTCACTTAAAATAGTGACACTGAGATACATAAATTGAAGCTGATTCCTAGCCTAAAGCTTTCTCACTTTCCTCTGAGCTCCAATGCCTGTCTTCCCATCTTTAGCTCTGCAACCATTCTTCCTACTAAGACTACTACTTCCACATACCTCCTCTTCCTCCAAGATTGAGGAGAAGCCAGAGCCTACACTAGATCTTTCAGGAGTGCAGAAAACAGGAAAGGGGCTTGGGTGACATTATTCTGAAGACAGCAGAGCCAGTCTGTCTATAGCTGACTTATAAAATGACAGTTTTGTCCGGAAGCCGTTTTCCAGGCCACACCCTCACCAGAAGCTCATTGTTTCACAGGCACTAAGTTTCCTTCTGATTGGCTGGCCCTGCCCTCCCCTCCCCCACTAGTCTAGTGACCTGTGGCTCAGACAGAATGATCTGTTTCAGGTTCTCTGGTCCTGACCTGAGGGACAAGGGTCATAGAAGACAGCTATGATCCTAAGTGGTTTTCACAACTCTCTTTCCGGCCACGTGGAGGACAGCTAAAATTAGGCAATAGTTGGTAGATTATTATCACACAGGCAAGTAGCTCCTGAGTAAGAAAACACCCAATTGCGTGGTCAATTATGATGATCACTTTTACCAGGATTATGACATTTATTAGTTATAACTATATAGTGTATATATACTATAAATTCAGTAATTCTTGGATTTTTGTGAGGTTAAGTTTTTGTATGAAGAATTACATACCTGTCCATTCTGACTGGTGTAGTGTATACTTCTAGTCAAATTCACCCCAAAGATAACTTGCAATCCTCTGTGGCACTAGATTTGAGTCCCTTAAACCAAAATGTCTCTGGCAAAATGCATTTTAAGAAAGTGATATCTTTTCCACAGCTTAAATCATGTTTTGGTTTTCTGTTCTTATGTATAGCAACAGTAATTAACATTTAGTGACACGTATGTAAAACTTGAATTCAAAAAAGTCAAACTGGAAAAAAAAAGCAAGCAAACATTCTCAAAGTGCAGCCCTATAATTAAATTTACTGTGTGTTTCAAAATGTTGTGACACAGTTGTCTTAAGGGAGACAAAAATGAGGTTTGCTTAATTATATTTGAGATAATTTTCTGGTGTTAGAAGTAGAAGCCAGCCTTAATATTATTAGATTCATCTCTCATATATCAGCTAGATACATGAGACTGTTTAGGTAGAAAACCAATCTTATTGAACAGCATTGATGTATTTGGGATTAATGTTTCTTTGAAATGAATGCCAAAGTACAGAAAAAAACTAAAGCAATTTCTCTTACTGACATCTACCTCTACTTCCTCCACCTAAGCAACCTAGTCTCTGCTTTAGCATGTGAAAGCCTCAAGAGTTTCAATAGTTATTACTTCAGAAAGTGTGCAAACAGGCTAACAGAGCACATTCTTTTTGCAGCCAAATTAAAACGTCCTTTGTCTAAGAAAGCATTTTTTTAATAAGCATATCATTTTCTGAATCTTAATGCCCATCATGGATCAGGCATTGTGTTAAAATATTGTATCGATTAATCTTTACAACAATCCTATGAAGTATGTATTGTTATTAATCTCCATTTTACTCTTGAAAATACTAACGCTCAGAGACAAAGTCTAGCAAGGCCTCACAGTCAATATATGGCAAATTTGAGTTGAAGCCCAGGTCTGTCAGACCTGGCACTGAGAAAACTTACCCTAATGAAATGATGTATAAGGACTTAGAACATTTTGAAATCGAAATTTTGACTCAGCTAAATTCCTCAAGAGACCATAACATTGTGAAAGGCATTTTCATGGAGTTCAGGATCTATGTTGCTGGTTGACTTCTAGTGTTTAACTTCTAAGGTTCTGAGGGGTGTTATGAAGTTGATCACTGGATTATGTGTTTCAAGTGGCAGAGAACATTCCACAGGATACATATTAGAATCATCAAAATTTTAAGATTGAAAAATGGGAAGGATGAGAATTTGGGGCCTGGAATGAAGCATGAAATGGTGCCCTTTCATGGTTCTTATAAGAACCAAGAGGATTATCTGTGACAGTATCTAAATGCTAAATTCGTTTTACTGACAAGTGAGGCTTATGAGAATACACATAGGAAAGAGCAGCTTTTACTAAAAAGGATGTGAAATACCAATTTAACATATGTTTCAGTAAAGTTCTTTTTGTATCTATGCTTTATTTCACAGTAGGCATTTTTCCTAAATGCTTAACGTGAAGAAACACATTAACATGTGCGCACATACATGTCAAACAAACCAATTTAACAGTGTGGTTTATGAAAAGGAAACACTAATTTGAGGTTTCAGGACTGCCTCACTTTTGCCTCTGTCAAATTCTCTAATCCTCCTCCTCAACGATGGACTACAGTGAAGGGGATAAAGTGCAAGGTTTTTAATTGCTAGCGACAAATTATATTATTCCAAAAGCTGTTTTGTCACTTGCTTCTTCAAATTTAGAAGTTCCTTGTTTTGCCCATTCCTCTCACTGCAGTTCTAACCAGGACTGGCTTAGCACTTTTAGAAGACAGCTCAATACTCCAGATTGAAAGGCAAATCAAATAGATTGTTGACTATTACTAGTTTAGAGTAAGCTAAGCCACTTCGCTTCTCAAAATGGGAATAGAGGTTATGAATATTTATAGAAAGCAGACTTATGTCCCATGCATACTCTGCTAGGCATTTTAACTTGCCCAAAGTCACAGATTATAAATCATAAAGTTGAATTCCAATTCAGGTCTGCTTGACTCCAGAGCCCTTTCTGCCACATTAGATCAATTACTGAATGTAATTTAAAAATTTAGGAGTCCTTTGTTACTCTGTAGCTATAAAATAATGTCATATAATATGCAAAAAAAATTCTACCTAGATTCACTTCATAAAACATTTTAAAATAGTTTGAAGTCATTTTGCGAGCCATTGACTGTGTTTTCTCACTCTCTTCAGCTTTATATCATTTCACTTTAAGCTACTACTACCCTCTGTACAACAGACCATTCAATCTTTCACTATCTTTCAACTCCCTTGAATGTGTGCTCTAACATATACACACTTTGGTTGACTAGAGCAGGAGGTGGCCAGGGGTATGTATTGCAAGTATGACTTATGGACTAATAGGAAAAAATATTACTAGTATCAATCAATAAATTCCTTAAGACATATGTAAAGAGGCATTGTTATTAAAAGTTTGCTTTATTTTTCTGTTCACTGAATCAAGTATAGTTACCAATTATAGATAATTTTTATACCTTCCAAATATTAGCACAGTTAGCATCACTTTATCAATAACCAAATAATAAATCAAAGTAGGTCCCAGAGGTTCTGTCCACATCTTCACTGTTCAGGTGATCAGAAACACTTTTATTTGTTTGCATTAGCTTTCAGTTCCTGGTTATATCTATAAAGGAAACAAAGAAAAATAATCATGAAACACAATAAATAAATTTACAAAAAGAAGGGATTGGGAAGCATATTCCATCTCATCTTTCTCAATAGAGAGGCTACTAGTAAATATAATCTCCTCCGAGGTTTAAAGAAACAGGCAGAAGGAAAAGTGAAGCATTTATTTATTTCCATTTGGCTTCCAACTACTAAGTTTTAACAACTTAAGTGATACACAGTTTCTTGTTAAAACCCCCTTATTTTAATGAATATTTTCACTCCTAAACTATACAAGAGTATAACAAGTGAACAGGTATATAAAACTTAGTAAAATATGGTCATCTAAAACTTTTTATTTTATATGCTCAAAACATTTTTCCTGACAAAAAAAATCAACTGGGAATGGAATTCTGTCTAATCACTGAAAATAAATATACTTCTGTAATGCCAGCCAGCTATTGTGTTAACAAGTTGTAAACACTTAAGTTTACTGAAGTAAAGGGCTATTTCGCATTAATTCAAAGAAAAATTAGCGAAAGTCAGAGTCTCTCCCGTCTACAACACCTTGGGTTTCATTTACTACTCTTTCTAGCTTAAAACAATGTGGAAAATAGTATAAGCACAAGAAGGAACTTAGTCCATGAGGCCTATCATACCTCTTAGATTTCTCAAAAGGCCATGAATTCAAATGGTTGATAGTATTTTCCTAAAAGTCCTACGTAATCTAACATTCATACTTCTAAACAAATCTTTCAGTCTCTATTGTAACCAAAAGGTGCCAAAATTTCTTTTGTCAAACTATATCTTAATTTCTGATATTAGAAATAACAGCTTAGTATGTGGCACTTATGTTCTCTTAGCTCTACTGTCATGAGTTAATATAAGGTTAAAATATAATGGTGTATAAGAAAAATATCTGTAAATAAAAATCATATACAAATCAAAGTTTATTTAAGTAAATCCTATAAATGGTTGTTAGGCATACTGCAAAATGAGTTATTTACCCACTCATTATGTACTAGATATCATGGAAGGATTAAGTTATAAAGTATTAAATTATAAAACTACTAGTATTACTAGCAAAGACAATGAAATTAAAATACACTGTACTCTGCAAAACAGATTGCCTTCCGGAAGGAAGGCAGATTATAACTCATTATTTCCTATTTCTTCACTGAGATCATTCAGGTATTTTTAGACCAAAAAAAAGCTGTTTTTATGTAATTATTTTGTAATTTAGGAAGGTTCTATAGTTCAAGCAAAACCAGATCCTTCCTCTAAAATGAATTCTAAAATAAGAATGTGACATTCAACAGGGGAAGAGGGGAGGATAAAGGCTCAAGAGGGGGGAAGAAAGGAGCATAATAACAAAAATAAATAAATAAAATATTTATAAAAATAATAAAATAAAATGAGTTCTAAGTGTGGCATGGTAACCAGTCACTGCTAACTATTGAGTAAACAGTGTCGTGGGACACTTTCCAATGAAATAGCGGCCTTACTCTAAACATTTCCAGTGTTATGTAAGCATACAGTTAAGTCCCACTTTATTACATATAACTGAAAATTAGTGATAAAAGGCTCGATTAAAAATTTATTTAATAAATCATAAATTGTATATGCTGCCTTAGTTAAAAAGATTCTATGATAATGCACACACTTAGATTTAAAGCCTAGGTGACATCCTGATTAACACTAATAATTTAAGTCCACAAAATCTTTTGGAACAGTTAAATTTTTGCTTCAGATACATACCAATTTTAGCACTACATATGAATCTTTAATTAAAAAAAAAATTAAGTATTGTAGTCTAGGTGGTTTCTGAGGCAGATTTCTTCTTTTCCATCTTTGTAGACTTACCTCCAAATACGAATGAGCTGAGAGGCTCCTGCTGCCCCAACAAAGAAATTAACAGCAAACAGACTCCAATTTTTTGGAATAATTACAAGAGAATATCTTGACCAAATTAACCCTGTTGGAACAAATCACAGTACTGCTGCAATATCTTATTAAAGCTTAGTAAGTAAAATAATTATAAGTAAGACTGACAACAATAATGTGGGATTAAGAAGAAATACTATCATCTGAGTCTTTAATAGTGTTATACAAAATACTCAGTTCTCACATCAAAGGGGAATTTTCTCAGAAAAATAAATGAACATTAACTGTAACTTTCCTCCCTACTTAGAAAAGTATGTTCATGGCAAAAACTTGAAAAACAAATACTCATGCAAATACTACAATTATTCAGAGTAAACCTCTCCCCTGTCTGCATTTATATAATCTATTCACTTCCTAGAGTAACACTGTTAATTCCTTTGTGAATGTATGCATTTCAAACATTAAGCAATTTTAATAAATTAATGTAAAATAAAACAAAAATATTGACTGTCCTAAAAAGAACATGGAAGATACTCATTTAATTTACCTGTAGCCATCAAAACAGCAGATTGAGCTGTGCTGAGTTTTTCTGCAGGTCTGGCCATGTCAGCCAATCCAGCACACACTAACCCCTGGAAGTACACGTTAGCACATACAAAGGGAAAAAAAAAGCATCATGAGTGAGGGAGTAATGGTCCTTAACTTTTTTAAGTAGAACACAAAATAATTCAGAGATTTCTACAAGACAGTAGCTATAATATTAGTATCTATGCATAAAGAAAATATCATGACAAAATGCTATAATGAATTTAGGAATGCTTTTTGCATTAATTTATATTTTATTAACCACATTAAGCAGTCCCATGTATTTGAAAATAAGTTTTACACACACACACACACACACACACACACACACACACACACTACTTCTTTCTTTCACATATAAATTTATATTTTCTATACATATGTTGGGGACCACTTGTGGAGTATGCCTGAAAGATATTTAAGGTAATTTGTATGATTCCATCTTCATGTTTTTGTCAATTTTTTTAAGTGTAAGTATTAGAAAAGTTCTGTTATAATTATAGTTTCTTAGTTAGACCATATTTCTTTATAGTAAAAGTATACTTGGTCATTTCTTTATTGCTGTTTTTAGCCATCTTTTGTTGAATCACCCCACTCATACCCTATCACCAGCTTCATTCAAAAAATTCAGTAATGAATCTTCACTAGATTATTAGTTATACTGCTCTATTGCAAAGATGAGAATATATAATAAAATAATTTCTATTAATGGAAAATTCAAACCTACACAAAGTGAGACCAACACAAAAAATCCTTACGTATCCATCACCATAGGCATCAATTATTGAGATTTGGCCATACTTTTACTTCCCCTCTTCTGCTTTGTCCTTTTTTCTTTAGATATTCTAAAGCAAATCCTAAAAAGGCTATTAGAGAATATGTTTTTAAGAAATCATTTTCAGGTTTTACTGAGTTTCTAAAAGATACTCTTGGGGCCTCCCCGGTGGCGCAGCGGTTAAGCGCTGCGCTGTGGAGCTGTCGGCAGAGGCGACACGAGTTCGACTCCCGGCCAGGGAGAAGCCCACATGGAGCGGCAGACCTCTCCTGCCTTACCCGCTGCTCCCCTCAGCAGTGTATTTCTGATCTGCCTGTTCTGCTACCCGCTCTGTCTCTGGTGAACCCTCTCGCCGCCCCACGCCTCTGGCCTGCACCCCAGCTTGTATGTATAAATAAAAAATAAATCTTAAAAAAAAAATAAATAAATAAAAAATACTCTTGCATGGAAAATACAAACTACCAAAAGGTTTCACTCCTAAACAAAATAGACATAATCATGAATTTATACAAAAATTTATAACAAGTGCAAATGGTTTTGAATGAAGTTAATAGTTCAAGAAAGCAACGATTCTGGTTTTAAAAGGGGCAAATGTTTAAATACATGAGTAAAACTAGAGGTAAATAATGACTAATACCAGTTTTCTTTTTGTGAACATGTACTCAGAGTCCTATGATTTTTCTTTCTAAATGCTTCCCAATCATCCCTCCTACATTCCCCTTGTAGGTTCCAATGTATATTTTCTGTTTCAATTTGTTCTACTTCTTTTGCTGGGTGGAATATTGCCATTGTGTAATGGAAGAAAGGAACTTACTCCTACTTATTATTCTACTGGGTTGACATATATTATTATATTGTGGCTTGCTGAATAGATTCATGAAGACCACGGGGTGTATTCAGCAATCCAAAATGCGTAGAGATAGCAAAACCCTCAAGATTTTAAATTATGAATCAATTTATAAGTAGTTTCAGGTAGAAAAGCAAATAAATAGCTGTCAAATAATCTTGAAATAGTTGGACTAATTTGTAAGAAGTGAAAACAGATTACACCAAATGGTATAGAGTTCAAGAGTTAAAAAGACTAGTTTATACAAAAGACAATGAACAAAGACAACAGAACCTCCCTTAACTGACCTATGTACATAGATTCCCCAAACTTGCCAGCATTTTCCACTCCACCTGTAAACAGCTAACAGATGCCTGTGGCCAATTACTCATGGCTAGTGAGCTATCCTCTACTGTACTCATGCATTTTTGATCCCAGAAGTTTGAGTAGTATTTTTATCAAGTCACTGCCCACAAATCTGTTTATACCAGTTTTACCTGTTCACGTAATTTATATAATTTAATGAGCTATTAGGTAAACATAAAATATAAAGAGAAGGTTGTTGCTTTTGTAGCAACTGAAGTGACTGCTTTGGAAAGACTGAATATAGGCAAGTTGTTAAAACTTGCTGTCAAATTTGGTGTGAATATAACTGTTACAAAAAGACTCGAAGGAAGAAGGCATAAAAATCTAGCAATTTCTGTTCTAATACCCATGAAAATGTCTACGAATTAATCTGTTTTAAAGAAAGCTAAACTGGAAATTGTATAGAATGCACTATAATTTATCTAAGATGGAAGATACAGAACTCAAAATTTTATTGGCTCAACACAAACTCTTCAGCCTTGCAATAGGTGCTGGTGAATTTATAATCTTTTTTTCTTAAAGATTTATTTATTTATGCATACAAGTTGGGGAGTAGGCCAGAGGTGTGGGGGAGGTAAGAGGACTCACTAGAGAGAATGGGGAACAGAACAGGCAGATTGACTGAAATACACTTCTGAGGGGAACAGTGGACAAAACAGGAGAGGTCTGCTGTGCCATGTGGGAAGATCACTGACCAGGGATTGAACTTGTGCTGCAGTGGCTCTGGATAGCTTCATGGTGCTGTGACTTAACCTGTTGAGCCATCAGGGAGATTTTACAGATTGAATTTACAGTCTCTAAGTTAAAATATTTAAGGTATGTAAGTATTGATTTTTAGAACTTCAGGATTATTTGGTTTCAACTAAAGTGTTTAAGAAAAGACTCCACCATAGTTAAATGTCTGAAGAAGTACAGTTTGAAATTTTTTGTCATTAAAATTTATTTTCATGGATTTTAAAATCCTGGGACAGAGTTTTGGTCAAGTACTGATTTTAAAAATAACTTAAAGCTTCCACCACACACAAAAGCCACAAATGCTTTGATGATACCCAGAGCAACCATCTGTCTCACATCACAAATAGCAAAATGGCCCAGAGGAGGACTGTCACAGAAGTTCTCAACACACATGGGCTTGCCAGAGACCAACAGTGGTAGCATCACCAGGTTTCATGAATTTGGGGCTATCTTCCAGCATTTTTCTCAGAACAACAATCTTCTTCAGCTCAGCAAACTTTTAAGAAATGTGAACTGTGTGATAACCCAGCACAGATGCATATCCACCATTGATTTGGCCAGAATGGTTCAGAATAATCACCTGGGCTGCTTTCACTTGTGGGTCACTTTTACTGTCACCAGTCATACTGCCAAGTTGAACATCTTTGCCAGATAACTTCTTGACGTAAAATTTCACCCTGTCCCTAGGAATAGTTTCATTCAAAGCTTCATGGTATATTTCAACATAACTTACTTCAGATGTCATGTTACTGGAGTAAAGGTGATCATCATGCTGGGTTTGAGAATACCAGTCTCAACTTGGCCCACTGTGATAGTACCAACACCACCAGTTTTGCGGATGTCCTGGACAGGTGAGAGCTTGTCAGTTGGATGAGCTGGTGGTACAGTGCAATCCAGAGCCTCAAGCAGCATGGTTCTATAGGCACTGCCATCTTTACAGGGGACTTTTCATCCCTTGAAGCATGGCATGTTAAGACTTAACTTCAGTATGCTGTCATTATTCCAACTTGCAATTGACACAAATTCTACTGTGTTATTCTACTGTGTTAATGTTGTAGCCAAATTTCTTATTGTAAATGCTGACTTCTTTAATGATTCCCTTATAGATATTTTGGTTGTTGGGTGGCTCAGTGGAATCCATTTTGTTAACAACAGTAGTGAGCTGTTTCACAGCCAGTGAAAAAGCCAGAAGGGTATGCTCACTGGTCTGCCCATTCTTGGAGATAACAGCTTCAAATTCAGCAATATCAGCAGGACAATCAGGGCAGCACAATTGTCCTGAGATATATTGGTGATGACACTTTTGATAAAGCCTCTGTGTCTTGGGGCATCAAAGATGGTCACATAATACTTGCTGGTCTTGAATTTCCACAGGGAGATGCCAATGGGATACCATGCTTACATTCAGCTTTCAGTTGATCTAAGATTCAAGTGTACTTGAAGAAGTAACCTTCTCAAATTTTTCAATGGTTCTTTTGGGGGTCCCACCATATTTGTAGATCAGAATATAGCTGCAGGCTTTCTCAATCTACATGTCCAATGACAACAATTTGACATAAGTCTTTTCCTTTCATTTTGTCTCAGATTTAGTGGTGGTTTTCACAGCACCTATATTCTAGCAGCAAACTGATTGTAATGAAGATGAAATTCTTACTATAGAACTTATGTGGCTTTGTGGAAACAACTGCTATATGTTATGCACAGACTACCACAGATTGATTACTACTAAATAATCTGGGGGAAGTAAGCACATAACTAAATAACTAACAAATAAATAACTAATAAATAACTAAAAAAATCTTCCCACCAGAGAATAAGACATAGATGTTTCTATTGCTATGCTGTTATTATAAGACTAGTAATGATTTCAAAATGAACTTAGAACATGTTTTTAAAGAAGACAGGCAAAAGGCACTTAGGAGTATATAATATTGTCAATGATGGACAAAATCAAACACTATTGATAAAAACAATAAACTTCTAAATTGCAGCAAATTAAAGATCAAAAAGGACCCCCCAATTTACTGTAAATTCAATCATTCTTAATAGTGCTAGAAACAAATACCTCAGCAATCAATTCCACTACACACACACACACACACACACTCAAGTTACTGAGCTCCATCCTCATAGTTTTAGATTAGTAAAGCTGTGATGGGGCCTAAAAATTTGCATTTCTATTATGGCCCAGGGTAGTGTAAATACTGAAGATCCAAGAGCTCTACTTTGAGAAGCACTGCTATAATCCAAACTGGAATTCTTAACATAAAATCAGTGATTTGGTACAAAACAGCCACCACAATTACGTCTTGTCAGTTAAATGAGAACATCAGGAATGAAAGCTGGCATAGAGTGAAAGTGTTGGCCTTGGTGTCAGAAGTCCTAGATTGTCATTTACCAAATGTGAATATATACCCTTGGGTAAATTTTATTTTTTGTGACTAACTTACCTTGCTTCTATTTTAGTGTTAGTGTCGTCAGTTCTCACATTACCAATAAAAGTTATTTGGATTTTTTTAGCTAAGCTTTATGTTTCTAGAGCCCATAACAGTGAGATTTTTGATAATAAGCATGTTCTCAGAGAACATCTTATATAAGGAAAAACTAAAGTAGGTAATGTGGTTTATGCAGAAAAAAAAGATACATCTGAAAATACTTGCATGAAATCATTTAGAGGAATGCCAAGAACATTTAAAAGTATATCCTTCATAAAGTTAGTTTAAATACATTACTACTACACAACACTTTTTTCCATAGTTTCTGTAAAACCTGAAGACTTACCCATTTCATAATTGGAGCCCAGAAGAAAACTGTTTTGGGACCTGAAATTAAAAAAAAAAAAAGAACAATTAAGGAATAAACAAACTACTTTATACATGTCTTTTAACAGTTACCACTATATTTCAAAAATTTTCAAATTTATCAATCTAGTTCTAATTATTTTTACTATATTTTCTATTTCCTTGTATTTTAACATTTAGAGAGTCAATATGGTAACAAACTTTCACACAGCTGTTTTGATCTTATCAATCATTTCAATTTTTGTTGCCTGTTAAAAATAGCTAAAGTACACGGAGATGGCTTTAGAAACCACTTCCAGTGCTCCCTATGAATCTGAAAATAAATATTAGGTCACTAATGGATAATCTGTAGGTTGGGAAAATTACAAATTATGGAACTTTTATGATATAAGCTGCAGTAGATATTTACATATTCATCAACTCGATTAATATTTACTACTATAGCATTTTATCATATGCTTTCTAGCTCTTGTAAAAATTCTATGTATTCTAGTATAAAATTAATGAACCTAATTTTTAAATTCATATGAGAAAAAGGAAAGTTACTAGCTTTGTAAGCTCCTCAGTAGCAGGGTGTTTGTTTTATCCTGGCACACTTCTGCTTTCTGCAAAATGTTAACTAGGTGTAAAACTGGAGACAATTCTGGTTTTTGAGATAACCTAGAATTTTAGAAGCATATTTCTAAGTTGGAAGGGAACTCAGAGGTCATCTAATTTAAAACCTTCATTTCACCAGTGAGGTTCAGAAAGATTTTTGACCTACTCAAGTCACACAGCCAGTAAGCAGCAGAATTGTGACTGGACCCTAAGTCTTCTAACTCTTAAATTACTGCTCTTTAACTACCTAACTCTACTCACGTTCAACCCTTTCAAATCATCCATATCTTTTAATCTTCAAAGGGATACAATAAGAAAAAGAAACAGATTTTGTCCATGCTAAATACAATATAATCAGAGCACTTAAAGTGATGATTATATTCTCACGCACTACATAAGCAAAATACATTTACATCTTAAGACACAACTTAAGCAACTTTATATAAGACAGCAGTGATCTACTAGCAAATTCAAAATTTAAAACAATTATATATTCATGACTATGCTGCTTTGATGCTATATTTTATTTTGTAAGAATAAAACAATTTGTCTTTATGAATCACGAACACATCATTATACAAGTATAACACATTTTACCTCATTTACTCTCAATTACTATTTTACAATAACACTAGCAGTTAAAGATTGATTAATCCATTTCCCCCCCCAGCAGGTGAACACCTACTGTCATTAATAAGAAGGGTTATTTTTATTCACACATGTGTAGAAACAACATTTTAAAGATTAAATTGACTTTAACCTAGGATTTGGAAATCAAAGACAGTTACAGTGAAAAAGCACCCAGTTGTAGTTCTAGGCCAAACTTATTGTAGACAAGATCATTCATTCATACATCCGTAATAAGTACTGCATCTTTACAGTCTTCCAGCCTCTGAGGATATATAGGTAAATAAAATGCAGTGCTGATTTTTAATGTCCCAAGAACAAGTAGGCTATTTCAGTAAAATCATATATAGAAGTTGGATAAAAGTATTTTAGGGAAACTTTATATTTTAAAGTACTTTCATAAAAGCCACACTAATTTCATACTAATATAATACCATCAACCCCAAGTGAAAATGAACCCAGTGATAATGACTCCTTTTTGGGGAACGTTTGGCTGACTTACATCAAAAGTAGTTGATTAATTTTTACGTTAAGAAGAGAAACTGAAAAATGTAAAAAATGGCAACTTACAACTTTTGCTTAGTAGTTCTAGGAAAGTGTCACAGAGTGTAAACTATTCTGCCTTTAACATTATTGATGGCAGTGTTACACATTTCAGACTATTCTTTCACAATTTAACATATCTCTGGTATTTTTTTTAACTGTTCCCATTAATTCACATTGTTCTTACAGTTAAATTCACTAACTCAATGTGATTTTAACAATGGGGCTTTAAAATCTACCAGTGTACTTTAAATATTCTACTGTAGTTAATTATGTATCTACTTACCTATCAAGATTATAACTTTCTTGGGGCTAGTGGCTAAATAGTATTCATACTTGTACCACTACCACCTAATAGACGTTGAACAAAAAGGAGAGTTAGCACAGTTGGAAGCAGTTTATATTAAGTGGCGTTTAGACTTCGTGAGTATGTACATATAATATAAATACACATGTATGTGTATATACACACATGCAAACAACAAAAAATTCTTTAAAATCATAAGTTATTTTTATCACCCTGACACAAATATTCATGTCTGGCTTATATTTTTAAAAGATTTTAAGTAAGTTTGATGATTTCTTAGAATATTTACATCTAATACTAAAGTCCTGCAATCTAAGTCTTATTTTCTCAACCTTCAAAGTTTCTGGATACCATCTCAGACTAACAATTCCTCAAACATTATAAGATCATGTCACAGAACCTATCTTTCCTTGTGAGCCAAAACAGTAATTACAATAAACTTCATTTCTCCCATATATGTGATAGTTATGTTCATGTTTTCCAACATATCTTCTAATTTTCCATTATTTTAAATTGTAGAACAAATCTGGGGACAGTGTAGAAATGGCTGCAGGAAGAAGCAAAACAACTGGGGAATTCTAAAATTTGATCTTATAACTCAGTAAAAATTGATCTATATTCAAGGTCTGAGTTATTGTTCTTATCTCTAATCTTGTTCCCTCCATGTCATACTGTTCTGATCACAGCCACCATTATACCTAGAATTGTAGCCACAAATGATCCCCTCTTCTTCCATATCTTTTTTTTTTTTTTTAATACACTGCTGAGGGGAGCAATGGGCGAGACAGGAGAGGTCTGCTGCACCATGTAGGAAGATTCCTGGATGGGGATCGAATTGGCGCTGCAGTGGCTCTCGATAGCCTCATAGTGCTGCGACCTAACCCGTTTTGCTCCAGGGAGGTCCTCCTCTTCCATATCTTCAACAAGAAGATATGGAAACAATTTTCTTTGGTTAAGACTAGATTGGAAATTCAAAAGAAATTTTTTACAAGCAACTAAAGAAACAGGAAAATGAAGGTACTGAATTTCAGAATATAAAATTTGAATCCTAATTTAATTAAATTTAGCTCAGATCAGTGGTTCTCAAATCGGGATGAATTTACCCCACAGGGGATATTTAGCAACATCTATTGAATGAGAAATTTTTAGCTACCACAACTGTCGTGGTGGTACTGATATTTACTGGGTAGTGGCCAGCCAGGCTTGCCGTCTTACATCTTACAAAGCACAGGACAACCCTCCATAACAAACAATTGCCCAGCCCGAAAAATGTCAACAGTGCAGAGTTAAGAAACCCTGGCTTAGGAGGTATACAAGATAGGCAAATACACAAGTTTCATGCTTTTTACGTCTCTAAACCTTAGTCTATGTTGTTCTATCCCAATAGTCTGCCTTGTCTTTATCTGGCTAACTCCTAATATCCTTCAAAAACACATCTTAGGCTTCATCTCCTCAAAGAAGCCTTCTTTAACATCTCTCCAGGTTAGACTAAATGCTGTCTCTGAACTTCCACTGCTGTCTGCATATTTTACTGCTTTCTGCACTTAACAACTAAATGATCTATTTATGTATCTATCCCTTTAATTAGACAAGGCACTGAAGACAGGGCCTGTTTTTAATTTTCCTTGCAAATAACAAATGTTTGAGTAGAACAGAATTGCATTTAACCATGTCCAGGTTAGGTGCTAATCAAACATATTAAAACTTCAGGTCTCACCTAGATTTGTCTTAACACTGCTTCATTCTCAAGATTAGAATTTGATATTTACTCTTCCCCAGGGAAAATGGGTTCCCTTCACATCAGGGTTGTGGTAGACTTTTATCTACCCTCAGTCCACTGCATTCCCATATTTGGTTCCTGCAAGTTCTTCCAATGAGTCTGTTGCCATAATGCACCAGTCTGATAATTCAGTTTTTTTAAATGCTTTTTCTATTCTTCTTAGACTGAGATTTTGAGATGCCTATCATTATACCTGGTTCATTTTTCTTCCTCACACAGTCTCTGGTCATCTCAGTATTCATTACTAAATTTTTATTTTATTTTTGTATGAAGTTTGGCATCATCACCCAAGGATAAGTCAACACATTGTTTTAGTCTTTGGCTTTGAACTCAGCAGATTCTTCTCTTGCTATTTCAAAAGTGATGCTCTTTTCTGTCACCCCCCCCCTCCATCCCCCCAGTTACTTCTTGAGCAGTGCCTGTAGTTCCTGGTTTCCTTACAAGCTTAAGTGCTTTAGGGTTAATGAACAGTAAAGTTTTTCAGTAGGTTTGTCTGGTGACTAATTTACTCAACTGTCTAGAGAAAAGTGACAGTGTTAAAATATTAACTGTCTCTCCTCCCCCAACCAAACCAAACAAAAAAACTTCAAACATGAAATTACAGGTACTAGAACCTAGCCCAAGAAAGGTATGAAAATTTTAGTTTTTGAATAATTTTAAACACAAATTCTGAGTTTAACAGCTGCTAAGGGTTGAAGTTAAAAATATCAGTAGCAAATACAAGACATCTTAAATTTCTGATTTTACTGCATTATCAGGTGATGTGGCCAAGTGACACGAATAAGAGTTGGATAGCTATAAATGTAAACAAGTAGTGTTTTTTTCAGTTTAAAAAAAAAAGTAAAAGAAAAAATGGCTAGCAATGCCCATGATCATACAATGGGTTAATAAAACATTTTAAAGGAAACTTATTGTACTTCACCTTTCCATTTTATCTTAGCTAATCATTTCCTGCCTTAAGAATAGATAAGTCAAATAAATTTGGACAGGTATCAACTTAGGTATAGAGGCTGTTTTCCTGATGAGGAAACATTTTTATTGATTTCAACATTTCTTAAACGAAACATTTGGAACTAGGTATCACACAGTGACAGCACAATGTCACATTATGTCTTTCTAGACATGGCAAAAACAAGTTTATGCTCCCTATATATAACGACATAGCTATTTTTACAAGACAGCAATAAAAATGAAGCAATTAAATAATTATGACAACTGAAATGATTATAATATCTCAAAATTAAGATAAGCAGAAGTATAAATAAACTATTTGGATAACATTTATCATAATGAAAGAAAAAATTGATCAGGTAGAAAATATGAACTGCTGAGAAGACATTCAATAAACAACACCTCAAGAAATTTAATTTAGAGTTCCAGATGAGGGAAATGAGCCCCTGTCAGATATAAGACTGTAGTCTTTTAAACAAAGAATATTATGAAAAATTAACATATTTTCATTTGTTTTTTTCTTGAAAGTTGAAAAAGATCTCAAATGTTGACAATTTAATGAAAATATTTTAATGGTTTAGGACAATAGAACCATTTTAGAACTATATTTTTGATGGTTTCTGAAAGTTATGCTTGTCTTCTTCAGGTTATATGCACATTATCAAGATACTGTCAAGAGAAATGATAAGTAAAAGTCATTTCTGAAAACATAAAACAAGGAAACATTAAACAAGTATTCTCTCTCTCTCTATATATATATATATTTAAAACTATGATGGACTATTTTCAAGTCTAACAAAAAATACAGAGAATATTATATTCATTTTGGGGCAGGGTTGTTATAGATTTCTCTTATTTTAAAAGTTTAAGGTTTCATGCTTTCAGATTTTGAGAAATTCTGCAAGGGAATACCATAATCAAATGTGTAACAGAAATACATTTTCAAATGAACTAACAAATCCAAATGCCTTGATGAACTTTGATAAATCTGTTGATAAAATTACATAAATTTACTTCTTAATTTCCTTATCTGAATGGAATTTAATATAATGAAATAAATAAATTCTACACAAAAAGTATGTCATTTATTTTATGTACCATTCTCTCTTTAGAGAAAGAGTTCGTTCTTGGAACAGAATAAATAACTTTCAACGCATGCAAACACACACACATTACAAATACCCAAGTGAGGTGTTCATTATGTCCCAGTGTGAAAAGTAAAGTTTCCTATTTCTGGTCTGACTTAACCAAAGGATAGTTTTATTTATATTTTTTATGACTTTATTAAAAATAGTTTGGATACAGTTGCCATAAAACATACTAGCTTAAGACATCTAGCATAATGGTTTGATTAATGTACATATTATTAAATGATTATCTAACACCAACTCATCTAGTAACAATCTTTTTTTTTCTTGTGATGAGAACTCTTAAGATCTCTATTAGAAGCTTTCAAATGTACAAAACAATATTTTAACTATAGTCACCATGTTGTACATTGCATCCTCCAAATTTATTTATCTTGTAACTGGAAGTTTCTACTTTTAATCACCTTTTGTATAATTTTTAGACTCTTTCGAGCTGTGATCTCCCAACTTCTTTGGAATACATGCCCCCACTAGTGAAAAAAAAATCCAGTTTATATTTTAATAAACTACATATGTACATATTTATATATACAGTCTCCACAAAACTCAGCGTATGTATATATTTAGACATACAAATACTTCATTTATATAATTGCATTAACATATTTTTATATTAAAAGGTAAGTACACAATGGAACATTAAAAATAATAGCAAGAATAGCAAGCATTAATAGAAGTTCCACTGTTTTCTTCTTTCATTCCAATGTTTCATTTTTGTGTAGCCCTTGGGATGATTAACCCCATTTTGGAGCTCATAAATAGAAAGGAATGACATGCCTCTGCTAATAATGCTTATTTCCAACTAAGCTTTTAAGTAAACATTGGGCAGCATGACTTCAAGGTTATTTCTCTGACAAATACCTACAGTGCAGGCTGTGCAGATGGTTAGTATGGAGTCATATACTTTTATAGTCAGGAAGTTGTGGCAGGGGATGGAGTGATATCCTTTACAAGAATTGGCCTTATTAAGGTACACACTTGGTTAGCATTTTATTCTTGTTCTCTTACAGAGGTAGATCATGATATGCGATGAACACCTAAGTAAATGGATGATAAAGGCCACAGGTCTAACAATAATACACATATTACTTTAATATAATAACATGCAAATGCAATACACTAACTCTAGTCTATACGAACACATGTTCTTGTTACCTGTCTAGACAGACTTGTCAGTGATAAAATTAAATCTCAAAAATTGTAATTAGCAATGTATAATATCCAACGATTAATACCCTAGCCTTGAACATCACTTTAGAAATCTCCATTATGTAAGGAAATAATAAAAATCAAAGCAGAAATTAATGAGATAGAAACCAAAAAAACAATACAAAAGATCACTGAAACCAAAAGTTGGTTTTTCGAAAAAATAAACAAATTGGACAAAACTTTAGCCAGACTCACAAAGAAAAAACAGGAGAAAACACAAATAAATAGGATCATGAACAAAAAAAGGGAAATTACAACAGACTCAGGAGAAATTAAAAGAATAGTAAGAGATTACTATGGAACAAATTCAACAATCTGGAAGAGATGGACAAATTCCTAGAATGATATAATCATCCAAAACTAGATAAAGAAGACATAGAGCACCTAAACAGGCTATCACAAGCAGTGAAATAGAAACAGTAATTAAAACACTCCCCCAAAACAAAAGCCCAGGACCAGGCGGATTCACAAATGAATTCTACCAAATGTTCAGAAATGAACTAGTGCCTATCTTACACAGTCTTTCAAAGAACTGAAAAGGAAGGAATACTACCAAAGATGTTCTATGAAGCGAACATCACATTGATACCAAAACCGAACAAGGACAACACAAAAAAAGAAAACTACAGGCCAATATCTCTAATGAACACTTATGCAAAAATCCTCAATAAAATTTAAGCTAATAGAATTCAACAATGCATCAAAATGATAATTCACCACGACCAAGTGGGACTTATTCCAGGGGCACAAGGATGGTTCAATATCAGAAAATCAACAAAAAGAAAAATAAAAACCATATGATCATATCAATAGATGCTGAGAAAGCATTCGACAAAGTCCAACACCCATTTATGATGAAAGTCCTCGAAAATCTAGGGATAGAAGGCACATACCTCAACATGATAAAGACCATATTATGAAAAACTCACAGCCAATATCATTCTCAACAGTGAAAAGCTGAAAGCTTTCCCCTGAAATCTGGAACAAGACAAGGATGTCCATTGTCACCACTGCTTTTCAATATAATATTGGAAGTCCTAGACAGAGCAATAAGACAAGAAAAAGGCATACAAGGAATCCAAATAGGGAAAGAAGAAGTAAAGTTATCACTATTTGCATATGACAGGATAATATATATAGAGAACCCTAAAAACTCCACAGAAAAACTAATTAAAATAATCAATTTAGTAAAGTAGCAGCATACAAAATCAACAAACAAAAATCAGCAGCCTTCCTATAGGCAAACAATCAATCTGAAGAAGAGGAAATAAGGAAAACCACCCCTTTTACAATTGAAACAAACAAACAAAAATCAAATACCTGGGAATAAACCTAACAAAAGAAATGAAGGATCTATACAAAGAAAACTATAAAACATTATTAAAAGAAATAGAAGAATACACAAAGAAATGGAAAGACAGTCCCTGCTCATGAATAGGAAGAATTAACATGATCAAAATGGCCATACTACCTAAAGCAATTTACAGATTCAATGCAATTCCAATAAAAATCTCAATGACATTCTTCAAAGAGATTGAACGAATGCTGATGAAGTTCATATGGAACCACAAAAAACCTCGAATAGCCAAAGCTCTCCCAACCAAAAAGGAGGGTGGTATCACCCTCCCAGACTTCCAACTACACTACAAAGCCATAATAATTAAAACAGCATGGCACTAGAACAAAAATAGACATACAGATCAATGGAATCGAATAGAGAACCCAGCAATCAACCCATGTATATATGGACAATTAATCTTTGATAAAGGTGCAAAGAATATGCAATGGAACAAGGACAGTTTGTTCAACAAATGGTGCTGGGAAAACTGGACGACTACATGCAGAAAAATGAAGCTAGCCTACTACTTCACACCATTCACGAAAACCAATTCAAAATGGATTAGAGACCTGGACATAAGACCTGAAACCATAAAATATATAGAAGAAAACATAGGCAAAACAATACATGACATACATCTTAGTAACATTTTTAAGGACACATCCTCCAAAGCAAAGATAGTGAAGGAAAAGATAAACAGCAGAGATTACATCAAACTAAAAAGCTTCTGTACAGCAAAAGAGACATTAACCAAAACAAACAAACAGCCTACTGACTGAGAAAAAATTTTTGCACTCCATACAACAGACAAGGGACTGATCACAAAAATCTACAAAGAACTCACATGACTCAACAAACACAAAGCAAAAAATCCAGTCAAAAAATGGGCAGAAGAAATTAAAAGACACTTCTCCGAAGAAGAAGGCAAATGGTCAATAGGCACATGAAAAAATGTTCAACATCCCTCATAATCAGGGAAATGCAAATAAAAACCACAATGAGATAGCACCTTACACCAGCAAGAATGGCACGTATTAAAAAAACAGGAAACAACAAATGTTGGCGAGGGTGTGGAGAAAAAGGAACCCTCCTACACTGTTGGTGGGAATGCAGACTGGTCCAACCACTATGGAAAGCTGTATGGTGGTTCCTCATATTGCTAAAAATGGAGCTTCCATACGACCCAGTAATACCACTTCTGGGAATCTACCCAATGGATACAAAAACATTAATCCAAAAAGATACAGACACTCGTATGTTTATTGCAGCATTGTTCACAACAGCGCAGGTATGGAAACAACCCAGATGCCCAAAAATAGACGATTGGATTAAGAAGATGTGGTACATACACACAATGGAATACTATTCAGCATTCAAAAAAGATAAACACATGCAATTCGCAGCAACATGGATGGAGCTAGAAGGGATCAGCAACATGGATGGAGCTAGAAGGGATCAGCAAAATAAGCCAGAAAGAAAGAGAAAAATATCGCATGGTTTGACTTATAACAGGAATATAGGAGAATCAAATAAGAAAGAGACATTCAGCGATGGAGGGGGCAAGAAAGGGCTCAAAATGGGGGGAAAAAGAGCACAAGGGACTATGGTGATGGTTCATGGGTGAATCGGTGGTGGGTAATCTATAGGGAATACACAATAATGTAAAAGATATGAATAAAAATTTAAAAATGATTAAAAAACTCTATTATGTTAAGCTACTGTTTAAATGACAATCCAATAATATACTTTTATGCAAAACAGCACGCAAAACCTTGAATATTGTCTCTGGATAATTCTTGGAATAACCGCTGTTTCCTCAGATTTTATCCAATACTAGTAAATCAAGTATGTTTTTCATGCCTCTCCATTTCTACATTTGTGTGTGCCCACAACTTTTTAATCATAGATAATTTTGCAGTGATTGGTGTTCTTCCTCTGCATATTGACTGAAAGCCTAGATGGAAGGGAACTAACATTTTTGTTGAGAGTCTAGATGCAAACCCTCTGCTACGTGTTTTACAGATACTATATCATTTAATTTTCAAAACTCTTTAAATGGTGGGGCCTCCCTGGTGGCGCAGCAGTTAAGCTCTGAGCTGTGGAGCTGCTGGCAGCGGCCATGTGAGTTCGATGCCCAGCCGGGGAGAATCCCACATGGTGGGGCAGACCTCTCCTGCCTTGCCTGCTCCCCTCAGCAGTGTATTTCTGATCTGCCTGTTCTACTCCCCACTCTGTCTCTGGTGAACCCTCTTGCCACCCCACACCTCTAGGCTGTACCCCAGCTTGTATGGTATAAATAAATAAATCTTTAAAAAAAAAACTCTTTAAATGGTGACAGTTATCTCCATTTATAGAGTGAATAACTACGGAGATTTAAGGTTAAGGCCAATCTATCAGGTCTCGACCTTAGTTCTGTTTGGCTTCAAAGCCTAGGTCCCTTCCACTACACTGAAAAATGACTTAAAATAACTGAACTATTCCAAGAATATCCAGATTAAATGGACAATCTACAAACAAAAGGTAACCCCTTCATTGTAGAAGTTGAATAAATTATATAAACAATGATTACAGGTGGTTAAAGCCAAGGGCTTGGAAAAGATCACTGTGAAACACCATCAACCTTTTGCAATAGAGTACTTTAAAATTGCTCCTCTACCTGCTCTTATCATACAGATCAAACGCAAAGCTTAAGAAGGTCAAAGTTGACCTCACAGGATTCAGCTAACTCTAAATCTCAGATCATTGCCCAATTCTCCTCCCTCCTGAAAATCTTTGCCATAAAACACAACTCCAAAAAATTGAGTGCTGAAAGAATTGAAAGATAAACTAAATAAATGTCTTGGTCAAAAATCATCATTAGAGATCAATTTTATAATGGGTACAATATTGTAGTAAATAATATCATACTAAAGTACAATCCCACAAGACAGTCCAATTCCATTTTCAAATTAATCAGGTTTAGGAATGGGTTCGGACTCCAGGGAGCTGTTTCATAGTTTGTTATGTGGGCAGCTAGACGATCAACCTTCCTAATGACACCACCAGCAGAGAACGATTTGACTATGCAGGTTTACTAGTCACTTTTTGGCTTGCACTTCAATGTTTCGACTTATAACAAATTTCTCTTTTGCTAAGTCAGGCTTGAAAGACACTTTAGAATATATCAGTCAAGTAAGTATCATTAGTGCCCATTTTATGGAGGTAACGTATTTCTAGATCTTAAAGAGTTGAAGGGAACAGGATCTTCCGGTTTCTTAAAGAACTATTTTTTTTCAGTCGTAAAAACATTAGTTTCAGTAGGACAAAGAGAGCACTAACATTTACTGAGCATTTATGAAGAATCAAACATACACATTATCCTTAATTTTCACATGGACCACATTTTACAGAAGCTAAGAGATTCAGAATTTCTCCCAAGGTCACACCCATAGTAAGAGGCAGAGCTGGATGAACTCCAGGTCTGGCCGCAGGAAAGGTGAAGAAGAGAACTGTTCTGTAATTTCATATGTAAGAATAGACTTAAAGAAACAAACTAGAACCTGAAAAAGGCGAAGTGACACTGACTCTGAAACCGGTAGCACATCTGCAGGTTTATAGCAGCTGGAGCTGAGGAAAATGTGACCTTTACTTCACACCCTCAGTGCGCCAGGCACCTATCTAGCTCTGCTCCCGGTGCTTCAATATAACCACCACTCCGGGAGGGAAGAGGGGAAAAGGAGGGTTTCTTGGGGGCTCAGACCCTTTCGTGGCCATGGGGAAAGATCAAGACCAGAGGCTGGATCCAGGTTTGAGTAGTGCATAGGGGGTAGGGTGCAACAAAGGTCGCGAAGGGCGCTGATTCGAGAATCACGGGTTGATGATAGATGCTGGATTCTAGCAAGTGAAAAGCAGAGAGGATGAGCGAACAGCGTGATGCCTCCAGCGGTAGAGTTGTCAAGAATCTCTAAAGGTCTATTTAAAAGGAAGGAGGGTGGTGGGGGGAACGGAAGGTGTCGGTGGTAACCGTTCCGGGTCTATTACCTGCCGGGTGGTTGTACAAAGGCCTGAATTTCTCTGGTAGCAGGAGCTCCACTTTATCTAGGACCCGGTGGTAGGTGGCCCGCAGGCCTCGGGCGCCAGCTGCTGACATCTTCGAGATCTAGAGTTCGTGGACAGCTGAGTGGAAGAGTGGCCGTGTCCTTGTCCCTGGCTGACAACGAAGAGCAGCTCGTCACTTTCCCCAGCTGCAACGCCTCGAGTCCTCCTCTCCCTTAGCGTGCCCTTCCCGCGGCTCAGCCTGCCCCCTGCGAACCGCCCAAGGGCCCAGGGATGGTAGGGGGGAGGGGTGGGAGGAGAAAGAGGACTAAGGGGGCGGAGGCTCTGCGACGCTCCGCCCCGGGCCCACCTCCAGCCCTCCCGCCGCCAGAGTGAGGAGGAGTCATGGCAACAGGTGCCAAAAAGATTGCCTCACCTAGTCGACCCCGCCGAACTTGCGGCTGCGCGCTTGCGCAAGTGGAGCTGCCCACGGCGATTGGCCGGCGTGCGGTGTGGGCGGGGTCCAGCACGGATCTCTAACTTCTCCTTCCTGCCCTCGAGGCCATGTTGGAGAAGGGAAAGTGAAGCTGCACCGGCTCCAGTCCCCTTTCACGCTGATTAAGGAGGCCCGCAGTTAAAATGGGCTTTTCGAGCCTTCCGTGCCCCAAGTAAAGATGACGTCGCACAACGCTCTTGCATCCTCTGGAATGAGACTTGTGAGCGAGAGGCTTCAGACCTCACCTTCTTCTCACTCTAGTACTCTTTTATCCAGAGAGACTTAAGGATTTGGCTAAAGTGGTCTGAGCCCACTTTTTCAGGGTGAGGGCAGCCGTGGCACACACCGGCCTCAGTCTCCGGGGTGGTCGTCATCTCGCGAGAAAGGATTGGGAGGGAGGGTGTCGAGAACGAGGAATGGGAGGAGTCGCAGCCACCGCCTCCTCCTCCTCCCGTAGGAGGAGGGGGATGAGGGAGGGACTGTTGCTGATCTCTGGATGTTCAGGGTAGTCTGAGAAGGAGAGTATGGGGCGAGCTTCAGCCCGGGTGCGGCCGGGCTTCGGGGCCCAAGGCGTCGCCGCCGCCGCCGTCTGACTCGCGCCCGCGAGGCCCACCGCGCGGATGGTGCCAGTGCGGCTCGAGTGTTGATCCGTGTGTCCCTTCCCCCTTCTCCCCTCCCCCACGCGGTGGTCTCCCCTCCTACCCCGGCCCGGCAGAGTCATGTCTCGGGGTGGCTCCTGCCCACACCTGTTGTGGGACGTGAGGAAAAGGTCCCTCGGGCTGGAGGACCCGTCCCGGCTGCGGAGCCGCTACCTGGGTGAGCCGGGGCCCCGGGGCGGAGGCGCTGAGGTCGCCGCCCTGAGGTGGGGGAGGGGGCCACGCCGCGGGGGCTGTTGGAGGTGGGACAGCGATTGGGTCGGGGTGCCAGTGTGCCTCTTGGGTGCTGGGTACTCCTTGACCGATAGACCCCTCGTCCTTGCCTCCCACGGCCAAGCCTTTGCATGCTGCCAGCCGCCGCCCTTGCTGGGTTTTCCTCGGGGGACCAAGCGGGGGGCAGACGGTTTGGCCAGGGCAGGTGTTGGGGTGGCTTCTGGAGTAGGACTCCGGAGAAGACCTGGCGAACCGCACGGAGCTGCTGCGTTTGGGGGGAAAGTTGGCGCTTTTGCGCTTCTCCAATGCTTCCACCGCTTAGCTGACGGAACTAAGTTTTTGTTGACACCCCCCCTTCCATCTCGGGAGGTTTGGGTGTCAGTGGCGAATTATGGACCACCCTCGGGGACTTCACGCTCCAAACGGACTCGGCGTAAACTGTTGTGTGGCCCGGAGCCCAAACCTAAAAGTGCGAGCCGTGCCCTCCCTACCCCCGCGCGCTTCCCTGGTTCTACTCTGCTCTTCAGTTGGTTTTGACGCTTTCGGGAGGTGTAGGGTTTCACGTTCCTATTCCCACCCCTGTAAAACACACTTGGCATTTACTGTTTCTTAGTTTAGCTTTCTAAAAACAACCTTCAGTACTTGAGGGAACAGTATTCCACTTTTCGTTTGGGATAAAGTGGCTTTTTGAGGATTCTGGGTCACGCCAGAGCTAACTTAAAAAAGTCCAATTTCTTAAAAGTGAACCTGGTTAATTAAAAGTCGTTCTTATTCCTTCTTGTGCACGGTCTTCATTATTCCTTTTCATTTGAAGGTGCGACAACATAATGCAATATTTTTTTCTTTCCAATATTGCCACTTTTTGCTAGGTAAGTATTTGTTGATGTCATTTGATTTTGACTTCAAGCAAATAAAAATGAAAGCTTGTTACACCTGGCAGTTCTGGTATGTAAATTGTTTGAGAGAAGTTAGCAAGCGTTTTTTTCTCCCCTTATTCTTGTTTTTTAGTAACAAACATCCTCCTTATAAAAACTTAATAAATACTAAGCAAAATTCCCAGTGGTCCCTTCCATTATAATTTCACACACAAGCTTGTAGAGGTAACAGTGTTAGGTTTCTTTAATATCCTTCCAGACCTTTTATTCGTACTCTCACAAGCGTATCTGTTTATATGGAAATGCTATACTTGGTGTGAATGTGTGAGAGAGATGCATATTTAGTCTCATACTGTGAATATTGTTTTACAATATGCTTTTTCTACACTAGGTCTCTGGGTACTTTCCATGGCAATAAAACCATATTTAGTCAGTCTTAATTGGGTAGTATTTTACAGTATGAAGGTACCATAGTGTAGCAACCATTTCTCCTTGTTCCCGACAGCACTGTAGTGAGTATCCTTGTCTCTTCCTTTTGGGCATTTGTTCCAAGATAAGTACCTAGAGTGGTCATTAAGGTCATTAATTGTTTTATAATTAAAACTTTCTAAACCATTAACTTTTCTAAACCATTAACTTAAAAAGATCTGCAGTATTTCTTCCAATGTTTACTTGCTGAGAAAGAACTTAGTTTTAGGTTTATAAAATGAACTTTAACACTGTTCTGCACGAATGAACTTTTAATTTGGCCCTTTATTTCAATTAATTTAACAGTTTAAGTCCTTATGTGTAGACTTGTACATTAATTTTGTTTGTAAGTGAGTCAATTGAAATATAATAAAACCATAATTTTCCTTTTCTGTTCCTACTCTTAACTCCCTAATGGCAGTGTAATTTGTGTGTTGGATGGAGGAAAAAAATTAAAGAATAAGAGTGCACTTAATTTAGTAGAAAGTATAAATTACAGATTTTAAAATATATATACATATACATACAGGGTGTTTCTTAAAAAATGGAGTGTGCTAATATGCTTTATAGTTAGCACATTCTTGAAACACCTTCCTTTAAAAGTGGTTTTTCTAAGTATTTAGAAATTACTTATAATTTCTTGGCCTTATAGACCTTTTACACCATTAATTTGTCCAATTCTTCCACATTATGGTGGTTTAGCATTCAGGAAAAAAAAAAATCCACATTGGTAGTTTCTTGAGTTAATGAGATTTTAAAAAATGATATTTTGGAATATTCTTATAAAGCCTTCCTTTGAAAAAGTCCAAGTCTGAGGGTTTTAGAAACTAGATTTTTTTGAGATTTCAGTATTTAAAAGCTTTTTATTATTTCATCTACAGTATTTCACGTTAAATATATTTCTAATTTATTTCCACTATTTGTATTTCTAATAATGAATTACTGCTGAATAAGAGTAAAATTGTGGTAGAAAAAATTGATAGACTTTCCTGTAGCATTACATTTCTAATTATTTCAACTTAGCACATATCTTTCCAGTAGAAGCGTTTAAGCTTTGTAGTTGATTTTATTTAAATTTGATTAATTACCACTTTTCCTCCCATCAGGAAAATTACATTTCACAAAACATCCTTTTATATTGTGAAAAGAAAACATAAATAATTTGTCATGTTTTTTAGAAAAAGATGTATATGTATACTTACAGCCTCCAAATTTACAAGATTCACAATAGAATGTTGATTTGGACTAGCATGAATTCAGAAACCAGGTCACAGATTGTAATCTTTATGACCCTGATCTCAAATTCAGTGTAGGATTTACTCTTTTGGAGAGTAATTGTCAAAGTCTAAAGTCACACCTATAGGTTTAAATGTTTCAGTGTCCCAGGATACTATATACTAGCAATAGTACTGAGAATTCAGTGATTCTATGATAACCTATTCCCTATATGTAATACACATACACACACACACACACACACACACTGTGTATATACACACACATTTGTATAAAGATAGAGAAAAGAAACTCATTTCTGTACATGTCTTCTTGCTTTTTGTATATTTCTTATTTTAAACAGATTTATCTAAACTTGAATTTACATTTCTAATCCTAAATTAAGAAGACAGAAGTTTTAATGAACTTACAAAGGAGTTTTTATTATGTATTAAATGTTCATATTACGTTTAAATGCTGTCTTGGTCAGCTTGGACTGCTGTAGCGAAATGCCATAAACTAGGTGATTTACAAATAACTGTTTTTGAGGCTGGAAGGCTGAGATGGGGTGCCCACATGGTCAGGTTTTGTCTGGTGAGAGCCTGCTTCCTGGTTCTAAGCCATTTTTCCACTGTGACCTTATGTGGCAGAAAGGAAAACAACTCTGGGGTCTCTTTTACAAGGGTACTAATTCAATGCTAATTGCTTCCCAAAGAGCCCATAATACCTTTTCAACAGCAGGATTTCAATAGCAATTTTGGGAAGACAGACTTTCAGACTATCACTGACAATTGTATGTGGAGGGTTTTTTTTTTTAAAGGGGATTAGGTCTTGTCCTTTAAATATTATTAGAGCCACTATATATTGAAATGGACAATTTTGCATTCAAATTATTCTTTAGCATATGCTGAGTACATCTGCCTTCAAATTTACCAAATTGTTTATCTTTGTTTCCAGAATTACAGTATATTATGTGAGAGTAAATACTGACTTTTGGCCTTGTTAATTACTGGGGGGAAGTTAGAATATTTGTATTTTGTTTCTTCAGTCTTGATCTCAATAAAAGTTGAAAAATGTCTGATTTTAGTAGTGAAAAATCACTGTCAATTGTGACAAACACAGAATAGGCTGATATTTCCTGAAGATAAGACTATGCAAGGCATGTTATCAATCTAACTGCAGACAGTAGGATAACTCTACTGCAGATTCCATTCCTGCCTGGTATAAGATGAAATGCTTAGACAGAATAGAAGCTTCTAGTAGCATAGACTTTATACTACAGCCATGTTTTAAGTCTCTGTTCATCAAATGTTTTGGTCATGGTTCACAGTAAAATACATTTACGTATAACTTGTGATTTGCATACACATCTAAGATTAAAGATTCTCCAAATGGTATTTAACCTTACTAGATGAGGTAAGTTCTGTTTTCCATTCTTTGTTCTGTTAAAAATATTGATGTTGACCCCAAACAGTATCCACTGTAGCTTAGGTCTGCAAATTCTACTCGATGATGTGTATTTTTTTTTAATAATTGTAATTGAATATTTTTGACTTTTAGGGTCACAGGGGGTTGGATTCCTAAGAATTTGCAGCAGACATAAAAAGAATTTTTTCCTAAACATTGCTGATAGCTAATAATGACAAGTCTATTTTTACCTTGGAAAAAGTAACTAGGAGAGGATACTTTAAAACCTTTATTTATTGGATACCTATCTGCAGTGGGATTGCTGTGTTTAATTTTATGAGAAATAGCCACCATGTTCCAGAGTGGTTGAACCATCCTGCATTTTCTCCAGTAGTGTTTCAGAGTTCCAGTTGTTCCACATTTTCATCAGCACTTGGCAAAAAGTCTTCCTAATTTTAGCCTTTCTAGTAGGTCTGTAGAGCTTTATTATTCATTTTAATTTGCTTTTGATTTAATCTGATGATTTAACCCTAGTTAATGATACTGAGTATCTTTTCATAGCTTATTTGCCTTCTCTACTTTGGTGAACGTTCAGATTTACCTTCTTAATATTGTAGTAATTCTTTATACATTCTTGATAACATTCTTAATCAGATATATATTTTGCAAATATTGTCTCCCAGTTTGTATATTTTTCTTAACAGGGTCATGCTTTTTGTGTTCTCTTTAAAAATCTTAAATCTTGTGACCTAATAGAAGGTCACAAAGATGTCTATGATTTTTCATTTTTAGCTTCCATTTTGGTCTGTGAACAACTTGGAGTTAATTTTTTATATATGCTATGAGCTAAGAGTTAGGTTTCAATTCTTTGCATATGACTGTGCTATTGATCCTGCACTGTTTGTGAAAACATTATGTTTTGTGGAAAGCAATTTACCATAAATATGTCAATTTCTCTACTGTGTTCCATCTATCTAGGTGTCTGTCTTTATGCCAGTATTTCATGTCTTTATATAGTGAGTGTTGAAATCAACTAGTGTCATATTTTGAACTTGGCTATTTTTCAAAATTGTTTTGGCTATTCTGGGTCCTTTTCATTTCCGTATGCATTTTAGAATCAGCTTGTCAATTTCTACAAAAAAGACTGCTTGAGTTTTAATTGGTTCTGTGTTGAATTTATATATTATTCCAGGGAAAACTGACTTTTTAACAATTTTTTATCTCCCAATCTGTGACTGTGGATTTTCTCTCCATTTATTTGGGTATTTTTTGAATTTTCTGTCAGCATTGTTTTATATTTTTCAGTGTACAAATTTTATACATATTTTATTACAATTCCTACATACTTAATGTTTTTAATGCTATTTTAGATGATGTTTTTAAATTCAGTGTCTAGTTGTTCAATGTGGGTGTGTAGAAATGTGGTTGCTTTTTATTATTACATTTATATCTGGTAGCATTTCATTAATTCTTAGGGTTTTGGGGTTTTTTTGGGAAAATTCTTGGGGTTTTATATAGATGATTATGTTACTGCGTGTTAAGACTGTTTTATTCTTTTTTCATCTATATTGTTTTCTTCCTTTTTCCTTTTTCTTGCTTAATTATACTGGCTAGGACTTGAGTAGAATCTTGAATGGAGGTAGAGACAATAGATAGACATTCTTGCATCATTTGTGATCTTAGATTAGTCTTTTACTGATGATGTTAGCTACATAGCTTTCTTCTAGATACCCTTTATCAAATTGAAGAAATTCTTTTCTATTCTTACTTAGGTCGTTGAGAGTGTTTATCATGACCAGCTCTTGAATGTTGTCATGGTTTTTTCCTGCATCTCTGAAGTTGGTTTTGTGATTTCTCTTTCATACATTCTGTTAATATTAAGTATTAACATACTGTTTTATTTTTGAATGTTGAAGTCAGCATTCAACTCCTGGGCTATATCTTACTTACTTATGATAAATTATCCTTTATATATATTGCTGACTTCAGTTTGGTAAGAATATTGTGCTTGTGTTCATTAAAAGTTACTAGCCTTTAGTTTTCTTGTAATGTTTTTGCCTGGTTTTATTGTCAGAATATTGCTGGCCTCATAAATGAGTAGTTGGGCGAGTTCTTTTTCTGAAGAGACTGTGTAGGATTCAAATTACCTTTTCCTTGATAAATTTCATCATTGAAATCATCTGAGCTTGAAGGTTTTTTTTTTGTAGGAAGGTTTTATTATTATTATTATTTGGTACTTTATTTTGAGATAACTTAAGTTTCATGCACAGTTGTTAGAAATAATAAAAGACATCCCATGTACCCTTCAACCAATTTCCCTAATGGTAATATCTAAAATACCAAAACCAGGAAGTTGACATAAATAAGTCCATGAAAACTTATTCAGATCTCCCGAGTTTTGCACATACTCACTTGTGTGCTTCTGTGTGTGTATTTAGTTCTATGCAGCTTTAATGAATTGATTTTAATAGGATTACTTTTAATTAAATAATTTTAATAGATTAATGTAGTTACCACCATATTTAAGATACAGAATGATTCTGTCACACTAATTTTTTGTGATACCCTTTTATAGTCATAGCCACATCTTTCCCTATATACTTTTAAACCTGACAGCCACGAATCTATTCTCCAGCTCTATAACTATGTCATATCATAACTGCTATATACATGATATGTTTGTAATAAAGGTTACATGCTGTAACCTTTTGAGATTGGCTTTTGCCACCAGGTATAATTCCCTTACAATCTGTCCAACCTGTGAGTACCAATAGTTTCTTTTGGTGGTTATTATTTCATGACATGGATATATAACTAACCACCTGATGGCAGATTTTTATATCATTTACAGTTTTTGATTATTAAGTATAAGGTTATTGTGAACATTTATATGCAGACTTTTGTATGAACAGAAGTTTTTTTCTCTTTGGGATTAATGTATAAGAAATGTAGTTACTGGACTGAATGGTAAAGTACGTTGCTTAATTTTGTAAGAAACTGCCATATTCTCACTATGGCTGAACCATTTTATGTTATCAGTATTTGTTGCTTTCACTGCTTTTTATTTTAGCCATTCTGATAAATATATAGTGCTATCTCATAGTTTAAATTTACATGTACCTAATGACTAATGTTGAACATATTTTGTATGTGCTTATTTATTCTCCGTATAGTTTCCGTGAAATGTTTCTTCATGTCTTTTGCTCATTTTCTACTTGGATTATTAGGGTTTTTTTTTTTTGCTATTGAGATTTGGGACTTATTTGTGTAGTTTAGGTACTAGTCCTTCTTTTGTCGGGTGTGTAGTTTGCAAATATTTTCACACATTCTGTAGCTTGCCTTTTCATTTTCTTCACAGAATATTTTGCAGAGTAAAGGTTTTAACTGTAGTAAGGTCCAATTTATCACTCTTCCTTTTATGGAGTATGCTTTCCATATAAGGACAATTTGCTTAAGAACACTTAACCTGTCTCTTGGTCCTGAAGATTGTCTACTGTTTTTATCCTAAAGTTTTATGATTTTACATTTTTACATGTAAGTGTTAATTTTGGTATGAATTTTGGTATGAAGTCTGAGGTTTAGCTTCAAGTTTTATTTCTGTGCCTATCGATATCCCTTGCTTTAGCACTACTTGTTGAAAGTCTGTATTTTATTCATTGCGTTGCTTTTGTGCTTATATCAGAAATATTTGGACATAAATATGTGATCTACTTTCATGTTCTTTATTCTCTTTCATTGCTGTGTGTCTGTCTGTCTGTATTCCACACAGTCTTGCTTACTGTAGCTATGTAATAAGTTTCAACATCAGATAGAGTGGTTTCCAATCCCCTTCCCCTTTAATCCTTCATTGTCAAAATGTTTTAGCTCTCCTAGATCTTACGCCTCTCCATATGAATTTTACAATAAGCTTGTCCTTTTCTCCAGAATACCTTGTTGGGATTTTGATAAGGATTATGTTGGAATTACATGTCAGTTTGGGGAGAACTGATATCTTTACAATGTTGAATCTTCAAAACTATAAGCACAATACTTTATTTAGGTCTTTAGTTTCTTTACCTTTCTGTAATTATCAGCATCCTCCACATATTTTGTTATATTTTTCCAAAGAATACTTTGTACAGTTATAAATGATATTGTGTTTAAGTTCAACTTCCACATGTTCATTGTTAGAATATATAAATGTGATTTTGTATGTGTTGATTTTGTATCCTGCAAACTTGCCAAGCTCTCTTACTAGTTCTAGGGTTTTTGGGATAATGTTCTTGGTGGTTTCCTACATGGAAATCATGCCATCTTTCAACAAAGACTGTTTTCTTTCTTTCTTCCCAGTGTGTATGAATTTTTTTCTTGCATTATCACATTGGCTAGAATGTCCAGTACTATGTTTTATAATAGTGGTGGGAGTGGATATTTTTGTAGTATACCTGATTTTAAGTGTAAAATCAATTAAATGTAATATCAATTGTAAGTTTTTTAGAAGTGCTTTTTATCAGATTGGGAAATTTCCTTCTATTCCTAGTTTGATGAGTGTGTTTATCATGGATAGGTTCAAAGAAACAGAACCACTAGGAAATACACAGATATACATACACACAAAGATGTGTTACAGGTATTTGACCTGATGTAATTGTGGAAACTCATTAAGTAGTCTTTGTAAGGTTGATGTGTTTGTTTCTGACACTGGGACTTGATGACAGACAATTGGAAAGAGAAGATGTTGTAGATGAGCTCAGGAAGGACAGACTTGACACATACATGTATGGATCTGTATCATTTCTTAATGTCCACAATCTATTGATGTTGGTGTTACGTAAGAGAAACTGGCATGTTCTATAGGAGAAATTTGCCATGGACCTCAAAATACAATTGACCCAGTATTCCATGAAGCAAGAGGTGTTTCTGGCAAGTGGAGCAGTTATAGGCCTAGTTGCTGCCCATTCCAACAGGATGAACCAGCAGATAAGCAACAATATGTATAATAAGCATGTATGAGCATCTCTCCTAGCCACCTGAGCATAAAGTCAGTATGGCTGTTGCTTTACTTCTACCCACCAATCTTGTACAAAAATGACAGGTGACTCATCCTAACAAACATGCAGAAGAGGAATTCTGGGAAATATAATTCCATCTAACTGATAGACACATTTCAAAATCACCGCACTTATTGTTGCTTGTTTTCATGGTGAATCCCATGGTAGAGATGGGCAGTTTCCTTCCCCTACCCCTCATGGATAGGGAATTTATGCTTCTACACCTTCTTTGGGTAGTTGTTTTTGCTTGAAATGAGCGTAAGGGCTTCCAGCCTTTCTCTGAGATAATGGACCTTTGCTGACGCCCTGTTTAGCTATGGTTTTCCCAGTGACATCAAGCTTTTCTTCTCATGAAAGAAGGATCTGAAGAGTGAGTGGGTTTTCATTTGTCTGTCCCATAGACAGTAGCCATCTGAGGTTCCTGCCCTCTTTTTAGTGTTTCTTAGGAGTATTTGGTGGGAGCTCATGAAAAACAGCTGGGAACTGAATGCAGCCTACTCTGCCTGTGTCTAGGATCTCAGATATCCTAAACTATCTCTAACTCACAACTGGTGCTTAAGCATTTGCTGAATTTTCAGTTTTCTTCTTTCACTGTTTGATGGGTGGCTCCCTTTGTCCTGTGCTCTGTCAAAGATCAAACAGTTCTGTGTTCTCTCTTTCCTCGGAGTTTTCAGTTTTCCTTGTTATCTGCTAAGAAGCCATGGGAGCCAGAGAAGATTATTTCAAGGAGATGGCAGTCAGCTGTGACAGATGCCATGTGAAGTCATGAAAAATATCTTGAAAGAAACCATTGGTTTAACTGATAACCCATGATTTTTGAGAATAGGACTAGTGGGAAGAAGTGGGAAAAGGGACTATGCAGAAAACTTGACAGTGAGCTGGGGCAGGCAGCTTGTGCAGATGACTAGAAAGTTTGGCATTAAGAAGAAACAGCTCATAGGGACAATATGGCCAACTAGAGTGAAAAATTTCGTTAATGTGCTTTTCTATCTCTACATCTCAACATCGCTTCCTTACTATTTTCCCTTAACCAGATGAAGTTACCTTAACTCAATAGTCATTTTTTTAAAACCATTTTTCTCTTTTCAGACAATATGATGTTAAAACAGCCTCACCTGTACACAGGGAGAGAAGTAATCATAAGTGTCTATAGTGTATAATTAATTTACTCATGACAATAGACCTGTATAATTGATGGTGTTATTCCCATCAAATGTAAAACTTTAACAAATATAAAATTAAGGCTCTGAGAAGTTATTTCTTTTTGTAAATAAGTTATAAAACTGTAAGTTACATAGCCATTTAAAAAGGAATAGTAGCTCTATATTGTCACTCAGAGATGTTCACCCGGTGTACTGAATGAAAACACATTAAGAAACAAAGAATACCATGATCCCATTCATTTATTTACGGACTCAATAAGTGTATATTGAGTGCCTACATTGTGGGAGGCAGTGTTCTAGGTACTTGGGCTATAGTATGAACAAAAGATTGTTCCTCTTTTTTTTTTATTAATATGGAATGAAGTGTCACAGTGGAGACAAATATAATAGGCAGCTTGTGTGCTGTAAGAGACTTAAGAAGTCACAATAATAAGTGAATTAATCTACAAGTGTGTCATTGTTAGGAGGCAGTTCTTCACGGCTTTTTTGCATTTTCACATATCTTGTGAGCAGAGATACTGGCTGCTTTCTTCTAGACCATCTCATCAAGCTTGTTTATATAGTGAACAGTTTTGGAAGATAAAAGTGTTTCCCTCTGGAGCAGAGGGCAGATTTACTTAGTGTCTAATGTAATAAAGATAATGTCTCCCTTAGGGTTAAAGATCATCCAGCTTTGCTTGATAAAAGATTTGGGTTCCCTCAGCTCAGAGTTTCTCAGCTGTGATTTAGACCCAACTGCATGTACTACAGTATTCACCCAGCTCATTCCATGTTGCCCTACGGGAATTGGGGAACAAGGGAAATCAGTGTGTACCTGAAGCTTATACTGTTTGTGTAGTAAAATCCTTTGCCTCTGTTTTAGGAGACTTGTGTCTCTTGCCAGCCCCCGTGAAAAGGTAGCAGGTAACTTCTTAGCTTGCAAGTATATCAGACATGTATGTGTTTATTTTTATTTTGATGGGGGCTCAATTTTTATTTTTGTTTTAATATACAGTTCTTATTTTATGGAGGCTCTTGCCTACTAGTAGTGCACTTAATTGCCACAAGGATAGAAAATGATAGAATTAGTTTTTTCTAGTAGCACATTTTATAGGATGTTAGATAACATAGTCATTTTGATCTACAAAGGTATGGGCAAAGATATCATTTTGGATCTATTTGCTTAAACTGTCAATGACTTAGTACATGTTTTGTATACAGATTTCCCACATAACAGCTCTCTTTAGAAAAAACTTTGTCTTCTAATCTCTCATCCATTACCATTTCTCTAGACAAAAATGGCTGGTGCCATGTTTTCAAACACGGATATAAAATGTTTTGGAAAAAAACATTCTTAATCCTTCTTTGTAGCATCCTAATAAATTTTAAACGCTGTCATTTTGTTAATTTGGGTACTGTATTAACTCTTAATTTATAATTCATTAGGATCACCAAGTGTGCTATTGCCAACCACACTTGGTAAACACAGTTTTGTGTTTACTACATTTAGCATTCTTTCAAGACTGAAAATCAGATGTAAATAGTTAATTATATAAAGTATAACTTAATCCATGAAGTGCTTTACTGAATTTCTGTAGGTTATTTAATTCTAATAAATTTAAGAAACACAGAGTACTCCCCCACACAGGAGAAAACATTTTTTAACCCATATGTTCACCATTACCTAACCATCTTACCAGTTATAAGGAAGAAGAAAAAGAACAGTTTGGCTTCAAGAACTTGAACTTACATTGAATGGCAAGAAAACACAACAGAGAGACCTGCCCCTTGTGAGAGTATACAAGAGAGCATAATCAAATTTGATTTGAAATCTCCTCAGCCTGATTACTTAGCTAATTATTATTCTTTGTCATATATTCAACTTCCTTTCATTACAGCTTCTGAATATACATGAAGCTTTTTGGTCCATCTTTTGTAAAGATGACTCATTTCTTAAAGGGAAACATTTCTCTTTTCAAAGATGCTAACTCTATTTTTGCGTTATTACTACTGTTCTGCTGTGATGGACTTTTAAGCTGATTTTATATTTTTGCTGCCACATTTTATTGTAAAATTAACTTTAAAATATTTTAGGATTTATGTAATTGAGTTGCATTTAAAAATAGGTAGCATCTTAATATAAAACAATTTACTACCCTATTTAAAATTGAAAACTCTATTCCTCTCTTCCAGCCGTCTCTTTTTGCCATCCTCTGCTTTATTTTACCATACAGCACTTTTACAAAGTGACATATGGTTTGTTGTCTTTCAATAATGTCACTAGAGTGCAGGGATCTTTTTCTGTTTTGTTTTATCACTGTATTGTTAGGTCCTAGAACACCACCAAGAACTGAGTGGGTACACAGAATTAGTTAAGTGTGTGGATGGATGGATGGATGGATGAAGGGATGAAGGGAACATCTGGGAGTTTACTATCACCCAGATGCTATGCTAAGCCCTTTCTATCCTTGAATCCCTTAATCCTTAAAATTACCGCTTGAAGCATGTAGGTATTCTAATGAGGACTAAAGAGTGGGTTAATTTGCCAAGCATCACTCAGTTTATAAACAGAATTGAATTAAGACTTGAATTTCCTTCATACCATATGCTAGGCTCTAACTTCCATCTTCTACTTTTCTCAGCAGTAACTTGTATGATTTACTTGATCTCTTTCTTTTCAAACAGGAAGAAGAGAATTTATCCAAAGATTAAAACTTGAAGCAACCTTGAATGTGCATGATGGCTGTGTAAGTAATAGTTCATTCTTAACTAAGAAGAACTTTTATTTTATTTTAAAAGATTTATTTATTTTATGCATACAAGCTGGGGTACAGGCCAGAGGCGTGGAGTGGTGAGAGGGTTCTCCAGAGACAGAGTGGGGAGCAGAACAGACAGATCGACAGAAATACGCTGCTGAGGGGTGCAGCAGGTGAGGCAGGAGAGGTCTGCTGCACCATGTAGGAATCTCCCCGGCTGGGCGTCGAACTCCCGTCACCGCTGCTGCCGACAGCTCCACGCTCAACCACTGCACCACCAGGGAGGCCCACTATGAAGAACTTTTAATATGTGCTCAAGTACTTGATGAAATGCTGTAATCCTCCCAGAAGAGATTGCTACCACTTATAAGTGGGTGGAAAATGTTTTTTACATTAAAAAAGAGAATTTGTTTTGAGTTTAGAAATGTAAATGGAAGATTTTTTTTAAGTGCAGGTGATTTTTCTTGTATCATCAGAAGGCTCCCATCTCTTTCACTCTACTGAAACTGCTTTTGTGAAAATCATTAGTGACCTTCATGTCTCCAAATCTAGTGGTCACTATTGAGAAACGTTAGACATTGGTTGAACACATGTTCTTTTTCAAAACATTTTTACTCTTGATTTCTGCCAATACCATCCTCTCTTGATTTTCTCCCTATCTTGTTGACTTACTGTCCTCTTCATCTTGTAGCTGACTCCTCCTACCACAAAATATTGGGTATGCCAAAACTCTGTCCTGGCTTTCCCACCCTCTTTTCTCTTAAGCTCTCAGTGATATTATCCAGTCCCCATGCTGAAACAAAGCAAAGCAAAACAAAGACAAAAATACATGGCTTTCACCTCCCCACTTTCCCCCAGAACTTCTAATTCATATAGCCAGCCCTCTACTTGGCATTACCAGTTGCGTGTGGAATAGGCACTTCAAATTTAACAGAGCTCTCTTTATTTTTAATTTTTATTATGAAAATTTCAAATATACTTTTATATGTCATCACCTGGATTTAACAATTATCAATATTTGGGCATTTTCTATTACCTTTTTTTTTCCTTGCTGAAGTAACAATATTTTAGAGCAAAACCCAGATAACCTTCATTTCACCCCTCTGTATAAACCTAAAAGCAATGGACATTTTCTGTGCAACCAAAATGTCATTATATAATTTAGCAAGACTGAATGTATTTTTGGTATCTAATACACAGTTGATAATCAGGTTTCTCTCATTCTTTAAAAATGTCTCCTTATAGTTGTTCACAAGAGGATCCAGGCAAAGTCTGTATCTTGGTTGCTATGCTTCTTAAATGTTTGTTATCTAGAGTAATATTCCCCTTTTTGTTCCTGCCATTGATTTGTTAAAGAAACCAAGTCAATTTTCCTGTAGAATGTTCGGCATTGTAGATAATTGGCCTGTTTTCTTGTAGTGTCACTTAATGTGTATCTGTGTGTTTTATTTGTCCTATATGTTGAAATTACCTTGAGTGGTTTGATTAGATTCAGATTCAACTTTTGAGGCAAGAATATCGTAAGTGATATTGTGTGCTTTGTATTTATCACCTGAAGAGGCACACATGTTTGATTGCCCTGCTTTTAGTGATGGTCATCTGTTCATAAGACTCAGGTGGCTAAAACAAATACTTCATTTTCCCCCCTTAATGAGCTATTACTGTCTTTATGATATTCCCAAGTTGTTTAAAGCTATAGACTTCTGTATCTTTTTGTTTTTAAATTTACTTTGAAATTTTACTGAGTGCATTCTTAAATATTTTTCTGAGGGTTGGTGGAAAGTAAATGTTTCGTACAACGTTTTTAGTATATCGTTCGTTACATTGATTATTATCTAAGTGTTAAACCATCCCTATATTCCATGGATAAATCTCATTTGATAATGCTACGTCATCACTATGTTTTACCTATTTTTATATATTGGTTTACTCAATTCGCTTAGATTTTGTTTGATTTTTTTTTGCATGTATATTAAGGATATTGGTCCAAAGATTTCTTTTCTTGTACCAATGAGTTGGAAAGTATTTTGTCCTGTTTAATTTTCTGAAAGACTTGGTAGCGAATTCTCATCTTTTTTTTTTTTTTTAATGTTTGGCAGAATTTGCCAGTGAAGCCATCTGTAACTAGAGTTTTCTGTGTGGAAAACTGTAGCTATAATTCTTTAATAAAAATAGACTGTGTCTTCAGTGAATTTTAATGTATGTGTTTCAAGGATTTTGTCTGTTTCGTTCAAATTATTAGATTGGTATAAACTTGTGTCTAATGTTCCCTTACATGTTTAAATATTTGTAGAAATGTAGTTAGTAATGTCACTTATTATAGTCCCTATATTGGTAATATGTTGTCCAGACCACTTTTTTTCTTGATTAGTCTGGGTAGAGGTTCATCAATCTTATTTGCCCTCGCAAAGAACCAGTTTGTGAATTCAGTAATTTTCTCTCTTTTTCTGTTCTCTAGTTTATTGATTTCTGTGCTGATAGCCATTATTTCTAATTTTCTCCTGACTTTGGGTTTCATTTGCTGTTCTCTATAATTTTTTGCGAGAAAGCTGAGGGCATTGATATGAAACCTTTGTCTTTCCATATATGCTTTTACTAGGGTGCTTTAGTGCTATAAATTTTCTTCTAACTTTTGCATTAGCTGTAACTCATACATTGAGATATTATCTTTTTGTTTTCATCCAGTTCAAAATACTTTCTAGCTTACTTTGTAAGTTTTTATTTGGCCATGTGTTATGTTAGAGTTTTTAAACTTTTTTTGTGTTAATGATTTCTAATTTAATGCCGTTTTAACCAGAGAAATAGATTGCTTGATTGGAAGTCCTCTAAATATATTGAGATTTGTCTTTTGGGTCATAGTTAAGTATAAAAGAATGTGTTCTGATGTTTTTCGTTGCTTCAAATGTGGCATGAAATCATACTGCTCAGTCTTGCCTGAATGTGGAAATCTAATTATATTTTTTTGTTAATTTAGTGATATTTCACATACCATAAAATTCACCTGATTTAAGTGTGCAATTTATTTATTTTTATATTCACATTCAGAAAGCGTACAGTGTCACTACTATCTGATCTCAGTATTTTTTTGACATACAGGAAAGAAAATTCATGCCAGTTATCAGTCACCTCCATTCCCCCTCCACCTAGCTGTTGCCAATCACTAATCTGCTTTCTGTCTCTATAGATATGTCTGTTTTAAAGTTTTCATGTAAGTGGAACCATATAATATGTGTGGCATTTTAGACTGACTTCCTTTGACAGCATAGTGTTTTCAAGGCTCTTCCATGATGTAGTGCTGTTTCATTTTATGACTGAATAACATTTCCTGTACAGATACTTTGTTATGAATAGTCACATTTTGTTCATAGATATTTGGGTTATTTCCCCTGCTAGCAATTATGAATAATGCAGCTATGGCTTGTGTGCATAAATTTTTGTGTGATGTACAATTTCAGTTCCCTTGGGTATATACTTGTTGCGGAATTGCTGGTAATAGGGTAACTATGATTTGATTTTTGAGGCTAAACTATTTTCCAAAGAACTGCATTATTTTGCATTCTTACCAGTAATGTACAGAATTTCCAATATCTTGATATCCTCACCAGCTTTTTGTGATTTTCTGAGTATTTTTGGTTTTTGGTTTGTTTGTTTTTTTATTTTAAGAAATTACTATAGCCATCTTAATGAGTGAAGTGGTAATTCATTGTGGTTTTAGTTTTCATGAAGATTTTATGAAAGAAAACATTCCTTCTAAAAGTTTTACAGTTGTAGCTTTTACATTTAGACCTTTAATCATTTTCAGTGTGAAGTAGGGGTCCAGATTCATTTTTTTGCTTGTTTATATCCAGTTGTTCCAACATCATTTATTGAAAGGACCGTTTTTTCTCTTTTGAATGATTTTGGACTCCTTGTCACAAATTACTTGAATATGAAAGTAAGGGTTTATTTCTGGACTCTCAGTTCCATTCCATTGGTCTGTAGTCTGTGATCATGACGGTACCTCTTAGCCTTGATTGCTGTATTTCTTTCTGGTTCCTTTTTAGATGGCCTGGTTTTATGTCTCTGAATATAATGTAGATTAATTAAAATAAGTTTTAGTCTCAAAAAGATCAGACAGTTCATTGGCAGTTTTCAGAGAAATGTGTTTGCTAAATGAAAGTCAGTATTTCTAATAAACAGATATAAATATATTTGCTATAGATAGAAACTCCATTAGTGATACAAGTTTTGAACTGTCATTAAGTGATGGTATACTTGTTTTTATATCCATTTTGCTTAGATTTCTTTTTCACTTTCTTTTTAGGTTAATACAATCTGTTGGAATGAGACTGGAGAATATATCTTATCTGGCTCAGATGACACCAAGTTAGTAATTAGCAATCCTTACAGCAGAAAGGTAAAGTGTTTAAAAAAATGTTTACTTTCATGAGACAAAAAGATTTAAAAAAAAGTCAGAAAAACTATTCTTTGGGAGAAAAAGAGACAATGTGCTTTTTAAAAAATTTTATGCTTATAAAATTTAATTTTCAGTGTAGCAGTTTAAGAAACTAGATTTTCTCAGTTCACAAACAGTGGGTAGGTTCTAGTGAAATGCTTCTTGACATCCAATTCAAACTGGGATATCATACTGATTTTTAACTAGACTATCTTCTGATTTTTATTGGCTCTTCTGATTTCATGTATATAGAGGAAATATACAACTGTTTTTATATCAGAACATGGTTGGTTAGCAGACCAAACTCTTACTTAATATTAGCAATCTTACAGAATAAATCATTCATGTATTTCTTTTTCCTCATACTTAAATAGTTAAGATATTTAAATAAATGTTACTGGCCTTCTAGCCTGAAAAGAGGTTCATATTGAGGCTGTGCTTGATTACAAGGAATATTGTAGTTTTATTTCAGAAAGAGCTTTGCTTAATTGTCCTCACTTAGCAGAGGGAAGCTTGATGTTTTCAGGCTCTCCTTCTCTTAAGTCCATAGTTACTAAGACGGTGTTTTTCTTAGAATAGTGAAAATTTCCTGGATTAATATATATGTGGAGTGCTTTTTGATCATTATTATCAGAATTTTAGTGCTCACAGTATACAAAGCACATACCCAGATACTACTGGGATAATTTATTTTTTAAGATGCAGAGCTTCACTCTTATTTTTTAAAATTGTGGTAAAGTATATACATGACATAAAATTAACCATCTTAACCATTTTTAAGAGTTCAGTTCATTGTCATTAAATACATTTTACCATCACTACCATTTAGCTACAGAACTCTTTTTTCATTTTGCAAAGCTGAAACTCTGTACTCATTAAACAGTAACTCATTCTTCACTCCCCCAGTCCCTGATAATCAGTTACTTTTGGTCTTTATGAATTTAACTATTCTAAGTACCTCATACAGTGTTTGTACAATACTTGTCTTTTTGTGATTGACTTTTCACTTAGCCTAATGTCCTCAGGATTCATCCATATTGTATTATGTGTCAGGATTTCCTCCCTTTTAAAATTGGAATTATACTCATTTCATACAACTATATACACGCATACGTGTGTGTCTGTGCATGTATATACATACCACATTACTCCATTTGTCAATGGACAGTCAAGTTACTTCCACCTTTTAGCTACTATGAATAATGCTGTAATGGACATAGGTGTACAAATACATACCTTTCACAAGTCTTGCTTTCAATTCATTTGTGAATAGACACAATGAAATAATTTTAAGAGCTCTGTTTCTCTTTTATTTGCTTGTTTTTTAAAAAATGACATTCACTTTGCATGTGTCCCAGTAGAATCTGTATACTTGAAATATGCATATTGAGAACATTTGATTAAAATACAGGTCATGATTTTATTTCCATGATAGCCTTACTTACTTGTTTAGATTTAGCTGAGAGAAATTTAATATTTTTAAACCCTGATTCTCTTAGATCTGCAGTTACTAGGACAGTATTTTTCTTATAATAGCAAAAATTTCTGGTTTAATGTAGTGTGGAATGCTTTTTGATATTTATAGTAGATCAACTTGAAAAGTGATTACTCTTTCTTATTTCTAGCTTGAAAAATTATTAACCAGATAGTACTTTAAAAGATATTAAGTATATAAATCTTTGCTTTGCTCATACAGTGGTTTAATAACCACAAATTTGTTATCATACAGAATTTTTAAAAAAATTGTTAACATTGGGCCTCCCTGATGGCACGAGTTAAACTGAAGCTATCCAGAGCCACTGTAGCATGAGTTCGACACCTGGCCAGGGAGATTCCCACATGGTTCAGCAGACCTCTCCTGCCTCACCCACTGCTCTCCTCAGCAGTGTACTTCAGTTGATCTGCCTATTCTGCTCCCCACTCTGTCTCTGGTGAATCCTCTAACCCCTCCCCCCCCATACCTCTGGCCTAAACCCCAGCTTGTATGCATAAATAAGTAAATCTTTAAAAAATTTGTTAACATTGATGATCTATTACAAAGTAAAGTTTTTGATTCTGAGCCAAATATTACTTGTTAATTCTAGTTTGACTCTATTTTAAATCCTGTGAGTTCATAGGAAGATTAATTTATTGTAAATAAAAGTTTTGAGGAGCCTTCCTGGTGGCCTTAGGGTTAAGTCACAGTGCTATCACCATGATGGCCCACTGTATTGGCCTGAGTTTGATTCCTGGCCAGGGAGATAACCCACATAGTGGTGCAATAGACCTCTCCCGTCTTGCCTGCTGTTCCCCTTTGCAGTATATTTCAGTAAATCTGCCTGCTCTGCTCCCCACTCTGTCTCGGGTAAATCCTTTCACTCCCCGCACCTCTGTTCTACACCCCAGCCTCTTCTATGCAAAAATAAATAAATGAATTGGATAAAAAAAATTTTGAGATACTTTCTATAGATTTAAGAAATTGTAGATGTCCCTTATAAGTGGTATCATATATTAATTATGTAAACAGAAATTTGTGAAATTTCATTTCCAAAAATTATAGGCTAGTTTATCTGCACCAGTCTTCACACTGAAAAGAGTGGGAAAAAAAAAGTTTGATTAATACTTTAAAAATTGTCCTAAAAGTAACAAATCACCACCTTAATAGTAGCAAATTATCATCAAAATAGAAGGGTAAGGTGAATTCAGAGAAGTGAGCTCTTTTGCTCCGAAGATATTTGTCATTCTGAGCATATGTAAACTGTAGTTTTGATGGCCTTGAAGGTCAGTGTAAACAGAAACAGCGCTCATGGTTGATTCAAATCAGGGGTGGATTCCAATAAGAGATGCCACACAAAGGATTACCTTCTTAATATATAGTTGAAACAGAAGGAAGTCCTCAGGTAATCTAGCAATTTCTGTGAAAAAATCCTGAATATATAGTATGTGCAAAATTTTTCTTGATTTGACCTCAGTCAAGTAACTACAGTCCTCAGAACACACACAAAAAGGTGTTCTTACTCTGTGCTTTTGTTAGCATTTTCCTCTTTTAATGGGATATTCTGCTTTACCACATACTTCCCACTTATTTGGCAAATTTAATATTTTTTAAAGATTTCTTTATTTATGCATACAAACTGGGGTGTAGGCCAGAGGTGAGGGGGCGTTCAGGATTCACCAGAGACAGAATAGGGAGCAGAACAGGCAGACTGACTGAAATACACTGCTGAGGGGAGCAGTGGGCGAGGCAGGAGAGCTCTGTTGCACCTTGTGGGAAGCTCACTGGCCAGGTATAGAATTTGTGTTGCAGTGGCTGTGGATAGCTTCCTAGGCTGAGACTTACCTGTTGCGCCACCAGGGAGGCCCTATTTGGCAAATTTAAATTAATCCTTAGTCTCACCTTTTATCGTGTTACATATCTCTACCTACTCCAAGGCAAATGTGGACACTCTTTCTCTATGTTCTCATTGAAATTTGTGAATAACTTGATTATTTTATTTTATTGTATTATGGTTACTTCCATGTTGCTCACCATTACACTATAACTTCTTTGTGGCAATGACAATTTCTTTTTTGTTTCCTCAGCACATAGTAAATTACCTGTCATACAGTTGGAGCCCAATCAATACTAGTAAAAGAAAGGAAATAAACTTATATTTAATGCCTCAGGGCTTTAGGTTGGGTTTAGAGAGGGGTGACTTTTACCAAGAGATTAAAAAACATGTATTCTGTCTGGATCCTCTTGACCTAGCTTGAAGTTTTGGAAGGTTTGTTTTATGACATGATGAAGGAAAAAAGAGATACCTGTTTGGCTTTCTATATTAGCCAAAGTAACTTGATTAGCAAAGTGATCATGCTACAGCTAGTTCGCCTTCACATTACTAGTTCCATAATTGTCAGTATGTCATTTTCATCTTGGGTTGTTACTCTACCAACTCCTATCTCTAGGGTGTTATTCCTAAATTTTTGCAGAATAAATATTATAATGCATTAATCTAATGAAAGCATGAACAAAATATTAATAAATTCTCTTATCTAAAGCTGTAACTGTTTACAAGTGTATATATTTTTTTAAATCAACCCTATGCTATTTATCTCCAGTACTATACTTGAATGTATTGGTTGTATAAATTCAATTTCAACAATTTAAAAATTCTAAATTTTGTTGAAACTACTAGCTATAATCATGAGTACTTGTTTAAGCGTACTGATTCTTTCGACGATTATCTAGGAAGAAGTTGTACAAAGTGACATTAACATACTAGGCAGGGGTCAGAAAGTAAGTTTGACAGGCTATATTAAGGAGTTTACATTTTACTGTAACTGAAATAGCCGCTGAGTTTTTCAGATATTCAATTGATATGATTTGCATTTTTGAAAGATAATTTGGCTTCTTTTTGGAGAGTAGAGTGTGAGATCAGAAGTAGAAGATGGGAGGACACTGAATAATCCAGGTGAGAAGATCTGATGGCTTACAAAGACATCGGCATTGAAGGCGGTGAAAAATAATTCACGTGTATCTTGGATGTGGATTTGCTAGTAGGTTTTATTTAGTGGATGAGGGAAAGAGAAATGAAGGATGATTTCTTTATTTTTACTTGATCAACTGTGTGGGTAGATACTGATGCTATTGAGAAGAGGAACACTAGAAGTAGGGGAGTAGATTTGGAGAGGGATATCTGAAAATAAAGGATGCATTCAATAGAAAAAAGCTTTAGTTTTTTTCACTCTGAATCTTTGTTATTTTAATAAATCCTTTTCGATTTATGAGTGATATGTCAATACATGTATTAATGTATTGAGATTTCTGCTTTTATTTCTGAAGCTGTGTTCAACCTGTTAAATGAAAATGAATCACAAAGCATTAAGAATAATTTCTGCTGAATGTGATAATGAAAAGGTCTATCAGCCTAAGAAATTAATGTGTATATTATGTGTAGGCTACTTAAAGTACTTAGTAAACCATGCTAAAATATCTGACAGTTAAACCCCATGGTCTCTATCTTGTTTAATAGCTTTACATTAACTATGTCTGTGCTATTTTTTTATTGCCTTAATCTGTCAGACCTGCCAGATTCTCTTCCTGGAGAGAGGAATGAAAGAGTTTAAAATATTCAACAGACTGTTTTTATTCTCTGTTGACTTACTTTTGGTGAAAGTGCAAAAATTCACCTCTCCCCCTTCTATTTGACATTAATTATCTATGCAGTATTAAGTCTTACAGTGGTGTAATTTATGATCCTTAGTAAGTTTTTATTTTGGCTGTAACTGTAGCCTAGGTTTTAGATAAGATGAGATAACTTACATACTTTCAATGTCAAAGTAAATAGCTGCTAATATCTTTACCATATTGGTGTTCTAATTTGACACGGGTATGAATTTTACACTTAATGTTGTACAGTAAATACCCCCTTAAAACCAAACCCAAATAATGTGGAATGTATTTTCCTAACTTTGTTTTAAAAATTAAAAATTTACAGAGAAGTTGAAAAAATAATGCAGTGAACATTCACAAATAGATTTTTTTTTTTGGAAAAGCCTTTGAGAACAAGAGACATCATGTACTTTCATAATTACTTTGTCATATACCAACAGAGAACAAGAATATTATTCTGCCTAATGCAGTTATCATACTGTGATATGTAGTGCTGATTATACAGCTGATCCTCATTACTTGAAAATTCCACATTTATAAAATCACCTACTCACTAAAATTTATTTGTAACTCCCAAATCAGCAAACCTTTATCTTTTCCCTCATCCTGCAGGAGACTTGGAGATGATTGGAAGATAAGGGGAAGGAGTCAGTGCCCAGGAAGGGGGAAGACTCTAAAGAGTGTTGTTCTTAGAATTGCTATGTGTGGAAGCAGGTGTCCTGCTAAGGACTGGGAGCTGGAGGGAGGAATCCAGTCACTTGTGGGCGCACACAAGTGCAGAGTGACAAAATATTTGAGTTCCCAAACATACACATTTGATAGTCATAATCCCAACTGAGATCAAGCATGATGATACTCTACCTTCTTGTTTCAGCTCTTACACTGTAACCATATTGTTTCTTTTTTGTAGTATATTTAGTATTACATTTTTTGCATTTTTGTGCTTTTAGTTAATTTTACTGTTTAACATGGCTAAAGTACTATCTAGTATTCCTAAACAAAAGACTGGGATGTGCTCATGAAGAAAATGTTAGGTAAGCTTCATTCAGGTGTGCGTTACAGTATTGTTGGCTGTAAGGTCAGTGTTAATGAATCAGCAATATTATTTAAATAAGGTATCTTTAGACAGAAATACATAAGACAAAGTTATATACTGATCCACTCATGAAAATGTGACTAGAGAATCTCAGGAACTTGACCCTTAATTTCCCTAGGAGCAGTGATTCAGTACTTTCTGTTTCAGTGTTTGTGGTGACATTATAGAACATAACTACTGATAATAATGAGAATTGACTGGATATTATTATATAAAAAATATATGATGACTGTATATTGCACATATTCACACATGATACATGCATATAACATATTCCTTTATCTCCTTTATTTCAAATATGTTTTTTGTCACTGCCATGTCTCTTTCAATGTAACATTACACATTTCATTTAGTTGTCATATTTCCTTAAATAACAGTTTGTCGAACTTTTTGGTTTTTCATGACATTGACTTATTAGTTGTCTTCTTCTTGTTTTGGTATATTAGGCCAGTTTTGAATGCTTCTTAATTTGCATTTGTTTGACTGTTTTTTATGAGTATACCACAACTAAACAATTTGCTAATTTTCCACAGGTAATAATGGTTTGTGGCACAAGATGCTAATTTGTCCCCTTACTGGTGATGTTAACTTTGATCTCTCTATTATATAGGTACATTTACTGTTTGTAAGTAATAAACTTCATGTAAGGTGGTATGTTGAGACTGTTGTACAGTATACTCTTAAAATCTTTCATACAGTATTTTTAGTATTACTTGATTCTTGATATAATCATTACAATGTGATTACAAAATAGTGATTTTTCATTCTGTAAATAAGAGCATTTCCTTTGTCGCTACCACTTTAAAAAGCAATTACTATGAAATTCTAGCTTTCTGTTTTGATTCAATACATTATGATCTATCACTTAAAATCTTTCTTTATGCTCACATTGCTCCCAATTTGTTTAGTGGGACATTTCAAACCAACTTGTATTTTGACTTAATCCTCTTGTTTCTTTAGCACTCTTTTTAAAGCAGAGCAGATATTCCCACTGCTTTAAATTCCCATTATAAATACATTATGGGAATATACCATACTTAACTCAACCAATTTTTTTTTTTTTTACTATAAATAGTAACTCCATAAGCAGTTTGTGCTTTTGTGTGTGGGTGTGTGTTGTTGAAGGCATATCTCAAGGTAAATTCTTAGAAATAACAGTTGTCAAAGTGGGTAAAAGCATACGTGGTTTTTTGAGGTATTTCTAAATTCCTCTCCATTAGTCATCTTCCACTTAATAATTGCCCCAGAAATGTTCAGGAGCGCATTTCCCCATTGCCTTGTTCATACAGTGTGTTATCAAGCTTTTGAGTTTTTGCCATTCTAATAAGTGGGAATTAGTATTTCATTGTAGTTTTAATTTGTATTTCCCTTATGAATAAAGTTGGATGTATTCTCAGTCTTTTCACATTTTTAAGTATGATTTGTATATTTGTGGACTGGACATTTACCCTATTTAAAAAAATCAATTTTTTGTCAGGTTTCCCCCACCCCTTCAATTTGTAAGCACTATTGGGGAAGCTTTGTTCTTTATTTGCAATGTGTTTCAAATATTAAATTACTTAAACTTTATTTCTGTCACAGAATTCTAGTCCTATAATTAAGGAACTGGATGTTGATACTTTCTTGTATCAACATCTATATACCATTTCATTACTTCTTTTTATGATTCAGTTAAATTCAGTTTATTTCCTCATCCTAAACAGAAATTATTTTAATACAGTTAATTTCAAAAAATCTATAAAATAGTCTTATTTATTAAGATTTTATGAATGAGTCAGATGCAGCAAATAGGTGGAAATATGTATACTCAGCTTTCATAGCACTGTTTCTTTTGATCGAGATACTCCATCTTCACATCTAGGGAGAGAAATGAAAATCTGTTCTTTCTGATTTTTTTCCTAATTATGATAATGTAGAATCAAATAATTTTTCATTGAGATGAGAATGTTAATGAGAGTTTTTACTGCCTAAGATTATATTAAGTATAAATGTTTTCACTAGGTAACAATAAATTACCACCCATCTCTTTTTCTGTGTGTTTTAGGTTTTAACAACAATTCGTTCAGGGCACCGAGCAAATATATTCAGTGCAAAGTTCTTACCATGTACAAATGATAAGCAGATTGTATCCTGCTCTGGAGATGGAGTAATATTTTATACCAATGTTGAGCAAGATGCAGAAACCAACAGGCAGTGCCAATTTACGTGCCATTATGGAACTACCTATGAGGTACAGTATTATGTTGATAAACGTACAAGTGTGTGTGTTTTGTATAAGTTTATGTGTAAGTGTAAGCGTTGTGTATATGTGTGTGTAGATTTGTCTGTATGTATTTGTATACATTCAGGTATATGTAAGCAAAGAAATTACTGATAATATTTAGAGTTCAATAAAATATTTGAGAGATGTATCTTATTATTCTTAGTGAGGATTTGTTCATTTTCATGGTCTTAAAAATACCAACCTAGTTTCGCTGATACTTTTTCTATTTAGTTCCTTTATTTTATTTCAGCTCCCTAGTATTTATTTTTCTGTCCAGTGTTAACTTTGGGTTTAGGTTTGTTTTTTCTTTTTTAGTACATTGAGGGATGCAGTTATGTTGTTTTGAGAGCTTTCTTTTTTTTTTTTTTAAAAGATTTATTTATTTTGCGTATAAGCTGCGGTGAAGGCCAGAGGTGTGGGGCGGTCAGAGGGTTCACCAGAGACAGAGTGGGGAGCAGAACAGGCAGATCGACTGAAATACACTGCAGAGGGGAGCAGTGGGCAAGGCAGGAAAGGTCTGCTATGCCATGTGGGAATCTCCCTGGCTGGGCATTGAACTCATGCCACAGCTGACAATAGCTCCACAGCGCTGCGCTTAACCCCTTGCACCACCAGGGAGGTCCAAATCTTTCTTATTTTTTAATGTAACATTTGTTAGCTATATTTCCCACGTACTAGATCCTATTTACATTTAACGTAATTACTGATAGGAAAGGAGGTATTATTGCCATTTCATTAATTTTTTTCTAGATGTTTTGTAATTATTTTATCTATATTCCTGTCTTGCTGCCTTCTTACACATTTCATTGGATTTTTTGTTCTTATTGTTGTGGCATACTTTGGTTCCTTTCTTGTTTTCTTCTCTACATCTTCTATGGGATTTTTCATTATTATTATGGGGATTATATAAAAGTCTTAGTTTTAAAATGATAGTAACTTTAATCATACACAAAAATTTGTTTTTAAAGAATTTACATTTTCATCCCTTTTATGTTATTACTATCACAAATTAATAATCTTTTTGTATTTTATATTCGCTTACATAGTGTTGTAAATTAATGTTTTTATTTTTGTAATTCTATACCTTATTTGAAAGTTGTTTATTTTCAGTAATTCACTTCAGTATTATAGAATTCTACACTAGTTTTTATATTTCTCTTTACTAGAGTTATACTTTCACACTTTTGTGTTGCTGCCTAAATCTTTCTGTTTCAACTTGAAGGGACTTCCTTTAGCAATTCTCGTAAGGTGGATCTTGTGATGATGAGCTCCCTCAGCTTTTGTTTATTCAGCAAAGTCTTTATTTCTCCTTTACTTTTAAAGAATAATTTTGCTAGATATAGTTTTCTTGGTTCACAGTTTTTTCCTTTCAGCACTTTGAATATATTATCCCACTCCCTTCTGGTTTGTCATGTATGTGATGATTCACATTTCTCTTGCTGCTTTCATGATTGTGTCTTTTGACTTTTGACAAGTTGTTTATAATGTATCTTCCTAAGGGCCTCTATTTAAATTTGAGTGTTCTTTCTTTTCCCCTCATATTTGGGAGGTTTTCAGCCAAATCTGGTGAGAAAGTTAAGATGTTTTCAAATAGAAACTCTCTGTCCATCTCTCTTGCTTCCTCTTCTGTGACTCCCAGAAAGTAGTATGTTGGTCAACTTGTTGATATTTCCTAAGTTCCTCAGGTTTTCTCCCTTTTTTTAAAATCCTTTTTGTTCTCCTGGCTTGATCATTTTAAATGACTTATTTTTCAGTTTATGATTCTTTTTCCTGTTTAATCAGTCTGCTGTGATCTCCTACAGTGAAGTTTCAGATTTAGTCATTATATTTTTTTCTCTGCAGAATTTCTGTTTGACTCTCTTCCAGTTTCTGTCTCATTGGCGATATTCTTATTTGTTCACGCATTGTTTTCCTGAGTTCATTTCATTTCATGGGAATTTTACGGGTTGGTTGTCTTATATTCTCTTGTAACTCATTCAGCTTCTTTAACATGATAAATTTGTATTTTTTTAAAATGAATTCATATATCTTTAGTGTTGGTTTCTAGAGATTTACTTTGGTTCTTTGATTAGGCCATGTTTCCCTGTTTTTTTCTAATTCTTTGTTATTTTTGTTGTGCCTAATTTATAAATTAAGCTTTATTATAGATAGGTATGTATGTTTAGGAAAATATATAGTATATATAGGGTTTGGTAATATCTAGTTTCAGGTATCCACTCATGATCTTGGAATTTATCCCCCAAGGTTTAAGGGCAACGGTTATTTTTCATAGATGCTTTTTAAAAATCAGGTTGAGCTTCTATTCCCTTCTATTCTACTACTGATTTTATATTTACCAGGAATGGATAATTGGATTTTGTCAAATGATTTTTCAGCATCTTTTGAAAATATTGTATTGATTTATTTTTTAGTTTCTTAATGTGGAGAATTATATTCATTTTACAAAATTAAGAGCAGTTTGGGTTCCAGAAATAACCCTCACATTGTCATATACATGTATTCAGTTTGCTTAAAAGTTTTTTTTCAGGTATGTTCATGAGAGATTAGTCTTTGATGTAGAGTTTTGTTTTTTTTAAGTTTGTTGTTATTGTTGTTGCCTTATCTTTGGTTTTATTGCCAGCATGTTGCTAACCTGTTACAAAAACTTGGGAAGTATTTTATCCTCTTTCATTTTCTGAAGGAGTTTGTGAGAATTGATAATATTTGTTCTTACTAATTAGCAGGCAACTATAAATCATAGACATTCTGCAAGGGAGGGGGAGAGAGAGGGATCAAAACAGAGGAGGGAAGTGCACAAGGGATTATGGTGATGATTCATGGGTGAATTGGTGGTGGGAATTTTACGGGACTGCATCTGAGAGAAGAAAGCAAACATTGTATAAAAATGAACGATGATGTAAAATATATATATATAAAAATTAATATTGGGGAAAAAACATTTGTTCTTACTTATAGTAGTCAAGCGATATAATTTGTATGGTTTGAATCCTTTTAATTTTAATGAACTTGTTTTGTGGCCATGATATGGTCTTTATTGGTAAATGAATATTACTTCCTTGAAGAGCAATACATATTCTTTTATATGTGAAGTATTCTATAAATGTCTGTTCTGGCAAGATGACAGAGAACAATGTTCAAATCTTTTATATTTTTACTGATTTTCTGATTTCTTGTTTTGTCAATTTTTACTACTGAAAGAGGTAAATTGAATTCTAGTAATTTTGAATTGTCTATCAGTTCTGTGAATTACTAATGCATATATTTTGAAGATTTACTATTTGGCTTATATGCTCTAAACAGTCACCATTTTAATGCTTCTATTCATAGATGAACCCATTTGTCATTGTGAAATGACCCTGTTTATCCTCATTAATAGTCTTTGCTTTGACATTTGCTATTTATGTTGCAAATCTAGCTTTCTCATTATTAGACTTATTAGGGTTATCTTTTTACTTTTAATCTAGCTGTGTCTTTATATTTAAAGTTGGTTTTAATAAAGGCAGTTTATAGATTGGTTTTGTTTTTTATCCTGTCTGGCAGTGTCTGCCATAATTGGCTGTTTAGACCATGTATATGTAATGGAATTATTGATAGGGAACCATCAAGTAGAGCAGGTCCTTGAATAGGACCATCATTTTATTCACATAGTTTCATTGTGATGTTGAAAAGGAAAATAAATGCCCCAGTGATGATGAATGGAATGATATTATCTGAGGACCTTTCATTATTAGGTTTTACTTAAAGTCAGTTTCTAAGAGTTTTTAACATCTCTGATAAGTGAGAAGTTACTGGAACATTGTACTACTGTAAATACAATAGAAGAAATTTACAATTTTATAATACTTTTATTTTTCTTATCTTGGAATTTCAGATATTTTTACATATATTAAATACCTACAAATGTTATAAATTCCATGATATATTGTTAATAGTCTTCTTTTAATAGTTATCTTTAAAAAGATTTTTAAAGCAAAGGAAAGAAAATGGCTACTTACATTTTTATCATTTCCAATCCTTTTGTCCAGAGCTTACTTCCAGATTATTGTCTGGCATCATTTTCCTTTTAGATGAAGAATTAAAAAATGTATTTCATATTGTTTTGGTCTTTTTATGCAGGGTTCTGGAAATTATCCTGTGAAAGACCAAATAGTAAATATTCTAGACTTTATAGGCTAAATGATCTCTGTTACAAATACTCAAGTCTGCCATTTTATCAAAAAAGTTGACATAAGCCATATGTAAATGACTGGATGTGACTGTTTTATTTAAGTTCTTATTTACAAAAATAAATAGAGGGTCATAGTTAGGCAGAGAGGTGTTCTTGGCCGACTGCTCTGCTAATAAATAATCATTTCTGCTTTTTTATATCTGAAAAAGTCTATTTTACTTTTAATTAGGAACCTATATCTGTGGGTATAGAATTCTAATTGGAGAGTTTATTTTTTTCTTTTAGCACTTAAAAAATGTTGCATCATTGTCTTTGGCTTGCCTGGATTTTGGCAAGAAATTTTCTGTTCCTTATTGCTGACTTTATGTAATTCAAGAATAATGTGTTTTTTCATTCTTGTTGAAACTTAATTATTTCATTTTAAGACTAGATCACAATTCTGTGCCTACTCTGATTGGATATTTGGGTTTTTTTAAAGTGTTTAGCTAATATGATTCATGTTCTGTGAGTATCCTAGTACATCCCAGTAACCTAAGATAATTTCTATTCATTTTATCATAAAAACTAAATTCCTGGGGCCTCCCTGGTGGTGCAGCGGGTTAAGCACAGCACTGTGAAGCTCTCCAGAGCCATTGCAGCACAAGTTTGATACCTGACCAGGGAGATTACCACATGGCACAGCAGACCTCTCCTGCCTCGCCCTCTGCTCCCCTCAGCAGTGTACTTCAGTTGATCTAGCCATTCTGCTCCCCACTCTGTCTCTGGTTAACCCTCTCACCACTCCACACCTCTGGCCTACACCCTAGCTTGTATGCATAAATAGATAAATCTTAAAAAAAAAAACAACTGAACTCCTGTGGGTTATGGGAGAGCCACATGGTCAGCTTTAGTAGATAATGACATACAAACTTCAGAGCTATTGTGCCATTTCATACTCCCATCAACAGTGTGGAAGTGTTTCATTTGCTCTATCTCATCAATACTTGATAATATCATCACTGGATATTATCAAGTATCTTTCATTTTGCTAATTCTGATGGTGTATGGTGATATTGACTTAGGATTTTAATTTGTATTTCCTTGATTAAAAATGAATTTAAGCACCTTTTTGTGTATACAACTTTTTAAAATGTAGGAACATACCTTGCATTATTTGAGAATACATAAAAACATGTAGGAATGTAAGATACCCGATGTTAGTATTTTCTGCTTCTAGGAACAGGGAGGTAGAGTTTGTTGGCAAAAGGGTTCACAGAGGGCTCATTTTACAAGGTTGTTATTACTAACCAGAAGTGGGTACAGGTTTATCTAAAATTTTTTATTGCTAAAATTTTTTTACTGTGATAAAATATATGTAGCAGAACATTTGCCATTCAAACCATTTTTAAAATGTGAAATTCAGTGACATTTTTGTTTAAATATATATTTTTATTGTTATTTATGTTTTTTACATTTTGTATTCCCCTTGGGTAACCCACCACCAACTCACCCATGATCCATCTCCGTGGTCCCTTGTGTTCTTTTCTACTCCATTTTGTGCCCTTATCCTCTCCTCCCCCCGCCCTCCCCGCCCACCCGATGAGTGTCTCTCCCCTATTTGGTTTCCTTATAGTCCTGTTATAAGTGAAACCATTCGATATTTTTCTCTTTCTTTCTGGTTTATTTCACTGAGTATGAGCCCCTCTAATTCCATCCATGTCACTGCAGATTGCATGTGTTTATCTTCTTTGAATGCTGAATAGTATTCCATTGTGTTTATGTACCACATCTTCTTGATCCAATCATCTATTTTTGTACATCTGGGTTGCTTCCATACCTTTGCAATTGTGAACAGTGCCGCTATGAACATATGGGTGCATGTGTCCTTTGGATTAGTGTTTTTGTGTCCTTTGGGTAGATTCCCAAAAGTGGTATTGCTGGGTCGTATGGAAGCTCCATGTTTAGCAGTTTGAGGAATCGCCATACAGCTTTCCATAGTGGTTGGACCAGTTTGCATTCCCACCAGCAGTGTAGAAGAGTTCCTTTTTCTCCACATCCTTTCCAGCATTTGTTGTTGCTTGTATTTTTAATGTGTGCCATCCTCACAGGTGTGAGGTGGTCTCATTGTGGTTTTGATTTGCATTTCCTTGATTATAAGTGATGTTGAACATTTTTTCATGTACCTGTTGGCCATTTGCTTTTCTTCTTTGGAGAAGTGTCTTTTTAGCTCTTCTGTCCATTTTTTTGACTGGGTTATTGGCTTTGTTTTTGTAGAGTTGTGTGGGTTCCTTGTAAATTTTTTTTATCAGTCCTTTATCGGATGTATTGTGTGTAAAGATCTTTTCCCAGTTGGTAGAGTGTCTGTTAGTTTTGGTTAATGTCTTTTTTGCTGTACAGAAGCTTTTTATTTTGATGTAATCTCACCTGTTTATCTTGTCCTTCACTTCCTTCACTTTGGGGGATGTGTCTTTCAAGATTTTGCTGAGATGTATGTCGTGTAGAGTTTTGCCTATATTTTCTTATATAAATTTTATGGTTTCAGGTCTTACTTCCAGGTCTTTTATCCATTTTGAGTTGGCTTTTGTGCAGGGTATGAGGTAGTAGTCTAGCTTTATTTTTTTTGCATGTGGCTGTCCAGTTTTCCCAGCACCATTTATTGAATAGACTGTCCTTGTTCCACTGCATTTTCTTTGCTCCTTTGTCAAAGATTAGTTGTTCATAGATATGCAGCTTTAATTCTGGGTATTCTATTTGGTTCCATTGGTCTTTGTGTCTGTTTTTGTTCCAGTACCATGCTGTTTTAGTTATTATGGCTTTGTAGTATAGTTTGAAATCCGGGAGTGAAATTCCTCCGTTTTCTTTCTTTTTAGTTAGGAGGGCTTTAGCTATGCGAGGTTTTTTTGTGGTTCCATATGAATTTCATCAGTAGTCAATCTATTTCTTTGAAGAATGTCATTGAGATTTTTATTGGAATAAGGTTCAGTGCAATTAAGCACATTCATGTTGTACCACCATTCCCATCACAGTAATTATTTTTGGCAAGTTTAAATCCATTTGAAATTTAAATGGATTTATATCCATTATAAATTATATTTAACTTTCTTAAATATTATCAAAGAAGAAAATGTTATAATGTATTTATAATACAAAGTCATTCTCAGAAATCATAAAAATTAGGCTGTGAATAGTTATCTTGTCAGAAATTGTTAGAAGTTTATAATCTTAAAATACTTTCTAATTGAAATCTGCTTGATTCTAAACTTCAAAGTAATAAGCTTTTAATTAAATAATTCTTACTTCTGTATGTATAGGACTGTTTTGAATAATGGTGTGAGTGAGAAATTTGTAAATGGATGTTTTTGCCTCATCATTTTATGAATAACAATGTTTTTCCAGAGCCATTTGTCTAAAATGTTCAATAATATGACCTGTACTTTTGTTTTTCTCTTCAGATTATGACTGTACCCAATGACCCGTATACTTTTCTCTCATGTGGTGAAGATGGAACTGTTCGGTGGTTTGATACTCGTATCAAAACTAGCTGCACAAAAGAAGATTGCAAAGATGTAAGAATCAAAGTTTTGTACAAATGATGCAAAAAATTAAGATTGTAATTAGAATTGGAAAGTAAATTATATCTGGGCTATGAAGTTGTGAATGAATTAAAAAAATTTATTTTCCTAAAATCTTCAAAAGTATGTATTTAATAATCATATTTTTGAACATTAAAATGTTAATGGCGAAGTTAAAACACTGTATTTTAATTGAACATTTCAAACATATTTGAAAATTTGTATAAATGTTCTACATACATTCTGGCCTCATAAGAACCTAAAGAATTTATCAACATACCCCATTTACTTACAGAGAGAATTTTGGCTTACCGTTAGCAGTGATTAAAAAGCATAGTTTGATGTCTCCCCATTCTTTAAACCAATAATTCTATGTCATCATTTTTCATTTCAATAAGATAGCATGTATCAACATGTTCACTCAGCTTAACCTCACTTCCCTAAAGACATAGCTTCTCTATCAATTTTGTACTTTTATGCTATTTCAAATTTGAGAAATTCCTGAGAAATCAATGTAATGACCAACACAGCTAACTCCAAATGTTTTCTCTGTCATACATTAGAAAGAGTAGCTTTTTTCTCAAATCATTATGAAGTAGTAAACAAAATATTGTTAAATATACTTTTACTAACAATTAACTTCTCCTCTCCCCCAAAATAAAAACCAAATACTATGTATTAGATTAAGTGCTTGCTAATTAAACCAATTATTATTATTAAGATTGTTTGCAGAGGGTAATTATTGTTAAGTCAGTTTTTGTATTATATAAATGTATTCATATACACACATACAATTAAAAAAGTATTGAACTGAGGGCAAAATTAATTTTTAAAATAGCAAATTGCTTATTAGGTAAATTTGGTAAGTGGTAGGTAATAAAATTTGTTATGCTAAATCCTTTTCAACTCTATTTAAATGTACATTGTGATACACTGTATGGAACATATGCTTTTATAGCCAAAAATTCCTGTAAAGGCTTATAAGAAATATCTTAAAATTTTCATAATAAAAATTTCTTTATCTATAAAAATAAATATGAGTAATTCTTAGAATTATGAAAGGCATTCAGTGAATGAATTTTGTGTACTAGAAATAATGTTCTGATGTTAGTGATCACGTAAAACTTAAGGTAAATATAAAAAACATGGCAATACTGAGAAGAGTGAGGAGCTGGAGTTGGACAGAATATAAGAGGATTAACAGAAAGCCTAACGATGTCTTTGGGATGATAGTTCCTACAGTTTGTCGTGTTTTCTGTTGATATTGGTGACAGGATAATAAAACCTGTCTCTTACAGGATTTGTGTGTATGTTACTTTTTTTTTCTGAGCCAGTAAGAAGAGAGGTTTTATAATTTTATAATTTGAGAAAAATACAAAATTTTAAAATCAGCTGATAATGTTGTTATATTTTAATAGCACGTTATAATTACAATATTATGAATGCCATATAAAATGTCATTACTAATCATAGAGGTATATTATATCTTCATCTTTACTGTCCTGTGGACCATTAATAGGCATTTTCAATAATTTGAATGACTTAGTGACACATTACATAATGTGAGTAATAATTTAAGTTGTAGTATGTCATGTGAAATGTAGCTAGTTTTGAAAAAATTTAAAATGTGAAATATAAATGAGTTTTTTGAATGATTACTAGCTTTTTGTAGCTGATGCTTATATAGTCTATTGTTCAGTGTTTTATATCTTTTCCTTTTCAGATTATATTTTACATTACTTCAAAACTGGTTATTTTTAAAGTCTCTAAATTTTAGTAATTTCATATATTTTTTAAAATTTTGATTGCTTAATAAGAAAAATATATAACATGTTAGAAGTCAGTTTTGGAATTGTATAGCAGTAATTGTTTATTTGTTTGTTTGTTTATCAACCTAATAAAAACAGACTTTTCCCTAGAGTTATATACTGCTGAGGAGGAGTATTGGTTGAGTGCATTTATTTTGGTTTCATATAAGCTGAATGTGTTAGAAGCACTTTAATGGAAACCTGAAAAATAAAATAATATTGCTGTTGTTAACCTCGTCATAATAATTGTATTAAGGTTCCTGAGAAAGTTTATGTTCTTCTAATCGAAGGGGGAATGTTTTAAATATTGCGTCAGCTCTACGATAAAGCTCTTTGTAACTGGTAATATTTTATACTTTGTAGGATATTTTAATTAACTGCCGGCGTGCCGCCACATCCGTAGCAATTTGTCCACCAATACCATACTATCTTTCTGTTGGTTGTTCTGATAGCTCAGTACGAATATATGATCGGCGAATGCTGGGTACAAGAGCTACAGGTAAACAGATGCATGTTAGGGACAATGTAAGATGATTTTTATGACATATTTGTGATTTAAAAATTGTATTAGTCATAAAATTCAATAAATAGAATGTATTTAAGTAATATGGATTATTATAAAAAATAGCAATTTACCAAGTTGTTATAACTGTAACAGGATGATATTTTTGCCATCTAATTTATCACTTTAAAATGTAATACTTGATATATTAGTTTCTGAGAACTGGGGTGACAGTATGGGTGACTTAAAACAACAAATTTATTCTCTCATATTTCCGGAAGCTAGATATTTGAAATCAAGATGTTGCAGGGTTGTTTTCTACTGGATTCTCTCAAGGAGAATCAATCTGTTGCATGCTTGTCTCCTACTTTTGGTGCTTTCTTGCAATCCTTAGCATCTCTTGACTTGTAAGTGTAACACTCCAGTCTCTACACTTTAATATTTACATGCCATTCCTGCCTATGTATCTCCACATTTCCCTCTTCCTTTTTTTTTTTAAGATTTATTTACTTATGCATATAAGAGCTGGGGTGTAGGCCAGAGGTATTGGGTGGTGAGAGGATTCACCAGAAACAGAACGGGGAGCAGAACAGGCAGATTGAGGCAGGAGAGATCTGCTGTACCATGTGGGAATCTCCCTGGTTGGGGATCAAACTTGGTCTCGTGCTGCAGTGGCTGTGGATAGCTTCATAGGCTGAGACTTAACCTTGTGCTACCAGGGAGGCCCATTTCCCTTTTCTTTTAAGGCCACCAGTCATATTGGATTTAGGGCTTCCTCCCCACAATTGAGTATGACCTCATCTTAATAATGACATCTCCAGACACCCTATTTCCAAAGGACACAGAGGCTCATTTTGAGAATCTGGGTAGATGTTAATATTGCAGGACACTATTTAGCCCAATTAACACTTGCCTTTTCTAATTTCTCATTGCCATTTTTCAATCAGAAGGATAATAGATAATTAAAAAGTTAGGGAAAAAACAGTGTCTTGGATGTGTATTAATACATTATTATATTAGTGTGTATATATATATACTATATATATTATATTAGTATATTATTATATACATATTTATGCCTGCTTTCCCCAAAGTGCTATTAATGATCTTGCAGTACTGAATATGAATTCACCTTAAAAGCAAGTTCCTCATTTTCTCCTCACTCACTTCTCAAATAACCAAATCAAAAAAGTTAGTGTTACACACATCAAATACACACACACATACACACTAATACATGTATATATGTATGTATTTTGTATTTCTGTTTTTTAATATATTTTTTATTCAACTACTGTTATTTTACTTACATGTTTATTTTTTTCACGATTAAGACTTTCTCCCTTAGGTGTGGTCACCATAGTTCGCCCACCACCAAATCTCCCATAATTCTTTACCATAGTCCTATGTACTCGCCCTCCCTCCCTCTCTCCGTCTCCCTTGATGCTTCACATCTGTGGTCAACTTACAGGAGTTGGTTTTCAAGTTTATCTTTGATCCATTGTTTGACTTCTCTATATTCCATATATAAGTAGAACTATTCAGTATTTATCTTCATCCTTCTGACTTGTAAATAAAGATAGACTTGCCCAGAAATTTGCCATGAAACAGGAAAAACACATGGGATCTTTTTTTGTTTGTTTGAACTGTGATTGAGGAATATTTTCTATTTGGATAAACATTTAGTGGAAACAGCAGTAGTATAATATAAAACTGTAAGCCTTTATTGTTTCTCAACAGATGGGACACAATTGACATTTTGGGAAGGGCAAAACCTCATTGTGCAGGATTATACTACTTGGAGGGATTCTTAAAATTTAGCATTCCCGGGTTCCTAGGAAACAAGTACCAATTGTTTTCCTCTCTGTCATATTGTATTGTTTTGATGACTGCCAAAGTTAATTAAAAATAGAGTAGTATTCTTACTGTTACTATCGTTTGAGAAATATTTTATGACAATCAAAAATCTTTTGAAAACATAAAGTGAGAGAGAAGTATTTGAAAAGGAATACATTCTTTTTCTAGTATACTAATAAATATTGCTTTTCCTAGTTATATAATAAAATTTGTCATAATGTGTGGGGAAGATGATTTAGTATAACTTAATGTAATTTATTAAAACTATAATCACACCATTTTAATTGATAAAATAACTCAGTTCTAATAAAACATTTATGTAATCTGTAATTACAGGCAATCATGAATTTCTTTTTTGAAGATATGTAGGCTTTATGTTATATTCTTTTTCAGTCTCCCTATTGAAAAAGGACCTTTTCTAAAAATAGAATATGATGATAGCCTCGATTTATATTGCTACCTTAAGTTATGTGCGTCATAGTTCAGACTGAGTTTTCAAAATGTTTTTCTTCAAAAACATTACAAATTTTAAACAGCTTTTTATTTCTTGTTTAGGGAACTATGCAGGTCGAGGAACAACTGGAATGGTTGCTCGTTTTATCCCTTCCCATCTTAGTAACAAGTCCTGCCGTGTCACATCTCTGTGTTACAGTGAAGATGGTCAAGAGATTCTTGTTAGTTACTCTTCAGATTATATATATCTTTTTGACCCAAAAGATGATACAGCGCGAGAACTTAAAACTCCTTCTGCAGAAGAGAGAAGAGAAGAGGTAAGTTTATGCAAAACCATGTTCTTTATTTGAAGACATTAATTTGGTAATTTCTGTAGCCTGAAGCGCTTCAAAAAATTGAGTTAATTTTCAAGGTATTTACAGTCTGAGAAACAGGGACATGAAATACACATTTCAAAAAAATGGGCTAATAAATAATTAAGGATAAGACTGTAGGAAAAAGTATTGTGAGAAAAATTTTAAAGAAGAAATACTAATAGCAAAATGTTTCTCTTTGTTAATACAGTACAACAGTAAGAAAAATTAACAGAAAAGGCTATTGAAATAATAAAGTGTTGTATAAACTTTGAGGAGACTAAATGTTTATGTTCATGCACCAGTAGTTTTACCTATACAATGTACGACTCGTTGGAAAGCATTCCCCTCCTCTCCTTATTCTGCCTCTTTTTCACAGTCATGAATAAGTGACGAATAAAATACTGTCCCTGGGTACATTTTACAAAATTTATCTTAGTGAGTAAATAAAAGATAAGTTAAATACATATACATACAGACGCACAACCCCCCTCCCCCCCCCCCCCCCCCCAGAACTGGGAAAGGAGGAAATAGCTATTGACATACATGACTAGTAAATGGTAACAGGTAGTATTGGTACATGAACATAAATATGCTCTTGGAAGTTTACATATCATATTAAAAAATGTACATAACACATAATATGCATATCATATATACTTCTATAGATATTTCAATAATTACTGAAAACTAGATGAATAACTGTCACTTAGGTAGCTCTATAATAGTTAACCATTTTCTTATTTATGAAAGGCAAAAACTAGAAAGTATGTACTATAAAGTGAGCAGAAAAATGTTTGGTTTAATTGTTAAGCTTCTTTCTCCAGTATGGTTTTCACTTTGGTTTTTTAATTTTATAATATGTTTAATCACTCCATTCTTTGGCTTATAAATGTCCTTTGAAATTAGCCCTGTTTTTTATTAAAAGTCAGTGGCTTTTTGCTTCACTAATTCCTGTAAGTCAACACATTTTTGATGGTACTAATGAACAACTATTCCAGTAAGACGCAAAACTAAGTCTAATTCTTAAAATTTGCAGGGTTAGAGAGCTATAAAATTGGCGGGGAGGAATCAGTATTACTTTGTAAATATCTTTGGAGTTTTTGTGTGACAGTGCATTTAAGTGAATGAGGAAATTGACTAAAAGAGGACACAGTGAGTGCAGCAGCTATTTATGAGTTTATGAAGTCTGCTGTCATTTTTTTTTGTTTCAGCATAACTTCTTCTTGAGATACTTGCTTCCATAAAGTTATAGTCAGACTTTGTGACTGTAACATAATGAAAGAGTTGGAAAAGCACAGACGTTTTAAGTGGGCCAACTCGTTTTTGTACCACAGAATACTTAGCCAAAAGATGTTTATATAGTTAGTAAAGGAGACTAAGTCATCAACAATTGACTTTTTTCTGAACATATGTTTTTCAGCATTCTAATTAACTTATATAGGAAAAAGAATTACGAAAATGTATTAAAATGATAAAAGTATGTCATGTTAATTATAATGAACCAAACAATTCATAGTTGTATGTAGAAGAAATTTCATAATCTCTGTTAATGTCACCACCTTTTTTGGTATTTTATGCTAAATCCTTGATGTTCAGACAAGCTTATCTTAATTCACTAAATATTTTTTATTGGGTTCATACTACACATGAGGTTCATACTATACACTAAACTTTAGAAAATCAAAGGTAATTATGACAAATACTTGCACTCTTACTCTGGAATTTACAGTTTAGTGGAAATAGAGATAACAAATATATAAACTTATTATGTATTATGTTCTGTTAAGTAGATCAGAGAAGGGAATAATTGATTTTGATTGGAAAATAAAGACTTCAGAGTTGAATTCATGGTTGTTAGGTAGAAGATATTAAATACAGTCTGTCATCAATAGGTATCATCATTATGAGTGCTACAAAATACGCAAAATGCTTCCTCATGTCTTTCATATTTTGGTTGAGCATTTCACTTGCATATTTAATAGAGAAAGTAAGGGGACGGAAAGAATCTGTTAGACTTACAGTATGTTTTAAGAGTTGAACAAGTGACTTTTTTCCTCATGTTTTAGTTACGACAGCCTCCAGTGAAGCGTTTGAGACTTCGTGGAGACTGGTCAGATACTGGACCCCGAGCAAGGCCTGAGAGTGAACGAGAACGAGATGGTAACTATACTTTGTTTAGTCAGCCTTTTTTAAATGTGGTATTTAAAAATTAGTATTTTTAACTTGTTTCTAACTTTTTCACTCTTATAGTTATGCTGCAGCAAACAACCATGTGTATCTATTTTAACACACCTATCAAATTGCTTCTACACCTCCAAAAAAATTGCACTATTTTACATTCCCACTGAAAATGTAAAAGTGTCCAGTGCCCCACAATCCTTACTTTTCTTTAGGAGGAGAAATGAAAATTCTCAGTTCCCAACCTGACAGTTTTATAACAACACATAATTTCCCCCCCTAAAACCTAATGCCTTCGACAAGCATTAGAAACTATCATGGGAGCTTTAAGATGACGCACTTTAAAATTAAGTTATTCTGTGTATATTTCAAAAATCTTATTCTAATGACATTTGAATTTTTGAAGATCAAAAGCATATCCCCCGATATATTACCCTTGATAGTATTTTATAATACATATTGAAATATTAAGCTACATTAGTAAAGACAAAGTATAAAATTGTTTTCACAGAAAATTCAGTGACAGTTGATTTCCATTTTAAATTACATGATCGTGAAATAGAATTATTGCAATTTTAATTTATTACCATATCTAATTTCAGAATGTCCTTAACAGAAAACTCAAATGTTTTTATTTATTTATTCATTTATTTATTTTTAAGATTTATTTTTATTTATGCATACAAGCTGGGGTCTAGGCCAGAGGTGTGGGGTGGTGAGAGGATTCACCAGAGACAGAATGGGGAGCAGAACAGGCAGATTGATTGAAGTACACTGCTGAGGGGAGCAGCGGACAAGGCAGGAGAGGTCTGCTGTGCTACGTGGGAATCTCCCAGACCAGGGATCAAACTCGTGCTGCAGTGACTCTGGATAGCTTCATAGTGCTGCGCTTTACCCATTGGGCCACCAGGGAGCCCTCTTTTTTTTTTTTTATTTTTTTAGAAGATTTATTTATTTATGCATAAAAGTGCTGGGGTTTAGGCCAGAGGTTTGGAGGGGTGAGAGGATTCACCAGAGAGAGTGCGGTTCAGGACAGGCAGATTGACTGAAATACACTGCTGAGGGGAGCAGCGGGTGAGACAGGAGAGGTCTGCTGTGCCATGTGGGAAGCTCCCTGCCCAGGAATCAAACTCATGCTGCGGATTGCTTCATAGTGCTGACACTTAACCCCTTGTGCCACGAGGTAGGCCATCAAATGTTTTTGAAAAAACTCACAATACAGATGGAGAATCACTCATGTAAGCATTTAACAAAATGTGATGTAAATTATAGTAGATTTATGTACATTCATTTAATTTATTTAGGCAGTTTGATTTTTTTCAACTGCTTCGTTTTTAAAGGCCTTCATATATAGTTTCTGCATTAGTGAGAGATCCTGTTATTACTGAATTCACTGATAACTATTTTATTGTCATAGGAGAGCAAAGTCCCAATGTGTCATTGATGCAGAGAATGTCTGACATGTTATCAAGATGGTTTGAAGAAGCAAGTGAAGTTGCACAAAGCAATAGAGGACGAGGAAGGTCTCGACCCAGAGGTAATTTTTTTTATTAAAGTTATCAGAAAGTTGACAATATCTGTTTATTAAGGTCAATTTTATTTATATCATCTAATTTATGATGTTTTATATTTCTGATAGTTAGAAGGTTCTTAGTGTATTGTATGAAGGAGTAGAAGGCAAAAGGTATTGAGTATAATTTCTCCCTTCAGGTTCCATTAAACAGTCCTTATTTTTTTAATTTCCTCAAAAAAAGTCTGATGAGTCTGACATTCTCCATTTTAAGTCCTTTTTGTAATGTATTCTGAGAATGGAAATATACAAAAGTCTGTAGCTAAACCAGTTTTATATAATTGAATACCTTCCCCCTTTAGTTACTATGTACATTGGTTAGTAATTACTGTTTCTGATGTTTACTGACCTGTTTAAAAATCTTAGTTCACTCCTTTCCAGCTTTGTAGTCTTTGGCATGTTACTTATTTCTGTAAAAATTGAAGAGTATAAAAGTTAACTTCTAAATGTTTTAAAACCTAAAATGAGGGCCTCATTGGTGGCCTAGGTGTTAAGTCTCAGTGCTATCAGGGCCTATAGCCTGAGTTCTTTCCCTAGCCAGGGAGCTAACCCACATATGGGACAGCAAACCTCTCCTTTCTTGTCCACTGCCCCCCTCAGCAGTGTATTTCAGTAAATCTACCTGTTTTGCTCCCCACTCTGTCTCTGATGAATCCTCTCAGTCCCCAAACCTCTGGCCTAGATCCTACTTTACTTCCTCTACTCAAAAAAAAAAAAAAAAACCACCTAAATTGAAAATTTTGATGGAATTTCATATATAAATGATTCTTATCTGTGTATCAATTATCCACAGTCCAAAGAATCACAGAAATAAATTTTAAGTGTGGTTTTCCTTAAGACATATTCAATTTGTACTTAAATTTAAACTAAGAAATACGTCAATCATGTTGGTTAAATGAAAAGACTTCATATTCTGTGGTAGTTGCATTTTGAAAAATATGATCTTAATTAGTCCATTCCATTTTCTCTTAATAAAGTCAAATTTGAAGTAAAATCAGGGAAGTTTTTTTATGTTTATTGAGTACTCCAAGTGATTCCTTAACAGATAGTATTAATATCAAACACAACATACAGGAGACATTCAAGCTATTTTAAATCATGACTGCATCATGTTAATTTAGTGCTTAAATCGTCACTGCCAATGAAATGAAAACCAAGAACTTAATTTTGTTTTGGCCTATTTGTAGCTTTACTCTTGACAGTAATATTTTTATTAAATATTTTATCAAGAACATTATGGTATACAATAGAATTATTTCAATATTAAGTTCATCCTATGATCCAACTGCTAAACTAGAATCATCATTTTCAAATTTAAGGAAGTAGACATTGTCTATAGGCATCTCACAAGTTATTTAACTTTGTCTGAGTGACTACCATATTTAACATTTTATTTGAAAGGTTATTTTAGTAAGGACATGCTCTAGATAGATTAATTAGCTTATTTGGTCAAGTAGACCAAATCACCAGGGGGTGCTTTTTATATCCTGAAATCACATATTTTGTTCTGTGTGCACACTTGCCAGTGCTTATGTATTTCCTGAACATCTCTTTAAAGTAGTTGGTTTTGAAAAGTATTTAGTATTTGAATTTACATCAGCATGTGCTTTTTGAAGGTGGAACGAGTCAGTCAGATGCTTCAACTCTTCCTACGGTCCCATCAAGCACTGATTTGGAAGTGGGTGAAATGGCAATGGAAGTGGATGCTCCTGCTGAACAGTTTCTTCAACCTTCTGCATCTTCTCCATCAGCTCAGGATCATTCGATATCAACTGCAGAAAGTCCTCATTCTACGTCCGTGCTTCCTTCTCCAGACAGGGAACAAAGGCAGTCCGTTGAGGCATCTGGACACCATACACATCATCAGTCTGGTGAGGAGGCTACTCTTTAAATAGGCTGTGGTTCACCTGATGATTTCTGATAATGAAAACTTCTTTTAGGGTGGTTGTAACAATATCTGATCACATCAACTTCTTGATGGAATAATGATCCAGATGACAGGTACATGTGATCATGGAACTGAAATACAAAATTCAAGTGTGCTTAACTTGCATGAATTTTAACAAATAACAGGAATCTTCAATTTATATAGGATAGTTCTTTAAAAATATATAAGTACCAGCAGCTAGTGCTTTGACATAGTTTAATGCATTTGACTTAAAATTATGGACCATTATAGACCTAAATATCTTTCTAGATTTATTTGGTTGTAAGCCTATATTAAAGTAATAGTGAGAATATGGCTTTAATTATTATTAGTTCTTTTTGTGTTTGTATTTTTTTTGCATATCATAAAATACCTTTAATACATTTTGTGTGGTACATTTATCTCCAACATACAATTTAACCAAAAGAACTGTTTCATATATATTGTTTTCATAGATATTTGTCTTCTTAATACTTGATGTTAGTGAAAAAAATCAGGTCTTAAATTCTTTTGAAATACTGTTTTTCTTTCAATATTTTTACCTCTCATGTTCAACTTTCCCCTCTCCCCAGCTATGGAATATACTAGTCTTTATGACAGTAATTTTCAGCAGATATTCTGCTTGGCATTTTGACTATATACATGTAATATATCATGTACAGATTACATAAGAAATTATACATTATAATACTGTAATATAATAACCAGTAATATGTTTATTCATATTTTTCTTTGGGTTCTTTTAAGGAAATATTTTACTTGACATATAACCAAAATATTAGCAACTAGAGATGCAGCTAGCAAGATATAAGCCATAGCTAAAACCTCTCAAAAAGGTTCCCAACAGCTTAACTGCCAAGCTGTCATTTTATTCTTCCTTCTTTGGAATCTGATACCAGATCGCCAAATATGGAATGTTTTAAATTAAGCACTCTTTTTTATCAGTATATCCCATTTTTGGTAGTCATTTTCTGTTTCTATGGGAATAAAAGCCAGAGCCAATTATGTAACTGTCAGCACTTGTGTACAATTTATCTATGATAATAGGATAAATATGAGGTATAAAATCAGGTTTCATTACGCTGTTAACACATTTGAACTTAAGGAAAAGTAAAATATTTTGGTGGGTTTGGGAAGTAGGGGGAAAATCAGTTCAAAGTTTGCTTTCCAGAGTAGGTAAGGTTGATAAAAGCAAGACTTTGAAAATGATAGCATTTCTGGAAATATTCTTAAAGATTTTGATGAGTTAATAAGTTACCAGGAAAACAGCAGGAGGACTCACTTTTCCCACATTCATGTTCCACTGAATCTCAACTAATTCCACTTGTTTCTTAAACACATTTCTGAGTACTTAGTTTGGGATTTCATTTTTCTTTTTTGTTGTCAGTATTTAATACATTTTAATACTGCATTTCAAATGGCTAAATCACTTTCAGTATTAATGATTAAATACTCTAGTCATTTGAATCATTGGAATAGGAAAAAATGTTGTGATTGTGTGATCATTATTTGGCACCTTTGCCTATAATTTTTTTAAAGAAAATAAGTAATATTTTTAAGTGGTAGATTATTGAAAGAATTTTAGTTGATTAAACTATGGAAAACAATAATTTTTCCAAGTTGCCAAGATAGGAAAATGATTTGATGTTCGATGTACATCTAAAGGTTATGCCTGTAATTGTTTAAACAATAGGCCTTTCATTATCCCAGAGACCAACATTTTAGTAATAAGTACTTGAAAGTTTTTTTGTCCTGTGTTGGTTATTTTCCAGTCTCTTTTGCACTTCTGAGTCAGATGGGATTGTGGACAGTGGGAATTGTCCATGTGGGGAGTATCATCTTAGAGACATGATTTCTATTACTGCCCTGCAAAAAGGGAGAGAAAATGAGAAAGTGTCTTCTTGCCTTGTTGTGGATACCTTTCTATGTAAATGTTTATGCCTTTCCTTCATGACGCTTGCATTTTGTCTGTCACTTTTGCTGGAGCAAAGCAAAGAAACACTGTAAATGTGAAAACTTTCTTGCTAAAACTCCATCTCTGATTGAATCTAATTATTTACCTGCTTGTCAACTCAGTCACTCAGTGATAGTCAAGACGGTAATGACCACAGATTTCAGCGGGTCTTCAACACTATCTGAGTTATCTTTCAACAGTGTTATTCAACAGTGTTGCTCAATAGCTAGAAAAAAAATGTTTTTACAGGCTTTCATGTCTCTCAGACTTTTAACTTTCCCCCTTTATCTCTCTTTCACCTCCCAATTGATTGCCTTCTCTCATTCACAGTGGGGGAAAAAAAAAAAACTTTCCTAGTTTTGAATCCCCTAATTGTCCATCAGCTGTACTTAACATTGTGAGAAGCAGACAGATTTTGGGAAGAAGTATTTGCCGATATCAAAAGCTAGCCAGCCAGTGAACTTCCTGTGTCTTCCAACTTCTCAAGGACTTTGCTCGTCTCTTGCATTATAAATTGCCTTTTCTACTGAATTGTTCCTTTTGCCCTCAAACATGCTCTGTAATTATCTCCTGCCTTAAAAAGTCCTTTCTTAATTATCCTGCATTTCCCTCCAGCCTTGTATCTTGCTCCTTATGTAATTATTCAAAAAGTTGCTCACAGATACTCTCTCCATTTTCTTATCTTTTTCCATTCATATGTCAATCAACTCTAATCTGCCTTGTAACTCCCTTTTCACTGAAACTTTCTGCCAAAGTCACCACTGACAAATTTTGCCAAATCTGAAGTACATTTCTCTTTTAGTATCTTAGTACAATAGATTTTTTTGACCCAGTTGTATTTAACACCATCTATGACTCGTTTCTTGAAACTCTTCCCTTTTTTGGCATCTGAGACATTGCTTTTGCGAGTTGACTCATTATTAACTCTGATTTTCAGATTTTCAACTGATTGTTGATGTTTCCTATTCATTAATTTCTGAATATTATAGTAGAAACTTTTAGTCTCTCTTCTCTACATCCACTCTGTCCTTGGATGACTGCATCTATTTTCTGTCTTTTAGTATCTCCTCTAATTACCAAAGTTACATTGATAATCTGATCTTCTACCCTCAGTTACAAACTCTTATCTCCAATGGCTTATTTGACACTTCTTTTTGATTACCTTTGTTTTGTGTCCAAAGTAACACAATTTCTTCTTTCCTTTCCCCTCCCCATATCTCTTCCATCTTGATTGTTGTATAGCTTCGTAAATCGTATTTGTGATTTTAAAAACCCAGTTGTGATTTTAAAAACCTATGATTTACTCTTGACTCTTTGCTTTCCTTCATGTCTCATACCCAATCAATCAGCAAGCCCTGATGTATCTAAGATGTATACTATTTCTTTCGTTTCACCATCATTTCTTATCTGCTAATTGATTTCCCTCCATATCTTGCTCCCTTACAAGTTACTCTCCGTGCAGCAACCAAGATGAGTATTTTTGAATGTTATATCGTATTATATAACTTTGCCATTGAAAATCCCTCAAAGACTTTTTATTTGCATTTAGAAGCAAAACAAAAGAGAAAAGTCAAGCTTTTTACTATGAACCTGTAGAAACTAATGTTGCTTGGCCCTTGCCTATCTCTCATTTCATACCATTTTTTACATCTCTAATTACACTGGTCAACAAATTTTTACAAAAGTCATATCACTGAAATAAAATTAGTCATTTCCTATCAATTTGTATTTGCTCAACATGAATATGACAGTCAAATTCTAATTTTGGCTCTAGTTTTTTTGTGATCTGCAATAAATAGATGTTTACATCATGAAATGCATGCCAATAGTAATAGGCCTATGGTTAATACCTGTAAAAAATCAAGTCATAGACTACTTCTTAGATTTCTTCACTTGATTCTTGTACAGTTGTTCAGGAGCATCTCTGGGGAGTATCCAGCAGTAGTCAGCCAGCATTGTAGTGGACCATTTTCCCTGGTATCTTTGTTCCATTGATGCAATCTCTTGATGAAAACGTTTGCCATGTTCATCACTAACCATACCAGTTTTCAGGGAAGAAATCCAGATGGGAATGAAGGAAGTGGATCTTTAGAGACATATTGCTGCCAAGTTTCTGATACTGCGTCAGCATGTTTTCTACTAGTTCCTTGTAGTTTTCTGCCCTAACATTCCCAAGGAAGTTTGTAGACACTAGGCAAAATGCATTCCATGCTTGTTTCGCATCACCCTGCAGCAAGTTGTTGAACCGGTCATCTCGATGCAGACAGAATGTTCGGATAGACTATTCTCGACTTCTTTTGCTTCGTTATTCCGCTGGAAAGAGGAGGAACCAAGCAGAAGTAACAGTCTTTTATGTGGTTTCTTGGCTCTCTCCACACCATGGGAACTACAAACGGCTTTGATGGTCTTTTGCCATTTCACCACTGAGAAAGTGTGTTGCACATGTAGCACAGCATATATGAGGGGCCCAAGGCTTGTCTTGGTCACCAACCTTGTATCCGAAGTAAAGATCCTAAGCCTTCTTCACTTGATAAGTGATCCTTTTCTTTTGGTTGGCAAATGTCACTTCCCCACAAAAAGAGCTGAAATTGTCCACGCTGTTAACACACTTTCAAGGCATTACTGTTCTATATTGTGTCTAAATGGATAAAATAATAACAGTTCTATGGAACAGCTTAAACTGTCTTGCACAAAGTCTGAAATATTTTCAATGCTCAACCTTTCCGCAGGGCTTTCTATAGTGCACTGCTGACGTCAGCTTACTTCAGCAGCCGCCTGGCAGTAGTACTGCATTGCATCAGAAAATGATGCAGTCCACCTCTGGATGATGTGTGCATGATGGTATTACGCAATGCAATGCAATATGACATCATTCTAGACTGATTTAGGATGTTGTTGCAGTCCTACTGGATAAATTTACACGGTGAAACATACAAAATGAATTACTTGAAATATCTTCAAAACAAGAGCTAATAAAAAAATTTCAGGGTTATATTCATGTTCAGCACACCAAGATACTACAGATTAGGGACTTTTAAAGTCAGTTATGATCTCACTGTTGACCAGTGTTACTGCTCTAACTATACTGGTTTCCTTGAATATTCCAAGTTCTCTCCTGCCTCTATCTGATTTGGAGCCTTTGTTCTCTATACTTGAGAAGCTCTTCCCCCGATGGACATATAGGTAACTCCTTTTTTGGGAGGCCTTTTCAACATTTGTCTACCTTTCCTACACTCCTTAAAATTTCATTCTCTTTTATAGTCTTATTTGTTTCCTGAAAAGCACATCTGTTATCTTTAAACTAGCTTGGGATCTATGTTAGACTTATTTATATTTTAGTCTATACTTTTGGCCCCATTTCATTCATTCTGAATGTTTCAAGTAGGCTCCCCATATTTGATGGTACCCAGGTAATATTCTGTGAATGGATATCCAATCTTTTATCTTTTTTTTAATCCATTGTTTGCCCTTGGCTATACAGATTAACATTGTTCCTAAAATATTTTAAGGTAACTTATAGAAATACTGTTTAAAAAGCATTTTCATATGATGAAATCAGGACACAGAACTAAGAATAGGGAAAAAATGAAATGGAACCACAAATGAGGTGCGTATACAAAATGCATTACCTGAAGAAAAGTGTGATCCAGTGGGGGCACAGAATTGGCTTTGGATGATGTGGCTAAATCAGATGGAGTTTGGAATTAGAATTTTTGAGGTTTTAGGTCCTTTTTATTTTGCCTTTTATATTCTTAAATTTTATTTTAATGGATCATTTGAAGCCATATTTTAATGTACATAACCCAGAACTTAATCACATATTTTTATCCATGGTTATTTCCTGAATACATAACAAAAGGCTGTGCTTTAAAAAATGTGCTTGTAAGATTACTTAAAAACAGAAAGTATGACTAAGCTTAAACTCTAAAGGCTAAAATGAAATCTTTGTTATTTTATTATAAAAAGTATTTCAGAGTACCTATAAAATATTTTCTTCTTTTGCCAGTAATGCCTCTCAGATTTCATTTTTAGTTATTTCTTAAACTAAGTCTAAAATTGTCTTCATTTTGTATGTTATTTGTAATTTTTTCCTGTGGTGAAAAATTTCTTATAGTTAGAGAACGTTAAATGAAGTGGTAATTCCCATATGCAATAGTTTAATTTTTTCCTTTGGTCTCATTTTTATCTAAATAAAATATATGAGTAGAGAGGTGTTTTCTTTGGGTTGGCTGAAGAGATCAGAATATAGAAAATTCAGTTTTGGCTGCATACTTTGAGAAGCAAGTCACCTGAGGGACCCATAATGTTTCTAGTGAGATATCAACTTGTACCATGAGAGTTTAGGTTAAGATAGTATTTGATGTGGCCTATGTGTGAATTCCTGCTTATTTACAATTAACTGTGTCTGCCCAGATTTATTTAGGTCTATTCAGAACCTTCATAGCTGAACTGAGCTCTGTAGAAAAATTGCTAGGGAAATAAGAACACTAGTACAGCATATCAAAGCAAACCTTTCAAAGCCCAAATATCTAAGTTAATGTTTCTATAAAGCAGGAAGCATGGCCTAGTCAGTCTAGGTATAGGCTATTAATATTGATAGCTCAAGAGCAAGTAGAAATATTAGGTTAATGGTCACTTGGGGAAACTAAAGAATAAACCAGAGGAACTTGGAAGTCAGTGAAGGATTGACCAGTTCTAGGAGAAAAAATACACAAAGATGACCTAGACAGGAAGCAAGTTGGGAGTGGAAAACAGATGGATTAGCTATGAAATAGATTATATATAAAAATAACCCAGTGTCCAAGATAAAAGAACCTAATATTGGGGAGGCAGGACATGAGAGTAGAATCAGTTGCACCTCTGTTGGGTCAACTGTAGCTTATTATTCTCATATCACAGTGGAAATTAAGTGATTGGGGAAACCTGCCTGTAGTCTTTCACAAGAAAACAAGAAGAAAAGATTAATAGTTTAGGAGATGAAATTACAAATTTCCTGTTAGTAGTTGCTGACACATTGCTGAAGGGGTTTTTGTTGTTTTTAAAATTCAGCCCATAGGTGTTCATTGTATTCACTTTCCATCTTGGCTTATGTTAACAAAAATAATTCTCCAAGGATTTATTCACATTATAAATTGCATATGTTTGTGAATACATTTTTTTTAGAATGTTATGTATACATTTTTTTTTAATGTAGTGTGTGTGTATCTTAACCTGCCTTAAATATTTTAAACTGCTAGCAGAACTATTTCTTTAGGCTGGAATGCCTGGCTAGAATTTTTTATCCAGTATTTTTCTTTCTTTGTTAGTTATATGGGAGCTTCTTTTTCCTAGCTTCAACTTTTTTTTTTAACTTAAGGGGAAGAAGCCATTACACAATAAGCCTTAAAAGTAAGCAGATAAATTCTTTGAAAAGCCCTGGAAGCATAGGATAAGAGGTGTATAACATTATAATAATGGAATAATTGACTTTCCTAGTTACAGAGCATCATTCCTTGTATTTAAAACCCGTTGCTTGTTTGCTGCATCACTTAGTCGGTCTAGTGTGAAGACTATTATATCCCCATAAAACATTTGTCAGTGTAAAAGAATTTGAAACAGTAAAAGTGAATGGATTTTTTGGTGATGTTTCTATCTTAGCAAAATCTCACATATATGTAATCTCTTTATGGTTATTTCTTTTGAAGTATAAAATGAAAAACTTTATGGTCACATGATATATATGCCAAAAGCACTACTATTATCCTGACAATAACTAAGATGTGTATGGGTGTATACACACCCCCCCAAAAAAGAAGGCACTATGCATCACAATTTGTCAGTGAATACTATCCCACTTGGTACTGGGGAATTTTCTAGGAAGTACTAGCAATGAGAGACTCTAATGATACTTGTTAGTTAAATCTTAACTGCCACTTGGCTACTGAATTAAATTCTTTAAGTAGAGGATATGGTAATAAGAAGTTAGTACCTCTGGCATGATTGATTCCTGAAACAATAAGCCAATATTGTACCTTTATATACAGGAGGCTATATGGTAGTTTGTGTAATTTGCTGTCAGTGTCACTTGGAGAAGTTTTGTGTGCTCCCATAATCAAATCAAAGTTGCCACATCTCTACCCATGTACACTGCCTCATCTTTGGTTATAGTGGATGAAGTTTATGTGCATGGCTAAAGCCGGTTTCTCCTCTTACCACTGCAACTCATGTCTTGTCTAGTTAAGGACATCATTCCTGCATTTGTCCATCGTCTTTCTTCTTCCTCCAAATTAACATTGTCCCTCAGCATACAAATATATGTTATCTCCAAATGCAAACCAACCTCCTTTAACTCTACCCGCCCCCACCAATAATTTTTCAATTTCTCTATTAGTTAGTAGCAAGGCATCTGGAAAGAATTTATATGCTTTGTGTCTCAATTTCATTACCTCCCCTGTCTCTTAAACCCTTTTTCATCTAATTTTTGGCCCCTATGATTTAATTAAAACAGTTCTTGTCAAGTTCATCAATGATTCTAAGGTACAGAATTTAGGGGTTAGTTTTCAGTCAGTATCTTCATTATATCAGTAGTCTTTTATACAACCACTCCGTCTTTTGTGGTACACTTCACTCAGCTACAGAACTCTGCTTACTCAGTTCTCCAACCTCTTCACAGTCTTCCCCTTCTCAGTCTTCCTGGAGATTCTTTCCAGAGTTTAGTTGTTAGACCTCTCTTCTCTGTCATCATTGTTTTTAAGTGGCTTAAAATAACATCATTGGTGGCATCCAAATACTGGTGAAAGATACACTGTTACATGCAGTCCTTATTCAAGTTCTCCACTTGGACATCTGATAGTACTTTATTTCCTCTGAATTCTGCTTACTCCTCTTCCATTCTTCACCATAGTAATAAATGGTAACTCTGTTTTTCCTGCTATATATGCCAGAAACCTTTGTATCATTCTACATCCAGACTATCAGCAAATTCTTCTGACATTACCTGTAAAATATATCCCATGTCCAAATACATTTCCTCCTCTGAGCATTTGCATCTGTCCTTCCTTCCACCTGAAACATTCCTTGTCCAGATACCCATGTGGTTTTTCCCTTGTATCCTTGAGGTCTTTGTTAAAAAATCATCTTAGAAATGAAGCCTTCCCTGATGACTATACATAAAGCAATAACCCCTCCCCAGTAACCTTGCCCTCATGTATTTACTTCATAGCTGTTATCCCCACTTGACATATACAAATACATAGTACATGTATGTATGTGTTCACTGATAACTGTTTAGATTCCCTTAGAACCTATAACTCCACCCAATTAGGGACAATTTTTTGTTCAATGTTTAATTTATCCCCAGAGTCTAAAACAATGCCTTAAACAAAGTAACCACTCAATAAATATCTCTGTAGAATTTCATGTATTTCCTTTTACGTATAGTCCTTGTTTCAGATAAAGTTTAAGAAAATGTTAAAGATGTTATATTTTTGAGCTTTTAAAAAGATATTTCTAACAGAAAAGAAAAGTTGATAAATATATATCTTTCTTCTTAAAGAACTCTCCATTAATTAATTACAATAATTATTTCCAAATGCATGGCTTTTTCATCATTTTAATTATTTGAAATTGGTAATTTTTAATGTATTGATTAGATGAGATAACTAATATTTTTAATGCATAGCATCGTTTTGTTATAAAAAGAAATTGAGTGGTGACAGAGTGTTCGTTTTTAAATGTTTTGCTTATAGAGGACTTTATTTTCATTCTGTTTAATTGCTTACTGTTTTTAGAAAACTACATGTGTCTAATTCATGATAGTTAAAGAGAAGCATGTGGGGGGGGTCTGTGAATAGTTTATCTTACAGTTTAATGACAGTAATTTCTTTTTTATGAGTACTTCCTTATGAAACATGTTATGTTTATATCCTCTCATTAATGTATAATCAAATTCTTACTTTTTTCTATTTCATTACTTTCTTTTCCTATCTGTGTCAGAATTTTTAAGGGGGCCTGAGATAGCTTTGCTCCGTAAGCGCCTGCAACAACTGAGGCTTAAGAAGGCTGAGCAGCAGAGGCAGCAAGAGCTGGCTGCGTGTTCCCAACAGCAGCCTTCCACTTCTGATCAGTCTTCTCATGAGGGCTCTTCAAAGGACCCTCTTGCTTCAGGTTATTAATGTCAAGTGTCCTTGAGCAGCTAGTAGAGTTGATTTTTTAACACTGCTACCATGTAATAAGATGCTTCCTTCCCCCTCAAACAGAAACTGATGTGCTTGCAGCTTCGTGGTGCATATGGTGTATTTATCATCACATGTTTAGAGAGAGAGACTGGCAGGAGCATTTGTCAGGAGGGTGTATAGAAAATCACCCAGTACTTTATTTGTAATAGATTTGAAGAGTGGCAATATTCATTGTTTTTATAGCCAATAAACTACTTTATAATACTTACCTAGTGAATTTAGAGCCTGAATTGGTATTTCTATTGAAATTTTCAATATGATGAGATGCTATCTATGCCTTTGAGTCCTAGAGCCTCTTTTTTTTTATTTAAATTTTTTTCTCTGAAATATTCCTATAAGAACTTAGTAATGCTAGATTTCAAAATTATATGATTGGCCATAGTAGCATGTTGTCTCAGTCATCCCCTTCTGTAATTATTTGAAAATTTTCCATATTAGTTATTCCTTCTACACATAATTAACTTTCTGATATGTAAGATAGCAAAAGTACTGCACAGTCTCTTATTTCTGTTCTATGTTCTAAAATTCTGATAAGACAAATTTGTACTGTTGTCTTTTGCACTAAGTATTTAATGACCCAGTTCTTTTATAGCCAGAAATTTTATGATGATCAATAAATATCAGTTGAAAAAAATTAATGAAAGATTTAGCATGGAATAGTCAACTTAATTTTATCAAGATGGATAATAGGTCCTATTTATCTACACTGTAGGTGCCATGATCAGCACTGTAGTAGAGACTATAAATCTTAATTTAGGAACTAGAATATGTCTGGATTTTCATACCGATGAAACTATACTTTGATCTACTTTGTTATATACTACACTAAGAAGGAGTGAATAAGTTGGACAATTATTATTTTGAATACTCTGATTTCATTTAATTAAATTTAAACTTGGATTTAATCTGTGTATTGATAGAACTGGACAGCTTCTACTTTATAAGTATCTGTTCCACTAATAGCTATGGTAAAAAAACATATTAAGTTATATTGTGGGGAAATAAAATAAGTTTCAATAGCTAATACAAATAGTATGTTTAGAACAAATTCTGGACCTGACTTTTATTCAATGTTACTAAATTAATGGAAGGAATACTAGTCAAGTAAAGATGTCTCTGATTTGTTTTTAACTATAGAAAAATATTTTCCTGTACTTAAAGCTATCAACAAAACGTCATTAGATTACAATCAGCACTTTTAATGATGGGATTTTGCTGTAGCTTTGTGCTGTATGTAAAACTCTAGCTAGTGTTTCAGAAATAAAAAACTTCACATCATGAAAACCAATAAGAAGGAAAAGAAGATTTCCCTTCATATATAGGTATTTTTTAAATACTTTAATAGGTAAAAAACCAAGTATTAAAGTGAAATTGAGTTTAAAAACAAAAGCATGTACCTTAGCAAAAAATGTGCATTGTGGACATAAGAAATATTTTGAGACAGCCTTTTATAGCTACATGTTTCACCAATTTGAGTTAAAGCTGATTCCTTTTACTATCAGAAAGTTTTGTGGTGATTATAATGGTCTCTGTGAAATTAAATGCTGTTTTCCCAACTCTGTCATTCTTACTAAATAATATCTGTGGTAATCTTTAAGAAGCTGAAATGCACCTTTAAAGCTGAGAAGCCTGTTACCTTTTCTTTGTTATTATACATCGTACTTGAGTCACTGAGGTTGCCCACCTGGACCAGTATTAGAAACTCTTAAGTTTCTAACCCTATCATTCAGTCTTCATTGTTCCTTTCACCTACAAGATGAAGTGCTTTATCTGGATTGTTTGCTTTTAAGAGCATTCAAATGAGACCCTAGTAAGTCTAACCTGTAACATACCCTGGGTTCTTTTGATAGCGCTGCATTTATCTTATTTTGTCTTCACATGTCAAGTGACAACACTGGTAATTAAAACTTTTTAGAAAAGCTAGTATGTTGTTACAGATGGCAACTAATAAAATACATATGCTTTGTCCATTTTATACATTTTGATATGAGGAATATGAAATGGCTTAATGCAAAATTCTTCATTTCAGAAAACACAAATTATAAAAATCAGTGAGATATATGTGAAGTTCAGCAGGCAGCTAGATCTTATTTGAATAACGATTATTTATAGTTAATGATCAAATATAATTTTGTGTATATGTATTATGGGCTTTCATTGATCCATCTCTTGCTAAATGTTACTGCTGAAATGATCGATGATAGTAAGCACCAAAATTGACAGTATAGATCTTAATTTATTAGCAATAGAAGAATGTACAATTCTTACACATAAAAAAAAGTTTCCCATTATACCTTGACATCTTTAGAGTATGAGTACGAGATAAAATGGTCAACAAATCACATTTCTATTTTCTTTCAAGTGTAAAATACTCGAGAGACATTAATATGATTTAGGAGCCAAGCAATTTTACAAGTGTAGAATTTCTGAATTATTACATTATCTAGGAAACATTCTTTTTTCAAAATAAACCACTTAATGAGAATCTTTTGTGAAAGGATAAGTGTGAGATGAACCTACAAAACCTCATTTCTGTAAGAAAAGTTGATTAAAGCCATACTACCACTTTTGCAGAAATAATCTACATTTTTAATGGAGAGAAATGGAAGGAGCCTGATTCTTATTAGGCTATGTAGAATATAATCTATTTAGTTACCACTATTTCTTGGCAATGAAGACTAAAACATCATTCCAAGGTACCAAATGATGTTTCAAATGAGCTATAGAAGATATATGTTAAAAGATGTTTATTTTCCTTTTCTGTGTAGCTGTGAAGTCTTATAGAATTTCATGTGGAAGTTCTAGTATAAAAGTGAAACTGTTATGATTTAAAAATAAAGAGTGATAACCTACCTGTTGTCCCTCATACTACTCCTGAGGCACTTTTAGTCCCCAAATCACAGTTTGAAAAAAATGCTCGAACAGAATTTCGTCACCTACAAATGATAAGTCTTAGCTAATGTCCAAAAATGTCAGTTTTCAAATTCAGAATATATTACTTTAAAATATTTTTACTTTATTTAGTTTTTAAACTGAAATTTTTTAGGCTTTTCAGAAATAAACGCTCAAAACCCTCATTGCTATCGTCAGTGAAAACTTTTGTTTTTCTATCATGAAGACTTTGAATTTGCCTTCATCAAATCTCTGCCTACTAGATGACCTTAGGCAGGTCATTTAGCTGCTTTATGCCTCAGTTTCTCAATTACTGGTTTATGTAGATAATGTGGCCTGTCATAATTTACAGAGATGGCATAAGGATCGGGTAGTGCTACTGTATAAAGGTTTTATATTCCTCAGAGCAGTATGCATAATAAATGTACAATCTTTATATCTTTCACTTACTACCTCAGAATGGCCTGATATCAAGGCCACTTAAGGTTGACAGCATCCAGGGTTTTTAATGAGCTGTATGTGTGTTTATCAAATGAATGCCGTGAATAGCTGTGGCAGAGGCATTCAACATATGGCTGATTTTAAACCCAGTTCTTTTTTTCCATTTCAGGTCCCCTGAAGTCATGGGTTGCTGGCTCCTGCTCAGAGTGACAACACCCTGTGGAGTCTGCTGGTACTGGCCCAACCACCACAGAGCCCCACTGGAGCATGGAGCCAGCCTAGAAAGGGTCAGGTAGGAACTGTTTTTTCACTTTATGGCACAGTTTTGCCTATTGGAAAATAATTTTCATGCCCCAAAAGGGTATAAGACTTTGGTGATTATTTTGGAAAAGGACTTTTCAAAACTGAGCCATATTTGAAAAAATCAGCACTTACCCGATCCTATACAAGCAAGCAAGTTCTATACAACATCAGACCCCCTACAGTCTATGTTGCACTTTCCAAATGGGTGCATTTGATCCATGTTTTTAGTGTTTAAAACTTAACAGTTAGTAAAGCTCATGTAATGTTAACCTAGTTCTGCAGGCACTCGTTGGCTACATTCAATGACAAAGTACTGAGCAAACAGTGATGGTAGCCTCTTAGAACTTCAACAGGGAAACATGTCCCATGTTTTTAAAAATACTCTTCTTATTACTTAATTTCGATTTAATTCCATGTTTCTGAAAAATGGCAAGTGGTGGTAATAATTGATCCTTTCCTATGTGCTGCCTAAATTTAGTTTACATGAATTATCTCAAATGAAGAATATATGGTAGATATACTGATTGCCCCCATTTTATAGATGGAGAAACTGAGACTTAGAGAAGTTAAATAACTTGTCTGGGGTTTTATTATTTCTGAGTAGAAAAGCCAGATTTGAACCCTGGGAGTCTTACTGAAGAGCCCTTGATGAGCCCGTGATACTTACTCTTAGGCTGTAATTCCTTTTTTTACCTAGAGTTGAAGAAGTTCTGTGTCAAAGGACTTGAGAATTATCTCAAGACCAGATCCAAATTTTGAGGAAATATACAGTAATTGGCCATGACACACTTTGAGTTTATGACTGATTGAGCTTTTGCTTAAATTTTATATCTACCTTAAAAATATTATAGTTCGAAAACTTCCAATAATTGACCAATCATATGGCATTTTGTAATAAATTAACTTTTTAATATTAGCTATTCTGATGGTTATTGTATTAATGTTTGGAAACACTTCCATACGTTAGAAGTTGTGGAAATTATATTTAAGAATGTCTGAATTATGAACATATCTCTTAGAATGTTTATGTGATAGGTAACAGGAAAGTACTCTTGGTACCCAAGATTTAAAGTAGAAAATTATGAGCAAGAAGAATTTCTTCTCAAAGATTGGTCCTTAGAATAGGAGGAACAACAAATAATATCCCAGCTATATACAACATTTGTGACAAACTATAAAACATAAAAGGAAACCCTTTTAGTTTAATACTATCCAAGTATAAACTTCATCAATATTGTATATATCCTCCAAGATATACACTACAGTTTAATGGAAATAACAGCATCTAGACCCTTTATCTCTGTATTTTGTTTTAGAGATTTTACTCCTTCCAAAATTTTATTTTAAAAAAGTTTATTTAAATTTTTTTTGAATTTTTTTTTAAAGATTTATTTATTTATACATAGAAGCTGGGGTACAGGCCAGAGGCGTAGGGCGGTGAGAGGGTTCACCAGAGACAGAGTGGGGAGCAGAACAGGCAGATCAGAAATACACTGCTGAAGGGAGCAGTGAGCGAGGCAGGAGAGGTCTGCCGCACCATGTGGGATTCTCCCCGGCTGGGCATCAAACTTGCATTACGCGCTGCCGACAGCTCCACAGCGCAGCGCTCAACCACTGTGCCACTGGGGAGTCCCCCAAATTTTTTTAATTTTTAAATGATATACTTTATTTCATAAGATTTGTACATTTTATATTTATGGAAAAATTAAGTCTTAAGGTTAGAAAAAAGATTACTTAGAGAGTTGATAGTTTTTAGACAGCTTTCAATTATCCAAAAAGAACACAATGAAATGTAAAATCCAAAGGATGAAAAAATATTTCATAAGAGACTTTCTAGGGAGACTTTCTAATACTGCTTTCACTATGACTAACATTTTCCTTATACTTTTCCTCACTTTAAGGAATATCATTTTGGTTTCCTCTAAAGGCTAATTTATCTGTTCTTCAAAAACAACATAGGTAGGAATTTTATCTAACCCTTAAATGGACAAATATGAAGAAATCTTATAAAGAAAAATAAAGCATGGTGGATTAGTAAATTGAAATATTAGCTTTCCTTTCTTTTCTGGTTAGTAATTGTTGAACTGAATGTTCTGAATGTTCTGATGAACTGGTGATAGATAAATAAGGATACGTAAAACTGTTATTGAAAGGATGCTTATGTTTTGTCAAAGTCAAATGAGCAAATTGTTTATATCAGAAGGTAGACAATTTAAAATTAATACAAGGAATCCCAGTAGCAGAATTCCAACTTTTAAATGGATAGGTAGAAGCAATCAAGTCATATAAAATTGCTGAGAATCCAGGATATACTGGAATACTTCTCTCCATTTAAGAACACTTTTAACTCAAAATACCTACTTTTTAGGGAATACAAACTGCTCTTATAAGTAGAAATTGGTGATCAACCAAAAATGCAAGGTTTTGTTTTATTAACAACATTTGCTAAAGATTAGAGTCTGGGGATGATTCTTATATTTGGGAAACTATGCTTATTGTCCACATTTCCCCTTTTTCCTATAGTCCTATAGTCAACCAAGCCATCCCACATTTGTTCCCGAGTGGTTTGTTCAGGTTACTAGGTCCCTAGGGTGATCAGGAAGAGAGAAGCTTAGGCTTAAAAATGTTGCGATTTATCCTGTGTCATAGAGCTGATCATTATCAGAACCTGGGTTAGAATCAAAACTTAGAGAAACTCCAGACCAGTGCTGTTTCCATTTGATCATAGTGCTTTTCTTTATATCTGTTTTTCAAATAAGAGAATCCATTTATTTATTTAAAAAAAAACAACAAACAACTACATAGAAATTCAGTGTATCCAAATGATAAAAATAAAATACTTTATTTGAAGCCACAGTGGAACATAAAGCCCAGACCATTAAGCTTTTTCTTGCCTCTGTTTTCCTTTTCCCACCAGGTACTTAAGGAAACCTAAGCCTTCACAGAGTACAGTTCTAATATGTACAACATACTAAAATTTTTAAAGTTATCTCTGTCTCTGTAATGGTAATGACTTCATTGAATATTTCTCTTACAAACCATTTTCTTGCTCTAACATCTTCACTTGAGCTTCTTTTGTAGCTCAAGGTATGACAAACAACATCTAGCAAAGTATAGTGAGCAGCTCATTTCATGCTTTGAATCCTCCAATCCAGAATAGAAGCCACCTAAAAGATTGGAGGGGGGGGGGGCTGAGAAGGGATCAAGTCTTCCACTTAGTGAAGGAAATACCCCATTTCTATTTTATCTGCCTTGCACCTTGTGCCTGTGCTAAATGAATTTGATAAAAAGTATATGCATGGAAATAAAGTATTTTTCAACTTGTTCTCAAAGTTGCTAAATGCTTGCCTGGAATAACATCTTAAGCACATGGCCCTGCTTGCTGACTGCTTGGGAAACACATCACGGTACTTACTTCTATTCCCTAACCTTATACATTTGTTTCTTAAGCTTAAAGATAATCATGACATTGCTGTGCAGTTTTCTGCTGCTTACTTTTAAGTTGAAATCTCATTTTTGTTTCAGATTCTCCTTCTTCTGTGGTTAACAAACAGCTCGGATCCATGTCACTTGACGAGCAACAGGGTGCGTGAACAGGAGATGTGCTATGCCCATCCAGCCATAGTTTTATTGCAATGCATAAATCAAGCTCTCTGTCATTTTTTCATAGTGTTTCATTTTGATTATGGTCTGATAGTCAATATTTTGTGGGCTGAATTACTCTAGGACCAAAGGACCTCCTTGATCTCTACAAATTATTTTCTACAAAGCTAAGATAACTTCTACCTTTGGCTCCTTGTGACAAATTATAATACTCTTCCATTAACACAGTAGTGTAATGTGTATAAACTAAGTCCATTTTTTAATTCTAGGTATCTGTTATGAAATTGTGTAGAACTAGGGTGTGAGATTAGCATATTACCCTAATGGCTGATTTAGAAAAGGTTATTTGAACATAGTAATATTCTTTGTGACTATTAACACATTGCTGTAGTAATAAAACTTGGTTTTTATGTCTGACTTATCTGGTAGTCAAACTCCTGATTGCTTTCTGTAAGGAATGCAATTACGAACCCAAGAGATAAGCTCCAAAGCTGCCAATCAGAAGGGAAATAGCCTCCACTTCTGGAAGTAAGAAAGGTATGGAATCATCCTAGAAGTCTTAAACAGAGCCTAATTAGGTAGACAGGTTATTTGTCAAGCTTTACTCCTAGTAGATCATATATAGCACTGAGAGAGATTGATAAAAGAAGACATTCTGACAAGAAGGGGCAACTAAAAATAATAGGAAAAGGAAGACTTTTTATAAAAAGCTAAGTAAGTAGATTGTTTTGAATTACAGCAAATAGTGTTACTCATCTCAGATTTCCTGCAGTATTCTAGCTTTGTGATACAAATGATAGTTTGTATAACTTAATGTTATCATAAATAAATAATATTCACTTTTCTCTTTAGTAAAAGACAGTAATTGATTTTGCAAATATTTTTCAAAAATTTTTTTAAAGATTTATTTATTTATACATACAAGCTGGGGTACAGGCCAGAGGCGTGGGGCGGCGAGAGGGTTCACCAGAGACAGAATGGGGAGCAGAACGGGCAGATCAGAAATACACTGCTGAGGGGAGCAGCGGGCGAGGCAGGAGAGGTCTGCCGCACCATGTGGGAATCTCCCCAGCTGGGCATTGAACTCTCATCGTGCGCTGCCGACAGCTCCACGGCGCAGCGCTCAACTGCTGCTCCACCGGGGAGGCCCCAAAAATTTTTTTTAAGGAAACCCTTAGCACTAAAGTCAAACTTTAGTTGACTGAAAGTTTACATACATTGGATGATTCACTTGTCAGCATTTTGGGGAAATTAAATATTGCTGAAGTTCCTTTTTGGTGTGAAATATATCTAGTTTTAACTATCCTCTAGGGGAGTTATTCAAAAATTAATTTTAAAAAGAAAAACAAACTCCCTCTTTATTTCTGGTCTTATTATTTATAGACCTGAGATAACAACTATTGCTATAGATTTTTCTATTTTTAAGAATGAATGAATGAATGAATGAATGAATGAATGAATGTACTGGCAAATGAATTTGAGAACTAAGACATTAAACTTGTTTTTATCTTTATACATTTACTGTAGAGGTATTAACAGTGAAGAATACTCATTTTTTGATAATTTAACACAGATATAGTATCATAATGTAAATATATTGTACTATTATTTAAGAATGTTTTCTAACCAGATGTCTGTAAGGATAGATGAATGTAATAGTATGTCACTACCAGAGAGTGGTGTGTAGCCAGACTCATATTCTATTCACTCACATAGAATAATTTCCAGAGAATTATGTTGAATATTATATTCCATTTATGTTGGTGCTGATAATCTGATATGGGATATAACAAAAAGAGAGAAATAAAGGATAATCCCCAGATTTTTGGCATCAGTGCTTGGGTGAGTGATGATGAACTTTACTAAGGTAGACAAGTTTAGAAGCAGAAATCAAGACTTTTAGTCATATAAGTAGAGATACTGTATAAAAGGTCAAATAATGGGTAGGTTTGGCAGAAGCTGCATCATACTAGACCATCATCAATGTAAGGACTATAAGAACCGTAAAATGTAAGGACTATTTGGCTATAAAAAGTCCTATGAGCAGAAATTCTGAGCTTTCACATACCATTTTGTTCAGCAGGGTTTCATCTTTTAAAATACCAGTGACTTCCACATTGTAGGCTTATATTACCCATAGAGAAACTGCCCACCTTCATCTTTCTCACATGGGATAGTCTAATAACCTATTAACTGTCCGCTCACTTCTACTCTGATGTTAGTCTGTTCTCTCCAACAGCCAAAGTAAACTTTTCGAAATATTGTAAACATGTCATTTATCTGCCCCAAACTTTTTAATTGTGTTCCGTGACCCTTTGAAACAGCAGTCTGTACTTTGTCTTACAGAGCCCTCCTTGACCTGGCTTAATGTCTCCAACCTTATCTCAGGCCACTCTTCCCTCGCTCACCTAAGCTCTTGCCTAACAGACCTACTTTCAGTTCTTCTAACACTGTAAGCTTCTTTACCTCTCAAATCCCCTGTATATGCTTTTGTTAGTAACCAAACTGCCTTTCCCTTCAGCAGTTTCTCATCAAATCTCGGATATCACTTTCTCAAAAATAATAAGACCTTCCAATCTGAAGTACTTCTCTTTTCCTCTTTCTTTGGGACCTGCTATTTTCCTTTGTTGCATTTGTCAATATTTGTAGCCACGCATTTATTTAAGGTATTGTTTGTTGAATACCTTTCTTCATTTGCTTTAAACATTTTCATTCAGTATAAAATACTCAATGCCTAACACTTTTATCTGTTATACACTAAACAAATATATTTTATTCAGTTTGTTGAATGAGTAAGTTATTTCATTAAGTAGTGGGATGCTATAGAAATTATTTCAGCTTAGGAAAAACATGACTCATGTATTGGAAAGATCATTTTATCAGTATTCTAGAAGATCAAATGGAAGGGAGTAAGACTGAAAACAGCAAGACCAAGTCAGAGGCTATTGAAATAGTCCAGTTGAGAGATGATGAATGAATCCAATCTAGGGCAATAGTGGCGGGAGTGAGAAGAATGGACCAATTTTTTAGTCTCTCTGCCTGCCTGTGTCTGTGTAGATGACTCTTTTCTTTCTCCTTTTCCTAGTAAGTCTGTCCTTTTCAAATCTTAAAAAAAAAAAAAAGGACAGCTTTTTAAAATCTTTAAGAGACAGGGTTGATAGAACTTTGAGATTTATTAGTTAAAACTAATTGAGAGAATGATATCCAGGTGCCTTCAAAGGGTGATAGAGATACCATCAACAAAGAAAGGTACTTCAAGAGGAATAGCTGACTCTACAGGGAAAAGCTACTTGGAATTTCCTTGCTCAGTTGAGTTTGAAGTACCTACCTCTGGCTATCCCAATAGAAAAATCTCATAGAGAATTGGATTCACCTATGATTTTTGAAGTCACCAGAGAGGTCTGAAGTAGAGTTAAAAATAAGGAATCATCAATTTCCAGATAGCAGTTGAAACAGTAGGAGTGAATGAGACTGAAAGAATAGAGAATCTATACAAGGAGCAAGCAGAGAAGAGGAGACAGAAAAGGAATGATCAGAGAAATAGAATAGAAAGAAGGCCATCCAAAGCCAGGGAAAGAGAAAATTCCAAAGAGAAACTGGTTCATATTATCTTGTGAAGCAATAGTGTCCATAACAGAAAAGGACTGAAAAAAATTTTAATTTGACAGTATGTGGGTTATGGATTACTTTGGCATTGTGATTTGAGCCATATGGTGGAGGCAGAAGCCAGATAGCAGTGGTTTGAAAAGATTTGAAAAGAAAAAAATGTGATGACATTGGTATGTAGGTGATTCAGGAAGCTCAACTAAGATTGAAAAGAGAGAGGAAAGTTAGTGTTCGGGGAAGGGGTCGTAGTTTCACAACTGAGCAGGTTTTTTAATAAAAAAGGATATTTGTAGAATAGATTAAAGATTGAGGGGATGCTTGATACCCTTAGATACCCTTGATGGTATTTCAAGTTTTAACCTTTGTCAAGACTTTTTTCTCCATTTTTCTGTGTACAGTGGGAAAAGCAGAATGTGTAATAAGTTTTCTTCTTAAGTATATCTCTCTAACTTACTGTTGACTATTTCTTTTTTCTACTTTTAAGGAGACACTAATACTTTTTTAAAATTGATAATTCAGCTTTATGTTACCTGAAAATACCCACCATTTTCCAAGTGCTCAAAAGCTTCTATATGTTATTTAACTTAATTTCCCAATAGTAGTTCATATATTTCTTTGTTTTAGGGAATTACCAAGTATTAAAATGTTACTAATAAATGTTTTTTTTATTTTATTGGGCTTGCTTCATTGAAAAATTTTTTTCTTCAATAATTATATATACATTATTGAGATAGATGATTGCAACCATTGCTTTTCGTGGTATTAAGTTTTTACAAAAGTATATTTAGTAAACAAACAGAATTAACAGAAGTATAGTTGGCCTTAACATTCAGTCATAAATGCTGCCTGTTTGCCTCAGTAAATATTCTTTTATCAAAATACTTTTTTAAGAAATAAAATAGTAGGGGAATAGTTGTACAAAATGTACATTGTTTATATCCTGTTGTAAAATAATTTTCAGTAGTCTCCAAAATTGAAGGATGTGTGTTCATACATTGTCAGCCCTTCTATGCTAATTAGAAGCTACTTGAATAAACATGATATGTCAGGCATTTTGTTTAGTTTGAAAAGTATGTTTTAATGAGTTATTATGGTTTTCCTTTTCACGTCTATCTCTAATTATGTCATGCCAATTGCACTATAAGGGGAAAAAATCCTCTTCTGACATATTTCTGTTGGCTGTTTATATTATTAAAACTGACACATTTTTCCTCTTAAAAATACTTAGGCCAGCAATTTTTCTTACTTTGTTAAGACTGAAAATAACAAAAGATACCTTTGACCTTAACACTTGATTTTTTAGAGGGTATAAAAATATGCCACAATTTTAAATTTCAGCTATGACTAGAATAAGTAATTTTATATCTTTACAGTGATAATCACTAAGTGGAAGTTAATAATGGTGTTAAATTTGAAATGTTTGCCTGTGTGCATTTGTTAATCTGTCAGACTCTCATTTTCCTTTCTACATTGAAAGAATTATAAATGCTAATATATATGCTTTAGAAATAGAAATGTTAACTATCCACTGTACATTATTTTATATAAGTAGACTTTTTTCATGTAATACAATGTTTAAAGAAATCTGTAGATGATCAGAAACCAATGAAACAAATTTTACTAATTCTAGGATAGATTGGGATATGAAAATATTGGACTGTCATATATTATGTATTCCCTTAAGATTATACACTGCCACCAAATTGAAATTTCATTTTAGTGATATACTGACAATATTATACTATCAATAGGTAATAGTTACAGTAATTAAATATACTTTGATAATTCTAATCTTTACTAAATTAATATCTAATGATTAAAACCTCCATATTGATGGAACTATAAGTTCAATATTCATCACACTGGAATATATCTGTAAATACTGTATTTTAAACTCTAGAGAAGAAATAAGTTAGTGAAATCAGACTCATTCTAGATCTTTCATATTCCTTAAAACTAATTATTACTTAGTTGTTTAGGTTGATGCCCTTTCCCTCAGCTGCTAAGTCTAGATTCTTCCAATTGGTAATATATTTGGTCTTTTGGAAGTTAAACTCTATTTAATTTTTATTATATATGTTAATCGTTTCACTCTCCTACTATGAAAGTCACTATCTAGACCTCCAGTTAAATTGCTTCCTAACTCAGAATTGTTGATGATGAAAATGACTGACGTTTATTGAGTTATGTGACTGGCACTCTGTTAAGAATTTTAGAGGCATCTTCTCATTCATTCTGACTTAATGAGGTGAATAGTTTATCCTCAATTTGCTGATAAAGAAACCAAGACTCCAAGAAATATGTAAAGACAAGTAAAATAACTGGCTGAGCCTTATTTGTGCATTTATTTCATTAACTTACTACTATTTAAATGCAAGTCTACCTTGTGCAAAGTACTGGGCCCAGCACTAAGATGTGTGAATGAATAAATCTAATACTCCCTGTTCTTGGCATAGTTGATTAACAACATTAATAATAGAGTTGATTTGCCATAGTAACAACAGCATAGACATCACATTTTCCTTGTGCCATATTACTTGGAGCAGTTTCTATATGCTAATTAATTTAACTCACCACAACCTTGTACATAGGTACTATTGTCCTCATTTTCCAGATGAGGAAACTAAGGCAAAGAGAGGTTTAGAAGCTTGCCTAAAGGTAAAACACTTTAATTGTGTCTCAGTAGCCTGGCTGTATCATCTGTGGTCATAACTTTTGCTTTGCTTAAACTAAGAGTAAAAATAAAGATGAAAAAAATATAAATGTGCTAGGTGTTACAAAAGAGGAAATAACATGGCATAGTGGGAACATATAAGAGCAAGTCTTCATCTCTTCTGGTAGGGGAGCAAAAATGCACCCCTGAGGACAATTAAGCTGAGATCTGAAAGATGAATGTGCATAAGGTAGGTGAGTGGGTAAAAGGCAGATGAATAGCATGTGCCAAAGCTGAGATAATCACTGAAATGACTAAAAGAATCCCAGGGTGGCTAGAGTGCTCTGGCTTCAAGAAGTGGGTAGGGCCAAGATTGAGAAGGATCTTTTGAATATTTCTAAATTTTCTATTTTAAATGCAGTAGAAAGCTAGTGAAGTGTTTAAAATAGCGAGTATGGTCTGATCTGGGTGGTTCTGACTGGAGCATAACTAGGGATTCTTCTGATAATAGATGCTGACCTGACCGTATAAGTAAGGTAGAGAGATGTGAAGAGATTCAATATTCAGGATGTAGAATAAATAGGATTGGATGATAAATTGAGGCAAGGAATTGAAGAGTCCAGATTATAAATTGCAGTAGCACTCCAGAATTTCTGCCTGTGGATAGTTTAGTAATGACAGTCTAGTTGGGAGAGAACAGGGCTACAGCTCATGTCTTGTAAATACAATGCAAAAGAATGTTTCTACTTTTACATGTTTTTGTGGTGGATTGGGGGAGGTGCTGGTGGAGGTTAGCAGGGGATTTTTCTGGTCACTGCAAGGGTAACTATCCTAAAGTTTGACTCTACAATCCCTAAATAGGTAATCCTGGAAAAGGAATAAGGTGTGAGAGGGATATGTAAAAGCAGGTGGATCACAAGCTTGGTTTTGAGTATGCTGAATTTATCTGTGTGACATCCAAGTGGAAGAGTCTCTTGGGAAATTAATTGTAGAGTTTAGAAAAGGTGTTAGGGCTAGAAAAGTAAATTTGGAAATTGCTTATAAGTGGTCACTGAAGTCATGAATTAGAGGAAATCAAATAGGATGAAAATAAAAAGGTTAGAGGAGTGAGCAGAGTATCTAAAATATCTCAGAAAATATCCAGAATTAAAGATTTCGTTAGAGGAGAATCTTGTAAACGAGACTAGAAGGACCAATTAGGGGACAGAGGCAAAGTAGGACAGTGTGGTGTCATGAGATCAAGATAAGAGAAATTTTCAAATACAAGAAAGTTGTCTATTTGATGCTGCTGAGAGGTTAAATGAATTCTAAATATTCTGTGCTAAATTAATCTACATGGAAGTGGTTGATCTCATTAGTGAGAGCAGTTTCACTTGATTGATAGAGACAGATGCCATATTAGAGCAGGAGATGAAGAAATGGATATGAGAAGTAAGAAAAGCATTTCAAAACAAATAAGGACAGTAGCTGCAGGGAAAGTGGTCAAAGGCTTGTTCTCCCAAGTCCTGTCTGATTCGTTCATTTTCATTTGATATTCATATTTTCACATAATTAATCGGTGTGTGACTGACAAATTTGATTTTTTTAAAAAAGAATGTACCTAAGGAAACAATTAAAAGAGAAATGCTGGCTGAGGAATTTGGAAAGGCTTATTTGCCAAATGGGGAGGGCATATTTTCTTATTTTCTTCCTATCAGTTCTCTTTCAAGACTAAAAGTGAACTATGAATAGAAGTGTGCCATTTTTTCTGTGTATGCCAAATAAATCGAGATGCAAAATTTGGAGGAGATAGTTGAACTTTTAGATTTGATTTTTTAATTTGCATTTGGCATAATGGAATGAGAAATGTTGCCATTCATTATATAATAGAAAATCCCTTAGGTAAAGGGAATACTTTATTTCTATATGATCCACAGGTTGTCTAGCTACTGAAGTGGATTAATGTGATTAAATGGTTAGAATAATGCCCCGCTGCAGAAGAATTTTATTCTTCCATCATCTTTTTAGAGGAAGAAGCAGCAGTTCAGTCTCTGCATAGCCCTAGAAGATGATTTTCTAATATTCTGATGCTAAAGTGACAGTTTGGTCACCAGAACTTTTTTCAGTTATATAATGTAAATAACACATCATTTTTGAGGAGTAATGACACCAACAATATTTCTTAATTAAAAATTTATTTAAGCAATCTTATTTTCTACTTTGTATTCAAGTTGTTGCCAAGATAGTATAGTAAGACCACAGAGAAGGAAGTTTAGGTAGCTAGAGAAAAAAAAGTAGCTTATTCTCAGTTTCATCTTCTGTAAAATATGTGCTACAAAGGTTTCAAAAAAGATACATATATATCCTTGTACTTAGTAATGCTCCATAAGTCACAGTTATTATGATGGTGCTTTCTATATAGTTATTTGTGTGTTTAGGTGAAGTTCTAAACCCCATATCTCTACTTGCTAATAGATATCTATTCATTATGTAAGCCTTTGAATAATACAGTTTTTAGAATGTGTTTGATGCTCCATCTTCTAGAAAATAGAGAAAATTAGGGAAAATTTAAATGGTTACAAATATTTTTTCAAATGAAATAAAAATAAATTTGTTTTTAATTCTTTATACTATATTACACATAGCTTAAAATGTGTTTTGGTAGAAACAAATTATGAATGTATTCACTAGTAAGTCAGATTTACATTTCTGCAAAAATTCAACCTGATTATATATATGATTAAGCAGAGTAGCAGTGAAGTTGGAAGAGTGAAATGGAACAGGGCTGGGTGATAGATTCTAAACCTGGGATATATGCCCCCATTAGTGCCCCATATGCTGAAGAACCCAGGTTCAGCATTGTGTAGGATTTCTGTCATATACTTTATGTGCAGCTATAAGGAGATAACTACAATCAAGGGTCTGGAGGTCTTGTGGCTCACTGCAGTGTGTTTATATCACAATGGGTAAATTTTACTCAGGGCTGCTGAGTTTAGTAACATGAAAAAAATTCTGTCACTAGTCATTTTACAAATGAATGCTATCATTTTTTTTAATATGTTTTTTATTTCCATGATTTGCAATATGCAAATTATATTCACAAGAGATTAAAATAGTAATTGTAGTAGATACCGTAAGGGGAGAAGTTTTGACTAACATCAATGATGTCAGGAAACGTTGTGCTTTTTGGGGGGGATAGGGGGAAAGAAATAGTGCTGTATAAATTTACATGTTTTCTATGCCATTCTGAAATCTTAACAGCTCTTTGTTTTCAATGTTCCCAAGGTCACAGCATAGCATATAAGCATCTATAACTGTCTCTTTTATTTTTCTAAAAAGGGAAATTTTATAGCATTTAAATTACTCAAAGCTGCTTCTGCTTCTCTAACCAAGGTTGAATGTAAGAAATTCAGTCCCATAATTTTCTCACACCTGGTTTTGCATCCTGTTCCTTCTTTGCTTTAAAAGAAAAGTAAATACCAAAGCACTTTATAAAATGTGTCAGATAATGAAAGAACTAACTGAAAGTTCCGCCTTTTTAGTTTTCTTGATTCCAGTCTTTCAGCCGTCTGTCTTTAGCAAATCCAGATGCCTAAAGATGAGAGTGACTGGTAGCAGCAGGACAGAAATTTCAGCCACAATACTGAAGAATAAAGGAAAATAATATGTGGACAAATTACTAAAAACAGCACATTTTTCAAAGATAGTCAAGAGTAGGACAAGTTTCTTAAATGTCCCATACTTGATAATTTTATGTGAGGTCTGATAATTCAGTTATTCGATCAGAATACCATTTGGTAAAATACATCCTCCAAAACCCCAATCTTTGAAAGTTTAATGGATTGTTAATTTATTTCCAACAGCGATTTGGATGTAGTATTCCAACAGCTATTTGGACGTAGTAGTCAAGGGCGTAGTCATAATGAAAGTAGTATAAAAACAAAGTAATTTTACCCTTTGGGATACCAGCTTTATATTTCATTTTACTTTCAAATAAAACAGTTTACAGGACAGAGTATCTCATGGGATAGAAGTGATACTCCTGGGTTTTGTTATCAGTTTGACTCCTTATCTCTTGGAGAGATTTTTTTTTTCCTTTCTACTATATTTGTATTTTAAATCTTATTCATTATGCTCTCATAGGCTAAATGCTGTTGACAAAATAAAATAGAGGGTCTATGAGATTCTCTTAATAGGGAGGGTAAGGGCACAAAATGGAGTAGAAAAGAACACAAGGGACCGTGGAGATGGATCACGGATGAACTGGTTGTGGGTTACCCAAGGGGAATACAAAATGTAAAAGATAAATAACAATAAAGTCAAGATATCAAGGCATTTAAAAAAAAATAAAAATAAATACGTAAATGCTCCAGTCTTCAAGAAGAATGCTGAAAGATATGTCCTTCATTGTAATTAAAATGGGCCGAATGACCAAAAAACCTGAGTAATTTGATTTTATGTTTTTACGATTTTTGTTCTTTTTAGACAGAAAGATGATTTTTAGTACTATTGTTTCAGTCCTTGAACCGGTATGAAGAAGGCAGTTATATCAGTTTTTTCTTTAAGCTGCTGCAGGAATGTTCCATGTTTGCTATTATATCAGTTTGTATTTTATAAGTATATTAATTGTCCCCCAAACTGTTATTCATCATAAAAAAATTTTTTTTAAGCCCTGTTTAATTTTTTCTTTGAATATCCGTGTACCCTTTTTTATATGGGGTGGGTGACTTTGAAGTTGTTTGTATTGATTTCTTTAGTCTTTCTTGATTTTCCTTGCCATTTTACAAAGATTTTATATATTGAGTGTATATCATGGATGTCATCTATATGCTCCTATGGTGTGCTGCAATTTCCATTATTTAGAAAACAAATTTCTCCCAAGATTAGTCAGAAGGAGATGAAATAAATCAAAACAAATGCTCTTACAACAGATTTTTCAAACATAAAGCATGGTGAATTTTCTTTTTCCCTTACCCCTAATAGTGAAGGTTGTAATCCTGCCCTAGATTATAAATCTGTGACTTTGAAAGAACAGAAGGCATTTGATAGTATTTAATTGCAGCAAAGTTTTTGTTGAACAACTTCTTTCAAAGCCTTTGCAATTTGTATCTTAAGTGTTTCTGAAGGAGCCAGTGTTATTCTTGATGTTGTAGCAACTGAATAATAAAATTATAAACATTCCTTAAGAATACCAGTTTATAACGTATGTCATTGCATGTTAATAATCTTTGATTCCCTAATAACTAATCAATTATGGTTCTCAAAGTGTGTTATTTCCATTTGAATCAAAGGGAGTCATGTATACAAAGCTAAAATTTGATGCAGTGCCACTTTGAGATAATAGTGATTCTATGACACTTGCCTTTGAACTTTAAGTGAGAACCATAACAAATGTAAGAAAAAATTATGTCAAGGACGACCTAATTTAAGTTTTATAAATTTGGGGAAATGTCATCTTTTTATTGGTTTCAGAGACTTTTTCAAATGTTTTAAACACAATTTTCAGATAACAATAATGAAAAGCTGAGCCCCAAACCAGGGACAGGTGAACCAGTTTTAAGTTTGCACTACAGCACAGAAGGAACAACTACAAGCACAATAAAACTGAACTTTACAGATGAATGGTAAGTTAATATTTTTGTAAAGATGTTTTTAGCCATTGTGTAGGATTGTATTAGATCATATATTTAGCACTTCATCTTTGTTTTGTTTTGCTGTAATGCATTGGTCCTCAGACTTTATTGTGTTTTAGAGTCACTTAGAGAATTCTTTAAAACAGTACTGGACCGCCCATTCTAGTTAATTTTGGGATGGGGTCAGATAATTTGTATTTCTAAAAATTTTCCAGGTGATGCTGATGTTGCTGGTCCTGGGATATTTCTTCTGATAGAAATTGCCTAACAACCATTAGTACAAAAATGACCAACTACATTTTGGAGCTTTTGTTGTCTTCGTCTTATTATAGTTATATATATGTATATAAATATATATCTATATATATATGTACACACACATATACACATATATATACGCACACATCTATTTGACTTTATAATAAATATAACTTTATAATAAAATTCCCATGTTCATCTTTAGTTTTCCTAAATATTACCTTACTCGCTTTATAATAGTCCTTCAAGTTGTTATATAATTGTTTTCTTAACCCGTTTTCTTTAATTAGGCAGTGAGTTTGTTTACTTTTTTTTTCCACATAGGCTTATAGTATAGTATATATCTTTGTTTATATGCTTTCTCCTGCCTTTAAGATTACTTTTCCAATCTTTAATATATATTTCCATAAATGAACTGTATTAGGTCAAAATAATTGCCAAATTATTTTCAAAATTCTCTTCTGTCCTAACATTTCTACCAACAGCATATGAAATCACACATTTGCTATCTATGTTCAATATTTTCATCTATTTTTAGCATGCATATTTGATTTTCAAATAACTTTTATGTAATTGTTACTAGAAAGCCTGAACTTTATTTAGTGGTTGTATAGGTTCTATTTAATGACATTTCTGATTATATTTATTGTTCATTAATCAAGTTAAAACTTACATTTAAAAAAAATCAAGTTCTGTGGGTTCCTTATGTTTTTTCCCATTATTCCAAGACCTTTTTCTTAAGCCAGCATCCAAAAGTTTATATTTAAATTTATTACTATTACTATAGTAATATCAATATGTAGATAACATAATCTTTCTTAATACATGTATAATTAATATATAGTAAATACATTAATCATTTTATAACAATATTAATTAGTATAATTGATATATGATTATATTAGCATACATAATTGCACATTAATATAATTATATATTAGTATAATATATGATGTATTATGTATGAATAATATAGTTATATATTGTTTATTAATATATGTTGATATATGATAATACTTTTTGATTTATTCCAGTTCCCTGGTTTCCACTTGTGTTTATGTGTATATGTTTTTTATAGTAAAATCTTTGATTAGATAGGATTTTCAAACATTATTGAATACCTTCCATATTTTAGAGACTTTCAAATGCTGAGAATACACCAGTCAAAAAAATAGACAAAAAGTTTCTGCCCTGTTGGAGCTTACATTGTAGGAGGAGACATGATAAAAATAAGTGAATTGTAAAGTATATTAGAAGGTGCTTAGTCCTATGGAAGAAAATTAATTAAGCATGTAGAGCTGATTGGGAGACCTAGGGCATCATTAAGTTGACATTTGGACAAAAATTTGTAGGCTAAAGAGTAACTCATACTTGTATCTGGGGGACGAGCAGAAAGCCAGAACAAGGACTAAGAAGCAGAATTAGACCTTGTATGTTCAAGGAGTTTGAGAAAAACACAAATGGTGTAACTGGAGTGGAGTAATTGAAGGAGAGTAGTAGAAGATAAAGTCAGCCAGGTAAAAGAGATTGATACTGTGCTAATAGAGGGGAAAAAATAAAAAGGTATTGTATATCTTTGACAACTATGTAGAGAATAGGCCATAGTAGAAACCAGGAAATCAGGAGACTGTAGCAGTGAGCGAGGTAAGAAGTAGTGGTGTCTTGTACCTGGATGGGAGCAATGGAGGCAGTCAGAAGAGAATGGATTCTAGAAACATACATGAAGATACAGTCAGTAGAATTTCATTATGAACTCTAACTTTTCATCATACCTGTTGCCCTTTTTCTTCATACATAGTTTAAGATCAAGAAGATTGTCATACTTATTATGTCTTTCCTATTTTGTTCTCATGTTTCTGTCTAGAAGGAGTTGATTTCTTACAAAGAATCTCATCTGAGCATATTTTTAGAAGAAGTCTTTAATCCCACTCTCCTTTTGAATGCTGCTTTTCCATCTCTAAAAACTGTCCATTAACTGTATACTCTGATTCATCAGTTTCTCATTTCTTTATCAAAAAAGTAATTAACTTTTTTCTAATTATGAACCTATTTGCTACTTTATTTTAAAAAGCCTCAAAAACGTATGCAATCTTTTTCATCTCTGCCAGTGCTTCTTTTATTTTAGTTTCTTTGATGACAGGTGAGGCAGTAGAGCATACTGACCAAAAGCTTGAACTCTGAATTTGACAAGCTGCTAAACTTCTCTCAGTCCCAGTTTTCTTACCTGAAGATAGTCATATTTATTTGAATCTATAGGTTGTTGGGAAGATTTAATGGATCATGCAGAAACAGGACATAGTATGTTGACTGGCACGTGATAAGCTCTAAATAACTTAGCTACTCATCTTCTGTAAACTGCCTTTTCAGTTTCTACTGTAGTGTATATCTTTTTGTTTATTATAAGAGCTATTTGTTTATTATAGAATTAAGGGTAATACCATTTGTCTTTCATTTATTGCAAATATCTTCCCCAATTTATTGTCTGTCTTTCAGCTCACCAGTAGCTTTGCTTTCTGATTTCACCTGTGAGCTCATGCTTAGAAAAGTCTTGTCCTTCCCAGGATTAGGGGGAAAGTTTCTTATTTTCCTCTTCTATTTCTGTGTTTATATATCAAAATTACATGTTTAATCCTTCTCCAAATTATTTTACCATAAAACGTGACCTAGACTTACAGCTTACTTTTTGCACATGCAGTTCCAGTACCACTTATTAAAAAATTATTCACTTCTCTGTTTTTTTAAATGCCATATTAACATGATAAGTAAATATTTATTTGGTTACTCTGTATTTTCCACCAATTTCTCTGCATTCCGACATCACTCTTCTAAAATTTTAATTATCATAACTATTATACACTGAACATTTTATTTATGCCTGTATCATAGCTTTCTCAATGGAAAAAAAATAGATTTATATATCACATTGGCTTCTCTTTATGGCAAAAATAATTTAGAATATAGAGGAAAATATGAAAAGAATCACTTGCAGTAATTTTCCTGAGATGATACTTGACATTGGTACTATCCTTTTTGACATTTTCTCTGCATATGCACCCATGTAGATAGACATTCTTTTTAAAATGTTATAAATGGATGCCCTTTGAAGAAAATCAAATTGACTTTTTGCAGCTAACCTAAAGGATTTTTATAAAATCTTGGCTAAAAGTCCATGATAATTCGCATTGCCTGTTGAGTCACTGCTATTTGTCTGTAACTAATGTATTTTAAGTTATTACTGTAACTCTTTAAGTTTTATTTTTGTTGTCCACATTTATTCTAAATTTAAGAAATTGTTGGCATTACTATAAATTTAATTTTGTCTTACGTTGTTATATATTTTCTTTTCCACGCAATCCTTTCCTTTACACATAGTACCATGATTTATCACAGACTACTCATTGAAAAATTACTTATTTAAATTGGTCTAATGTTGTGTTCTAGCCAAAAATGCTAACAGAACTATGGTCATTATCAGGTAGGTATTAGAGTTAAAACAGAAAACACCCTGTCCTACCAAGCCATGGTGCTCAGTCACCTACCACATTTGAAACAACAGTTTAGAACTGAAAGTGATCCACAGAGGGCTATTCAAAGGCCAGAGGAATATCTAGACTTCTGTTCAGATATTGATTAAAAGTAGACCAGAACATTAAGGTCTAAAAAGTACATGAGCAAAGACTATAAAACCTTTTAGGAGTTGGTTTGGTGAACTATCTGTAGGGAAGATAAAAAGCAAGACAATGGGATTCAGTTAAAATTCAATAGACATGTCGAAATGCATATACAGAGGCATCACAACAGCAAAGAAGTGCTCCTTTTGTATTTTTAGGTCTTTTTAAAGATTAAAATGGTTTAGAATAATCACCTTAATTTTTTAAAGTGATATTTCACAAGTACCATTCAAATAAATCTATAGCCTAAATTTTTAAATCTGCTTTTCTATTTGTAAGATATAAAAAATATGTGAAAGTTCAAATTTATTAACTTCTTGGTGGAACTACTTAACTTGTTTTGATGATAGGAGCAGTACTGCATCAAGTTCTCGAGGCAATGGGAACCACTGCAAATCTGAGGGTCAGGAGGAGCCCTTGCTCCCACAGAGCTCCGTACAGCTGCCAGAAGGAGATAGTGAGACAAGTAAGGTGGTGTTTTGCTTTTTTCATTACAGAACCCTAGCATTAGATGTCTAGCTATTTTTCTTTTTCCTCATTACTGCAGCTTTGTTTCTTATTTTGTTAACTAATCACTTTAGCCTCTGTGGTCAGCTGTTACTATTGATATTCAAATAGCAGGTGCAGGAAGTAGGTACCTTAGGTAGTCACAGTAAATCACAATCCTTATTGACAAGGTTTAGGATAAGTGGTCGTCACACTCAAAAAATTTAGTTTGAATTATCTTTGTTTTTATACTTAGCAGTGAAATCCAAAGAAATTGGTATGATTTTTCTAAGAGTTTAGGTGATCTATGAGATAAAGGAAAAAAGGGGGGAATGAAATCTTAACAGGTTATTTCATACTCAAAAATGTAATTTAGAGAATTTTTCAAGAACCCCTTTTTAAAATATTTATTTATTTATTTATGTATACAAGAACTGGGATATAGGCCAGAGGTGTGGGTGGGTGAGAATATTCACCAGAGACAGAGTGGGGAGCAGAACAGGTGGATTGACTGAAATACACTGCTGAGGGGAGCAGGGGGCGAGGCAGGAGAGGTCTGCTGTGCCATGTGGGCTACCTCCCTGGCGGGGGATCGAACTCATGCTGCTGATAGTATCATAGTGCTGAGACTTACTTAACCCCTTGTTCCACCAGGGAGGCACTTTTCAAGAACCCTTTTCTTATAATACTTTTGTGTGGCCACTATATGAAATTTAGTGGCTAGCATGGAATCTTGAACACAGTAGATATTCAACAAATTATTGGTAAATAAAAGAATAAATAGTCAAATGGAAACTTGACTTTTGGTGGTGAAACTAATGAAGTATAAAACAGGTGTTGATATTATAATGCTGTACACCCAAAACCTATATAATGTTACAAACCAGTGTTACTTCAATAAAAAGATGAAGAGGAAGTGAATTTTATTTCTTATTTAATGAATAGATCCCTCATTATCACGGAGTTTGCAGGGTTTAAATATGTATAAGACAACAGTAAGAATTACCCTCGTGGTTATTGGAGTTAATTCCCAGAAATATGTATTTTTTAATGACAAAAACAGAATTTAAGTTAGAGTTGACTTTACTATTTGCTCATGATAGTTCGGATTGTACCAAATTCATGTAAAGGGGGAAAAATACTCAGCTTTAAATTTAGATTTTTGAAGGTTAGAAAAAAGCAAAATCAACTCATGTCATCTGTGAAGGATAATCTAAAGCAGAGATTGATTCTTCACTGAGGATTTGTAAAGGCCCAAACTTGGCTACAAGAAGAGGCAGTATGCAGAACTGCAACTCCATCCCTGTCCGTTCAGTTTTTGTCTACCTACTTGCTCTGTGCTGGGAGGAAGTGTTTTCTGAATGTCAGAAGTTTCCTTGACCCAGAAAGAGTTAAGAACAACTTATCCATAGAAAAGCTAGACTTTTAAATTGGCATCTATGTCCCTTCAGAAATTTGGATTTAATGATAATTTGATTTCTTTGCTAGAAGTTCCTGAAGAATCATCAGAAGATGTGACAAGATCTCAGGAAGATACATCTACAGAAGACACGATTCAGAACCGTATGGAATCAGGTGAATTGTCATATGGGAAAATAAGAAACATTAATCTGTGTTAGTTTTTCCAGAGTTAGAGGCCATTTCCACATAGATGTGTTGTTGAATTTTCCTCTTTGTATTGGGGAATTAGACTTTATATTAGAAAATGTCTATGTCAACTTTGAAATTATATTAAATAATTAATGTTGACAAAGTGACTGTTACTACTTTACTTCTGCAGCACAATCAGATAAGTTCACACCTGAGCCATTGGATTCCAGCTTAGGAGAAAGGAATGACTTCAATCCTGATAACCCTTGTGGGGTTTCAGAAGAATCCACTTTGTCTGAAAAAGACAAAGAACCAGGAACTTCAGATCAAACAAGCACAGAGGGTACTACCAGCCACAATATCACCAATCCTGAGACTCAGTCTCACACAGAAGCCACTGGGCCATCAGCTCACGAGGAAGCATCAGCCAGGGACTCTGCCCTCCAGGACACAGATGACAGTGATGATGACCCAGTCCTAATCCCAGGTGCACGGTATCGGGCAGCACCTGGTGATAGGTTGGTAACTTTTTAATTAATGTGAACTATAAAAAATACATTCACCAGGCTTTGTTTGATGTCACATAAAGGAATCTCTCCGTTTTTGACAGTTGCTTCCTCTAAGTGCCTCAGTCGTATACTCACAGAATTTTTTAAATTGTGCATGACTCCACATATTTTATTCTTGAAGCAAACCCATGAAGGAGGACATTTAAAAACTCCAACACTCACTTGCTGGAGAGCTTGCTCCTCAACTACAGAGAGGAATATTAAGAATGGTCATGGATTGTTTATGGTGTCAGGGTTGTATTTAGCTGTCAGTGCCCTGTGCACATCCTAGCCTTTATCAATTTTTTTGTTGTTTTTGTTTAGATTTTTGGCTTTTCTGTTGACCCTGGTGTCAAGGTAGTATGGTAGTCATTCTCTTTTTTTGAGGATATCAGTTTTTCTCTGATATCCAATAAACTTAGTGACTCAATTTAGAAAATGAAAAATTATACCAAATAGCAAATACTGTAACTACAATAAAAAATTGAGTTACCAACATGTTCATATACTTTTTCTATTTTTCATTACGGACTCACCAGTCTCTTACTTTTTAGGAAGCAAAATAAATCTTTTAAAGTATATTGCATTCCATACTTTGGAAGGCTATTTTTACAGTTAGTGTCATCATATCTCATTGTAAGTTCTGTCTTCTTATAGACAAATTTTATCTTTAAAATCCTAACTGATAAAAGATAAAGAACCAATCTACTTGTTTCTGTGTTCCATATACTGCTTTTTATAAAATAGTGCAACATTTCTGTCAATTGAAAACTATAATGTGAAGCTTAATTTCCCATTAAAGAATGGCAGTGTTGTACTCAATCAGAGCAGAATGACTGGGATTGCGTCTGGTGTCATCACCACTCACCAGGTATTTTTCTTCATTCACATAATTTAATGTCTCTATGACTCAGTTTCCTTACCTATAAAATGGGGTGGTAATTATCTCGAATTGTTGTAAAATTTTTGTTTCAATCATTCAATCAGAAGACTTGTCTCACATTAAAAACGCTAAATAAACGGTAGTGGTATTAAACAACTAAGATATTCTGTGGAGCTACTTCAACTCAAAAAAGAATGGTTCTAGAGATAAAAACTGATAGAGGACTAGCAACAGTCCTAAACCAGTATAGCTTGCAGTTCAGTGGAACTGCTTTAACGTGAAAGGAAATGTGTCTTTACTCATGTTTAGTCAAAGTATTTACTTTACAATGACACTGTTTTTAAATATAAAGCAAGTACTCTTTCCTAATATTTATACTTACAAATTAACCATGTCTTTTCTTTACGTGTCATACATTAGTCTTCTTAGACTAATGAAACTAGTGAAACTTGCTTCTATTTCTTTCCATATTTGGAGGCTGTCTTAGAATAGCATTGCCATTTGATGCACATAGATAAAGTTCCAAGCATAATACAATTTGCAAATCACACCGATGGATTCTAAAACCTGAGTGGAGAGCTGCAGTGTGTAATTATTTTAAGCTTATGCACTTGTGGCCTTTTTATGTAAGCAAGCACATTCCTTTGTTTTCTTTATACTTACATAGCTGAAAACAATATTAAGGTCACATGTGAAAATAAAATTTAAGAATGCAATTTCTAGTAAAATGTATCATATCACTTACACTGATGTTTTTTTAAAAAAGGTTTTTTAAAAAAGTTATTTTAATAGCTATTAGACACTTGCAAAAAATTGTAATTATTGACCATCATTTATCCAAACTAATTATGACACTTTCACACCAAGCCTACTTCATACTGAGGAAACTGAGGTACTAAGCAAGGGTTCTGTATTTTTTAGATCAAAGAGAAATTTTTCTAGACACATTAGTGTAATATCAATGAGAAAGGAGGGAGGGACTAAAGTAAACCCTAGAGAATCTGAAACTGCTTGTGTATTATTCCTATTTTGGAAATATTTTCAGAAATTATAACTTTCTATTGGGTTTTAGTATTTATTTATTATTTTCATAATGCTTAGATGATTTGTATGTTTTAGGAATTCTCCTAGGGTTTAGGTCTGCCACATAGCTGGCACCTAACAACCACATTAACAAAAAAAAACCCAGGTGCTAAAACTAGACAAGCAGAGTCTTTTCGAGGAGAAACATGAGGGTCTGCAGGGAACTGGCCCTCTTCACAATGTCCTCTTGTATTCAGACTCTCATGATTGGATCCAGATTTAAAACTGCTTCTGGGACTATATATGCTTTACTGCTTCTTAAAAATTAATTATTTAATATTCTGCATAATTAGTTTAAGTATTTAGGCTTAGTTTGCCCTGAATATTATTTTGTCAGATTCTATAGGATATACTAGTAAGTTTATTGAACAGTAATAGAAAAATAATAAAATTATTACCCTCCAAGAAACAATTTCTTGAAGAGAAGACCAATATAGTCTATTTAAGAACGTGGAAAACAATTTTAATAAATATAAGACTAAAGAATGTTGTTTATATATGTAAAGATGTACATACTGAGGCGATGATAAAGTGATTATAATGGCCATTTCACCATCACATCAGTGTTTCTTTGACATTTGCATTATTTTTTCCCCAGCTATTTACCAAATAGTTGTAAATGGTGAAAAATCTTCCTTCTGACTTTTATCTAAACAGTTTTATGGCTCCTAACTTCCTTAGCATCATCATGATTATTTCTTGAACTACTAATGTATACGTTTAAATATTTATATACCTTTCTAAAGGCTCTTCATCTTTGAGACTACTGCCCACTTACCTTACTTCTAAATTTGGATGAATAGGTATGTTGACTTTTATTCAAAAGAGAGAAAATTTAGCAAGTTTTGCTTAAGAACATGAAAATAATAATTTTTGAGTGATAGGCAGGCATATAATTGTTGAGAATTTCTGTTTCTAAAGGAACAAAAGATTCCAAAGTTCTACTGTAAAATCACACCATTTGGTTCTTCGAGTGTGAGGAGGCATTCTACGCTGGGATGAAATGCCCAGCTAAAAGGACACTTGTGTTAAAGGTCGTCCTTCCTTGCTGCCATTTCAAAAGCCCAGTCAAGATTAATTTGGTTAACTGTGTAGAGAAATGGCCCCAGACTTTGAAATGGTAAAAATATATACTTAAATCTGGACTTTAATTTGTGTGAAGAATTGCATAGTAGATCTTTTAATACTTTGTCCCAAATTTAATTTTAAAATGAAAACTAAAATGATTATAGGTCAACTGTTTTGGACACACGTTTAATAAAAATATCAAAGCAGTTCTTTGCAATGCAAGTAATTTTTTTTAAAGGATTTACATTCTTATAATTTGATAATAAACATGATCCAGGTTTTCACTTTTGGGTTGGGTTCAAGCATGAGAAGGAAATGTCTTAGAAAATTAAGGTCTTAACAACTAACATAGCTATTTTTAAATGGAATGCTCTTCTCATTAACTATAGTTAGTCTCAGTATAAATGTAACTGAGACTGTCTAGCAGATTTTTTTTTTTTAAAGTCAGATAGTAAATATTTTAGACTTTGCTAGCCTAGCAGCAAAATAGAGACTAGTCTGTCGGTACTTACATAACTATTTAAAACAGACATTGCAAAAACAGTTTTGGCCCAAGAACCATAGTTTGCTGATTCCTGCTCTGCAATAATTCAGTTTTTAGAGAGAACCCAAGCCATAGTCTGTGGTAAAATTCCTCTATTGGCAGTATCAAAAGTTGAGAACAATGAAATCAGTGAATCACCACATACTTGGTCCCCTTTTACTTTGTGTAGGGCAAGAACATAGAACATTAAATGGAAACTAAATTGAATAAATAAGTAATAATTAAACATATTTTCTAATCATGGTATTAAAAAAGTAAGAGCAGTATATCTACCCCTTAGTGGTTTTATATCACTAAGATTTAGAAACATTGACATATACACTTGAAATGAAAGGCAAATGGGTTTTTTTTTATTATTTAGATGATCTTCAAATAATCTTTTCACAATGCCAAATCCATCTTATGGTAAACGGTGTGATAGCCTGGCTGGTAAGCACGGCCTCTTGCCAAATCAAGAGGTTTTTTGCTTTCTGATAAAAGGACAATCATAATTGTAATCTTCCTAGAGAAATCCTTCTATCTTGAGTCGTTTTTTACTTACAGACTCAACTGAGATGCTCTAATGATTTTTTTTGTAAAGATTAAAGATACTCTGATAATCACTTTATAAACTTTCTCAACTGCATAGAAGTTTGGTTCCTAAATGGACTACTCTGAACTATGTGGAATGTGACTTTCATTTTTAAAATCAAAATTGTTTGCATACTGTAAATTTGTCACTATCTTTTTAATCATCATCATAATTACTCTTTATTAAAGAAAATTATAGGGAAAAAAATAATCACAGAGAAAAAAATCAACTCCTAGAGAGTTAAAAGCTCTGTTATTTTTGCTTGCTTTTTATATAGTCTAACGTTAGGACAAGTGAGTCAGCTCAGGGCTTAATTTTTCTTTTTCCTGAAAGGAACAGTTCAGCTTTGCGGAGCATGATGTGGTTGTTCCAGGGATGGTATTGATAATAGGAGTCAGTGCAGTTCCTACATCCTGTAGCAGTGTTAGGTCTAATCTATATAAAGATAAAAGGAACTAAGTGTAATGTCTTCTTTCTATCTTCAAGAGTGTTTTGTTTCCTTAATTTCTTAGTAAACATTTAGTTCAATGACATATTCTCACATAATGTCCTGAATCTTAAAGGGCAACCAGACTAATTTTTCTTTAATTTAGATGATTGGTGATAAAAGTGGTGAACTTAATGCTTTAAATATTTCCTTCTTTAAAGTCTTTGTGAGTGACTTTAGTTATTGTGTTCCCTTCACTAGATTTAATATCAGAGGAACAACAATAGGTGATAGAATAATGAGGTAATTCAGTATGTTCCTTCATTATTTTATTTTTCGTTACAATGAATTTGCCAGGTCCTCTTTATCCACAGCTAACCACCTTTCCTATTAACAGTTAATACTTCTTTGAACTTACTGAACTCAAAGTGCTAAGCATTGTAAAGCAGGTTGCTTTTCACAAACTATATTTAGCTGCATGCACTGCATGGGACTAGAATGAAAATAAATTTCCTGTATGCAGGTATAACTGATGTTCACTTCAAGTGTGTCATATGACAAAATAACTATAGTCTGAAATCATGTTCTTTAAGTATTGGTTACTTGCTTTCAATATTTTGTGGAAGATTGCAATTTATGTTTTTATTTTTAACTACTTGATTAGGGTAACAGTTGGCAACTTTTGTTATTATTCAGGTTGCTCCTTTTTCTCGAGATCAGTGTCTATAAATACGGATTTGAGTCTAATTCTGTGCATAGGTCTAAAGTTTTAAAAAGAAAGTGGTTTTCTTATAAATAGTTTAATCGCTTCAGAATATCATGCATCGTCAAGATGATATGTAACTCAAACACTTCTATAATACAAAGACCAGCAAGGGTGGGTACATTTGAGGTGTAGCTTTAAAATGAAACTCACTCCCATTATTCATCTACCCAATGTCTGGTTTATTGACAAAAATCAACCTTGTACCTAATCCTGAAGGAATATTTGTCATTTATTATTAGTTTCTAAAACAAAGTGGAATATAAAAGCATAGGGCAAGTATCAGAGATGTACACATTGATAGAATTCCCTATGGAGAATACAGAAATAATGAAATAAGCCAAAAATTCTTATACATGTGTAGAAATCCCTGGGTAAACTCAGATCTCATGACGATTCTATTGTAAAAGTCTCAGAATTGATTTTGTGTTTGTCCTGGTGTTTTAACAGTAAGGCATATTTGAAATACTTCTTTTGCAAATTTGTCTGTTGCTAATTACACTGGTCAACAGTGAGATCATTACTGACTTTAAAAGGCCCTAATCTGTAGTATCTTGGTGTGCTGAACATGAATATAACCCTGAAAATTTTTTATTAGCTCTCATTTTGAAGATATTTCATATAATTCATTTTATATGTTTCACTGTGTAAATTTGTCCAGTATGACTGCAACAACATCCTAAATCGGCCTACAATGATGTCATATTGCATCACATTGCATAATACCATCATGCACACATCATCCAGAGTGGATTGCATCATTTTCTGATGCAATGCAATACTACTGCCAGGCAGCTGCTGAAGTAAGCTGATGTCAGCAGTGCACTATAGAAAGCCCTGTCGGAAAGGTTGAGCATTGAAAGTATTTCAGACTTTGTGCAAGACAGTTTAAGCTACTGTTCCATAGAACTGTTATTATTTTATCCATTTAGGCACAATATAGGACAGTAATGCCTCAAAAGTACATTAATAGCATGGGCAATTTCTGTTCTATTTGTGGGGAAGTGACGTTTGCCAACCAGAAGAAAAGTATCACTTCTCACGTGAAGAAGGCTTATCATCTTTACTTAGGATGCAAGGTTGGTGACCAAGAGAAGCCTTGGGCCCCTCATATATGCTGTGCTACATGTGCAACAAAGCTTTCACAGTGGTGAAATGGCAAAAGACCCCATCAATGCCGTTTGCAGTCCCTATGGTGTGGAGAGAGCCAAGAAACCACATAAAAGATTGTTACTTCTGCTTGGTTCCTCCTCTTTCCCGCGGAATAACAAAGCAAAAGAAGTTGAGAATAGTCTCCCCAAACATTCCGTCTGCATTGAGACCAGTTCCACATGGTGAGGGACTTCCTATTCCAGAACCTCCAGCAGAATATTCTCTTGATTCATCTAATGAGGGCAAGGATGAGCCGACCTGTTCTTCTCCTGTTCCATCAGCATACAGTGATCCAGATGTTCACTGTGGTGCATCATCAACCCCACACAGAGTAACACAGGAAGAACTAAATGACCCAGTTCGTGATTTGAACTTATCCAAGAACGAGGCAAAATTGCTAGGATCAAGACTTCAACAATGGAATCTTCTAGAAGAAAATGTCACAATTACTTTCAAAAGCGCCACCAGCATTTGGAGCCTTTCTTCAAAAAGGAAAGTACTCTGATACTCTGTTCCGGTATTGAGGGCCTCATGCGTGCCTTAGAAATCACTCATGATCCATAAGAATGGAGACTATTTCGGGTCTCCCTGGTGGTGCAGCGATTAATCGCTGTGTTGTGGAGCTGTTGGCAGCGGCGACGCAAATTCGACACCTGGCCGGGGAGATTCCCACATGGCGTGGCAGACCTCTCCTGCCTTGCCTGCTGCTCCCCTCAGCAGTGTAATTCCGACGATCTGCCTGTTCTGCTCCCCACTCTGTCTCTGGTGACCCCTCTCACTGCCCCACATCTCTGGCCTGTACCTCAGCTTGTATGCATAAATAAATAAATCTTTTAAACAACAACAAGAAGAATGGAGACTATTTCTAGACTCTTCAAAACTGAGTCTTAAGGCTGTGCTTTTGCACAATGGAAACCAACTTCCGTCTATTCCAGTAGCGCATGCTGTCCACATGAAAGAGATATACAATAACACTTTGTGTGCCGGTGCCCCTTAAATTTACCAGCCCTTGGGTAAATTTACCAGCTGGCCATTTTCTATGCCACCGCATGAATAGTATAAGCATTCAATAAAACACACACAACTCCTGAACTACTGGATATTAAAAAAACTGTAATAGCTCTCATAAAACACCTTACACTTTCACCAAAACAATGTGTAAAGCTTCTAGACTGAGTATGATCAAAGAAATAGCTCCTAATAGTTCCAAATAAATCCACCGTGGCGTGAAAAACCAGAGACTAGATGAACACATATTAATATGTGAGCGACCACCTGATACTGGTGACAAAAACACGTACTGATACTCAATTCCATTGAGTATAACAAGTACAGCTGGCACGTCTGTGGTGATTTGAAGCTAGTTGCCCTTTTAATGGGACTGAAGCAGGGATATATAAAATACATGTGTTTCTTATGTGAGCGGGATAGCCAAGCAAGTGAATTGCACTACTTGTGGAAGGAATGGACTCGCAGACAAAATGTAGCAGTCGGAGAGAAGAATATCCAGCACCCAGCTCTGGTCGAGGTTCAGAATATTCTGCTACCACTCCTTCACATCAAACTAGGTTTGATGAAGAATTTCGTGAACGCCATGGGCTGGACCTCGCCAGCTTTCTGATACCTGCATGAAAAATTTCCTCGACTCAGCGAAGCAAAGATTAAAGAGGGAGTTTTTGTGGGTCCTTAGATTCGAGAGCTCTTCAAAGATGACCAGTTCAACAACTTGCTGCAAGGGTGATGCGAAACAAGCATGGAATGCTTTTCGCCTAGAGTCCACAAACTTGGGAATGTTAGGGCAGAAAACTACAAGGAATAAAGACATGCTGATGCAGTATCAGAAACTTGGCTGCAATATGTCTCTAAAGATCCACTTCCTTCATTCCCATCTGGATTTCTTCCCTGAAAACTGTGGTATGGTTAGTGATGAACTTGGCGAACGTTTTCGTCAAGATACCCATCAATGGAACAAAGATACCAGGGAAAATGGTCCACTGCAATGCTGGCTGACTACTGCTGGACACTCGCCAGAGATGCTCCTGAACAGCTGTGTAAGAGACAAGCAAAGAAATCTAAGTAGTAGCCTATGACTTGATTTTTTAACAGGTATTAACCATAGGCCTGTTACTATTGGCATGTATTTTGTGATGTAAACATCAGTTTATTTCAGCTTACAAAAAACTAGAGCCAAAATTAGAATTTGACTGTCATATTCATGGTGAGCACATACAAATTGATAGGAAATGACTAATTTTATTCCAGTAACATGACTTTTGTAAAAATTTGTTGACCAGTGTATCACTTTTTAGTAAGATGCCAGTTTTAATGGAATTTGTTTGAGAAAACTTTAATTTTCTGATTTATATCTTTACCCCAAGTACTCAAACCAGTTTCTGATTTTTTTTAATTGGGCACACATGTTAAATTGTTTTCTGGTAAATTGAACTTACTATTTTATGTAGTAATCCTCTCTGTCCTTAACACTGCATTTTATCTTAGTCTATTTTGTCTGGTGTTAATAAAACTATGCCATCTTTCATTTGATTTGTATTTGTACAATATCCTTTGCTTGAAACTGTTCCTTGTCATTCACGTGCTCTAGATGTATACTGGACATCTCTCTTTTGGTGAATTTAGTCTGTTTAACTTATTCTCATTAGACTGTATTTGAACTTGTTTCCCACTTTTTGCTTCTAATTACCCTGTTTTACTTATCTAATTATCCTATTATACCTATATTCCTCCACTTTTTTAGGATTGATTACATTTTTTGTTCTTTTTTTAGTTTTACCTTTTACCTTTTTTCTCCATTCACTTGGAATTTATAGTCCTCACTACTGTTATTTTATTGTTTACTTCTGAAATTTTCTGTTTAATTTTATAATATCTTTTTTGAATTTTAAGTTGTGTAGCAAATTAGCATAACTGATCATAGAGAAATTAATTACTAATATTCTCAAAAACATGTTTGCAGGCAGGTTCTTAATACATACTTATTTGCTGATTATTGTTCTTCATATGTGTATGTCATTTTAAATTTCATTTGACAAACTTGCAAAGTGATAAAGCACAAAATTATTTTCAATGACCTGTCAGTATATTCTTTCAGTCCTCTAGTAATTTCAGTGTACTTACCCTAAGTTCATTCATTTCTTTCTTAATTTCTGATTTCTAAGTTGGACATGATCTGATTATATAACGTGCTAAGTTGAACTAATTTGAAATTTGTGCCATTGAAACATTTTCTACTTCTTAGATAATTTTCCTACAGTGGAATAGGGTGCTGTGCCCTAATCTTTGATCTAAACTCTAAATACAAACTACATAACTTGAGATCTAGATTTAAAATTATTCTTTATTTGGATGGTTAAACTAAACAAACAATAAGCAATAGATTGACCATATTGTAGAGCAAACATTTAAATGGGATGAGTTTTTATTCTGGTACCATCCACAATGAGCCTATATTATTAGCAACTGTCAGTTTAGCCACATATTTTGTTTTAAATGATTTGAACTTCTGTCTGAATTTTTAACTTGTCATACAATTCTTTTTCTATTAATAGCTCCTAAAGTCTTTGGCTTCTGCAAGGTTATTTCTGTTTCCTCTGCTACCTGATCCTTTTTTAGCCAGAGTTCTTTTCGTCATTGGTTTCTTACTAATCACTTATTTTTAAGTGATTCAGAGTGTTCTTTTCTTCTATTTCACAATAAAAATAGAGAGAACCATTCATATTTATTATGTTTCTTTTGAGAGCATTTCGTCTTAACCCTTCCCAGGCTATCTCCCAGTCAGAAAATCATGAGTGAATTTAACATATCAACTTTCTGTCCAGAAATTTCTAACTGTATCTAACTTTAAAATGTATATGTAGACACTTTTTTAAAGATATATATATAGCATAGGATAAAATGTTTAAAAACTTAAAATAAGCCTTAAAATAAGTTAAAATTTATAGTATGCTTTTATTTTATGAAAAAGCAAATATCAAGAACTTTTTATTATAGTGTTATTGTAAAAATAATAGTTAACATAGTTCTTACATAATTGTTTTTAAAGTATTAACAATTTAGAGCCTGGTTTTCTAAACCCTTTCTGTGCATATGTAATTTTTTCCCTGGAAATTACCTTCTTCACCTGTACCTTAGGTTCATCAGTATAATACTGACATTTCTCATGTACTTGCTTAAGAATCGTCCTTATGCCTTGTAATGGTGACATAAATATTCCGGCATATAGGCGCACAATAATTTATTTAACCTGTCCTTCCTGTGTTAACATTTTAGAGTATTTCCTGTCTTTCTCAAAAAGTACTTCAACGAGTATATACATGTATATATTTGCATATTTAAGTTTTTTAACAGTGTACATTTTTCAAAAGTAAAATTATGGCATCAAAACAAATATATTTTTAAATTTTTAATAAGTATTTTCTTCTCAAAAACTATATTGTTCTGAAACTCTAGTATGTTGCTGGTAAGAGTGTAAATTGGTATAAGCGCTTTGAAAAATTGGGGGGAGCTAATAAAGCTAGACATATACTGTAGTTCAACATTTTTACTCCTAGATGTATATGCCCAACAAAAACATGTACATGTGTTCACCAAAAATATAAACAGCTATTGATAGTAGTACTATTTCAGTAATCAATTTCTACCAACTGTTGAGTGGGTAAATTACATTTATACAAAGTAGTATTATACAGTTAAATAATGTGTATGACTCTACAATGTTGAACTGAAGAAACTAGACACAAAAGAATATATATTGTATTATTCCATTTAATTCATATTCACAAACAGGCAAAATTAGTCCATGATGTTAGAAGTCAGAATAGTGGGTTTCCTTTTCGGGGAGCGTAATGATGGGAATTAAGCCCTGGGATACTGGAATTCTAGTTATGCTGTTTCTCAATACTGGTGATGGGTTACATGGGCCTGTTCATTTGTGGATCATACGCTTATGAGTTTATATTTTCTTGCGCATGTATCTATTTTCAATGAAAAGTTGACAATAAAAGGGTGTAGTTCCTTTTTATATATAGAACCACTTTTGGCTCACACCAGTAATACCTGCTTTCCTAGTACTCTTGCTACTCTGACAGACATAAAAATATTTTTAATTTGATAGATATCAAAGAGATCATTTTGTTCTATTTTTAATGGTGAGGTTGATTGCCTTTTCTGTAAATTAACTGCTCCTTTCTTCTGTAATTTCCCCACTCAATGTCCTTTCCCTACTATTCCGTTATAGTGTTTGTTTTTCTGATTTGTAGACTTTGTGTGTTTGGGATTTTTGTTCCATTATATGTCAGAATGTTTTTAATAACAAACTGGCAAATGCATTATGTAGTATCATGAGTTAGGAAAAGTTTCTTCTAATAATTAAGTTAGTCATAAAAAGACCCCACTGATTTTCAGTCTCTTGCTCTGTCACCAATTCTGGTCTTAGGTCTGAGGAAAATCTGCCTCATTAGGTCCAAATCTGTATTTCAATGTGGAGTCACTGTAGAATAGATTCTATTTGAAGGTCTATGTTTTATTGTGCATATGTATTCTCTTTTTTTTTTTTTGACTAGTCTGTTTGCTGGATGACCTTTAAATAAATGTCAAACCTTAAGTAATTTACCCTCTGCTACTATATATTGCCCTTAGCTTTATCTGGTTTTGCTTTATGCCTTTACCTTTCCTAGCAAGGGGAGATTGAATAGGATTTGTTTTATTTGTAGTAAATTTCACTTTGAATTTTGTCTGTCGTATGTTTTTATAAAATAGCCTTTTAAAAAGCAGTGTGCCGCATGCGCCTCTCTTTTCTCTCTCAACCAGTACCAAATTTCTAAGTGATCTCCTGACTAAAATATTTTGTTCTAGTAACTCAACTAGTCTGATGTAGTCTCACTCTTGTGTCTGCCTTTTTATGCTTTTGGTTGGGGATGCCTTATTGAGATGATTTTTCGAATATTTTCTAGACTCAACATATTTTAATGTTCCCCATTTTCATTGTGTATTGGCCTGTGATTTTTTTAAAATTTATTTTTGTTTTTTCTTTTAAAATGTAATTTACAGACGCTCTGCTGTTGCCCGCATTCAGGAGTTCTTCAGGCGGAGAAAAGAAAGGAAAGAAATGGAAGAACTGGATACTTTGAACATTAGAAGGCCACTAGTAAAGATGGTTTATAAGGGTCATCGCAATTCCAGGACAATGGTACTAAATGTTTTTGCCATTCTATGAAGAAATTAGAGCTCCATAGTATAAATGTTTTTTCCATAATGATTATCTTCATATATAGTAGTGTGATCCCAGTGTAACGTTATTGCATGTTCACAATTACCTTTTACCCAAACATGCTTCTTAAAGTCCCATAGCATATCATGAAAGACCATTATTTTTATAAAAATATTCTACCTTCCTGGGATTATGCTCAGTGAAATAAGCCAGAAAGTAAAAGAAAAATATCAGATGGTTTCACTTACAGGAGGAATATAGGGGAACCAAATAAGGGCTCAGGAAAAAAAATAGTGATTATAATAAATTAAAAAAATTAACAGGCAACTATAAATCAGAGACATTCTGCAGGGGAGAGGGAGGGAGAGGGATCAAAACGGGGGAGAAGAATGCAAGAGACTATGGTGATGGTGCACTGGTGAATTGGTGGTAGGAATTTTATGGGGACTATACCTAAGAGAAGGAAGCATGCATTGTATAAAAATAAAGAATGATGTAAAATATTTTTTAAAAAAAATTCTCCCTTCCCAAGGAAATACTGTAGAATTTTTTAAAATTTAACTCATACTAGTAATCATAGCTTCTTTTTTTGGTCTCTGATTTGCTGTCTACCTTTTTGGTAGATTTTTTTGACTCATATTAACATCCTTTGTTGACTTTAGAGAAAAATATTTGTATATACGAATTCAGATTCATTGCAAAATATAGTCAGATTATTTTAATTGTAACCCTTTCAAAACTGACAAGATTTGTTATAGTCACTTTTTCTGTCTACACTTTAGTTTAATATTATTTATAAGAATCTTGCAAGATGACTAGTTTAACTGTTACTCCAAACCATTCATATCTGGAAAGTATTGTTCTCTTACACTCACTGAATTAGCAAAAAGTACTTACAGAATTGGTTTTAATCTGCTTTCTTTAGGGTCTAGGCAAAAAGATACTTTGGGGTGGGGAAGTAATTAGCTGGTGTAACAGTTTAATCGTTCTAAAAAGAATACCCATTATTAGTAGAAATAGCCAATGTATATTTCTTGAAGTTTGCTAGTTAAGATTTTGGATGAAAATAATTAGGGTAGGAATGAAACAGAAAAAGAAATAAATATAACAGTAGCTCCAAGTAACAACAAAACTGACTCCCCTCTTTTATTTTGCCAAAAATAACAGCTGTAGATAAAATTATTGAAAAAGATCCTGATATGAGGTACAAAGATTTTTGATGATTCATTGGGCGCATCCATTGAAAATGTCATTATAATCATTCCAATATATGATATTCCTTTGTTTCATTGCTTCAAAAAAATGTTTATTTATAGCTTTTTCTTCTTAATTGTAAGAACTTATAATGGCTAATAAAAAATATTGGTTCTTTTTGATCTGGCATAAAAGCAAAATACAAAAGGAAATAATTCATTTTTTTCTGTTTTTATTGTAAAGTTCAAAAGGAACTATTTAAGTTCAAAGTGTGTGTGCGTATATATATTTCCATTATACTGTCCAAAACCTAGAAATCCCATTCATTTAATTAGCAGTTACTAATTCAGCACTTATTATGTGCCAGGGACTGCTTCAGACACTATAAATATAGTATTGATGTAACAAAGCAAAATCCCTATCTTCTTGGGGAACTTTTCATTACTTATAACATACACCCTTGCTAAGTCTCCCTCCATCATGATTTTAAGATACTAGATGACAAAGACTTTTCAATTTTTTATTATTTTCTAAACTAAGACATTTTAAAACTTGTTTTAATGACTTTGACTTGAATTTTCTTATAACCTCCCCTCAGATAAAAGAAGCCAATTTCTGGGGTGCTAACTTTGTAATGAGTGGCTCTGACTGTGGCCATATCTTCATCTGGGATCGCCACACTGCTGAGCATTTAATGCTTCTGGAAGCTGACAATCATGTGGTAAACTGCCTGCAACCACATCCATTTGACCCAAGTAAGATGACCTTTTGGAAGGCAAGGGCAAGAAATCCTAAGTATGATTCATCAGCTCCTGTTTTATCCTAGTTGTTAATATAAGAATAATCCAAATTATCCTCGTATGTAACCACTAGAGTCGATTATAGCTCTACTCAAATTTAAAACAGAAAATACATATAACCTGCTTTTGGCAGAAAGTATGGAGAAAAGTTAGAGTTACTCTCCTGATATTCGAAATTTTATCGGTTCTAAGAGGTTTGACTGACTGAACTTTTCATTACTTACACAAGTTGAACCTTTACAGTCTTCATGTCTGAATTAATTTAGCAGAACAAAGGAGCATTGGTTTATTCTTGTATTCCATTTAAAATTACCTAGTTCCTCATAAAAGAGCAGTGAGTAAGAAAGAATTTTGAGTGATTTCAAGATGGTCTTAAAATTACATTTTAGGAAACTGAAAATAATATTGTCAGTTAACAATTAATTATATCCAGTCAGTTTCCATTCCTGCTCAGTTGTGCTCTATATACATATATATGTGTGTGTGTGTGTGTGTGTGTGTGTGTGTGTGTGTGTGTGTATACATATATATATATATATGCACGTCTTGAATTAATGGAATGTTTCTAAGTTTTATATTAATATGTACATTTTATTTCTAGTTCTAGCCTCATCTGGCATAGATTATGACATAAAGATCTGGTCACCACTAGAAGAGTCAAGGATTTTTAACCGAAAACTTGCTGATGAAGTAAGATTTTTATTAGACTTATTATAGACCATAGTTCACTGTGTTCTTTAAATTTTTTTTAAGAAAAATTAAAACAGCTCTTTATTAATTTGGAACATAAACAAGTTAATGCAATCAAAGAAGCAAAGATTTAAGAAAAAGAAAAATTAAGATAGAAACATGCCTATAAACTAGAAAGGTAAAATTGAAATGCATTTTGCTAATTAGAATATTAACTATTACTAGTATCAAATTAAATGTATTGTAGTTTAGGAAAAAATGCTTTTTTTAAAAACTGTCTTTTTAAGGGAATAGTTTAATATAGCTATTCTCCATAATGGTAGCCAAACAGATAGCACAACAAATAATTGGAGAATTTTTCCGTTATATTTTAAAATTTCTTCAGCTTCTTGTTAATAGTTTTCACATTAAGTTCTATAAAACTCTAGATTTCTTACATGATTATGAAAGGAAAGGTAGCTAGATAGAAAAGCTGAACTCTTGGTCTTTCCTCTCCAACTTTAAGCAGGGTTTTTATTGTGAGTTTTCACATAAGATTTCTTATAAAAATGAAGGTCTGTTAACTGTTGAGCTTCTGTGGATGGGTGAGTTGATGCTACACCTGCTTAATGCAAAATAAAGTAAGAGTCTGTTGCTAAAAATGTTAGGTTGGAATGCTAATACTCTAGATGAAGGTTGACAATTCACAGCACAATTCCCATATATTTTTTCACTCATTTAATAGACATGTATGAAACACTTGGTATATGTGGAAAAAGTGGGATGATTTTGAAAAGATAAACCTTGCCCTCAGAGCTTCCGGACTCCTGAGAAGGCAGATAAATGAACAGTCAGCTAGAATATAATGTGGTCAGTGTCAGAGATGTACATGTGGTATTTTGGAAGCATAAAGAGCAACACCTGAATTCATAAATGGAACAGCTACAATGGGGAAGTCCTCACAGAGGAAATAAAAATTAGACCGAGTTCATCAGGCAGACAAGGAACAAAGGAGCATTTGAGACAGAAGAATCAAATTATGAGAGGATGTATGAACCATCAGAGTGCTGAAAATAGAGCCCACGTGAGAAAACGGCTCAGTTGACTAAAAAGCTATGTTGGGGCAAAGTTGTAAAGGTCCCTGTGTGACACCCTAGCGAGTTGAAAATGTATTGTAATATAATTGGAGAATTGTTGATCAGATTAGCACCTTTTATTTCCTCACATGGTTTCCTTTCTTCCTTTATTTTCCTTTGCCCATGGTTATATGTTAGATCTGTAGGTATTCATGGATATTCATTTTATCTTTTTCTTCATACTTATGATACAGTTCATCGAAAACTTGTCAAAAAGGTTCTCAACTCCATATTAGTTGGCCTCTGTCAAGGTAACATTTTATCAGAGAATCCAAGTGACCCAGGGACAATAATTTAATACTACCATGTCACTAAAATTATTGAAAATAATAAGCAGACATAAAACAGATTGCTTTGGAAAGCAAATTACAAGTAAAAGTTAATTGAAATTCTTAGATGATTAACTTCAAAATTTGCCAGTTTCTTATTCCCTGAAATGCAAGTTGAAGTAATTGTTTGGCACTGAACAGTTTAAGGTAGAAATAAAAACAGCATACCTATATAGTCATTTCTCCTAGGACCTGTTGATTTTTTGTTCTAATCTCCAGTCATCTTTAACATGGTTGCTTAACTTCCCTCATAGGTTATAACTCGAAATGAACTCATGCTGGAAGAGACTAGAAACACCATTACAGTCCCAGCCTCTTTCATGTTGAGGATGTTGGCTTCACTGAATCATATCCGAGCTGGTAAGAACTCTCTGTATACTGTTAAATTTATTTATTACATCTGAAAACATGTACTATTTAAGATCTGCTTGTAGGGGATTTATATAATTCCCTTAAATCACAAAACGAAGGCAGCTTAACATCTGAACTCGGAGGTCTGTGAACACTTCATCTTAGTACAATAACTTACTTCCTCCTGGACTTAAATTTATATAAAAGTGTCAAAATGAAAGACTTAAAAACTTTCATCACCTGTGCTTTTCTTCTCAGAGGAGTGGATCATATAATAAACTGTAAAATATGTTATATAAAGTACTCTTTAATGATTGATTTGGTCAAAATTACAGACCAGACAAATCACAGCCCAGACAAAAATCAACGCGACACACTGTATATTATTGAAAAGGATACTTGGGTGGGGGGGGGAGGCGGAAGGAGGGAAGGAAAATTGCACAAAATGGAATAGAAAAGAACACAAGGGACCATGGAGATGGATCACGGGTGAATTGGTGGTGGGCTACCCAAAGGGGAATACAAAATGTAAAAGACATAAATAACAATAAAAATATATATTAAAAAAAATAAAAAAGAAAAGAAAAGGATACTTGAGTATATCTTTTTCAGTTTTTTTGTTTGGTTTAGATGATAAGCTGTGAGGTTCAGTGCCATAGATACACAGAATATATGTATTACAGCTAATGTTAAAGAAAGAATTGAATAATCTATATTCATAACAATAGAAGATACAGTATCTACTATAAACAAAACATGCTTATCAAACAAAAGCATATTTATCACTTCACTGACTTCATAAGTCAAATTTCTTCATAGTTTGGGGATTATCTGTCATTTAACAATAATAACAGTCACCATCTGTAAGTACTACAGTGTATTAGGCATCATGCCAGGAATTTCCAATCTTGCCTTATTGAGCTCCAACCTTTTTACAAAGGTTATTTGCAATAACTGAGACCTTCTTAGCCTACAGTTGCCAGAGATTTGCTACTTTGCAACTACTTTGCAGTTTTTCTGCCTCAGTAGAACAAAAGTTTTCATTTAATTTATTCTTAGATACTGGGTTTTACATTCTGAGAGAGATGACTGTAGCAGTTGAATGAGTTGGATTTGAGAAAAGAACTATTGTACCCTCTTCCTCATTCTGGAAGCCACTGTCAGTTATGCTGTGACATGTATAAGGAACTCTTGGCCTTATTTCCTTATGGCTTGCTTTGCACTCTGCAGAATTCTAACATCTACTCTGAACTTCCTGATTTAAAGACTGTGACACTTCTTAACCCGCCTTTTCTCTCATGTCTTCATTCATAGTGTGACAACCAAAAAGAATTTAGGTAAGAGGACAAAACACTTTGAAATAGGTGATACTGCTTCCTCACAGTCCACTAATATACAGAATTGGTTGTCCAGTGTAGTCAGTGGTGGCCAAGACTCCTGTTCAAAATAATCTACGTAAGAAGAATAGCAACTTCATTTTGTTTTCTCATGAAAGAAAATCACACAAGAAATAGTGTAACCTAATAGTAACATCACTTTGGAGCCTTTTATTGGTCAGAAATTCTTCCACTGTATTTAGATTCCTTCATGAGCTATGAAGGTCTATTCAAATCTTATTTATTTCATTTATTTTAAGACCATTAGTTGAACACTTTACATAATAGCAGCTAAAATTTGTGTAATTCAGGCTATCCATCATATACATAATCTCATTAGTTTGACACTGAAATAGAGTTGGCATAGAGGGAATTTAATTTCATTCACTTGGACAGTTAAATGGTGGTGTTAGCTTAGGATCCAGTCAGTGTAGTGTTAACAGATAACAGATAAAACCTCAGGATTCAATCTTCTCTTGCTGCTGACAGTAGGATTAAACAGTTCCCCCTATATCTAACCTTGACATTATCCATGTTACCTCAGGGGAAATGTTTTCTGTGGCAGAAAGGGCTTCACCCTAGTGGTGGTAGTGATTTTATACTGTTAGCTTCTTTTTATTTCCTAATGTAAATTATCATTTTACATGATAAATATTCATGTATTGGATAAACTTTCATTAAATATCTTGTAGTAGGCCCTGAGACTTTTAAGATATGTAGAAATAGCTCCTGGCCCCCCATTAGCTCAGAGTCTAGCCTGCAAGAAGATAGGCAGTGAATTGATAGTGTGACTAGAGCATCATCATAGGGTTTATATAAGAGTATCTGGAATGTGGAGAAAAGAGCTTTTTAACTCTGCTGGTTGTGTGTTTTAAATAAGTACAGGAAAACTTTCACAAAGGGGGTAATAATTGTATTGAGATGAGCAAGCAGAACCTTTATAGCTGAAGAATTGGGCAGAAGTATCCCAAGCAGAGGACCAGCCAGGGTAAGTCTTGACAGCTTGGAAGGACATGCTGTTGCTCACTCACCAGTGTGTAATTGAATGTTTTATCTGTATTTAATCTATAAAAACTCCTGGAGGGTGAAGACTGTGTCGCTTTTAGTCACCATTGTATCCTTAGTTCTTAGCACAATGCCCAAAGCATAGCAGATAATTTAATTCTAAAATTTTTTGTAAGCAAAAATATGTAGAGCATCAAAAATGGTCCCCAGCTCCTCTCCTGCAGCCTCCCTCCCTCTCCCCTTGTCACTCCCCTGGTGACACCTGATCTATTTCCTTAGACTCTGACACTCAAGGAACAGTTTGAAAACCACTGGAGTAGACCATAATATATCAAGATTATTAGGATTTTTTCTGTTTAGATTACATAAATATTCAAGATTAATATCCTATGTTCCCTTCTTTTGTCCTGAAAAAAAAAATAACTATCTTCACTAATGAACTGTCTTTCAATAATAATCTATTAAATTTTATACCTTTTGATCAACTGTAAGTAAAAGACATTGAAAAGTATTTTAATTGTTATAGTAAAATAAAAGTATATCTCTCTGTGAGTCTCCTATCTTGTGTTTTCCAGACCGGTTGGAGGGTGACAGATCAGAAGGCTCTGGCCAGGAGAATGAAAACGAGGATGAGGAATAACCGACCCCTGTTGGCAAGCACTTAGATGTTCTAAAATTTGTATAAGACATTTATTATATTTTTTCTTTACAGAGCATTAGTGCAATTTTAAGGTTATGATTTTCTGGAGTTTTCCCCTTTTGGGGAGGATAACCTAACATTGGTTTGAAATGATTGTGTGCATGAATTTGGGAGAGTTTGTAAAAGCAAAACTAGCAAAATGTTTTTAAAACCTTTTGCCATGAATGCGGAGTGCTAGAAAATGCAAAGTGCAATATTTTCCTTAACCTTCAGATGTGGGAGCTTGGATCAATGTTGAAAAAGAATAATTTTCATTATAGTGAAAATGTTGGTTCAAATAAATTTCTACACTTGCCATTTGCATGTTTGTTGCTTTCTAAGTAAAGAACTTGGTTGTTTTAAGATATCCTGAATTTGACTTTTTATTTAATGCCTGCCTACTTTGACCCATGTTTTCTGATTTTTCTGTACATAAGACTCTGTTCTTTTCCTAGATTTAATAACCTGTTCTTGTTTTGATTTCTATGTGATAGAAGCATATAGAGGAGGTTTTTTTTTTTTTTCTTTGTCCTTCCAATGTACTTTACCTCCTACCATCATTTCTCATGGGTAGTGGTCAGGCTTCAAAAAAAAATCACAGAGCTTTATGGACAGTTCCCATGTTATGTTAACCTAAGCTATTTTTGGAAACTCTCATTTCCTCCCTCTGACTTCTAGATTTCAGCTGAAGTTGTTGGCCATCCAGTCTTCTAAGCCCTTGTCGTCCTTAGCTCTCATGTCTACCTTCACCCAATTTAAGGCATCTATATCAGGCCTGTGTTTTAGAGGCTATCGCCTGAAACTGCTTCTCTGGACCTGACCCCTTGTCATCCTCTCTCTCCTCTCCTAAATTGCCATGCTGCCCTTCTCTCCTACTGAGCTATGAATGGTCTCCTATGAGCTATGAACGGTCTCTGGTGCAATCTCTCTGGATTGCACCTCCCCACAGGATTTCTGCAAGCCCAGTAATATTTGCTGCTGAGAGATGGCAGGTTCGCTTTTTAGATAGACAATAAGTAACTGTTTAGTTGGCTCAGTGAGTTCAGCTGGACTGCACCTTTGAGCAGTTATGGTGAATACATCTGTGTATACCAGCAGATGTGGTCTTTGGTCAAATGGGAAAAGAGACTTGAGCTTCAGCCAAACGAGGGAACTACATGATTTCCAGAAGGTACAGTCTTACTTCCTGGTCCTCCCTTAGTTGTGTGACCTGCTCAAGCCATCTGACTTCTCTGGGGTTCTGTTTCCTCCTCACTAAAATAATCATAGTAGCTTGAACTACCTGTGTCCCAGATGCCATTAGGACTACATGAAGGATGAAAATCTTTACAGAACAGCTAAAGACTATGATAAGCATATTATGTGACATTATTTCTTCCACTGTAATAAAACAGTAACAGGAATACACTACAGATTGGTGTTGGAGAACTGACAGGGTAAAGACTCCAAAAGGAGACAGTGGGGTCATGGAATAACCCCTTTGGCGGGAAAATAGTAGAAGAATATCAAAATTGTATCTGTCTACTCTGGCACAGGATATTGATAGTGGGAGAGTCAGGGTTGAGGACACAGAAAGTATATGAGAACTGCAAACTCTGCTGAGTTTTGCTGGGAACCCACAACTGCTCTTAAACTGTTATTTAATGTAGTGGTATTTGTCAGAGAAATGACAAATACCTGTTTTGCAGTTACGGTGATCTGTGTTTCAGCGGAGGAGAGCAGGCCAGACCAGCAGTCAAGGAAGCAGCAGAGAGAGAAAGCATTGCACCTAGGCAGAGCTGACAAGCCCTGCCACTTCCAAGCGTTGGTGTGTATGTTCATGGAGAAGGAACCCCAGAAAGTTCAGCAGCTGGACCCTAGAGTTCAGATACCTACTTGGAAAAAGAAATATGACTTCATTGGTGGCAGGTGAGGGATCAGATAGAGGGTGCACTTTGTGCCCTGAGGTGGTTCTGAATCTGTAACCCCACCCACCTCTGACTTTATTTATGGGATGGCATTGTTCTTCACTGAACCTCCTTTAAAACTTCAGTTAAGAGTTTTATTGCTTGGTCATGATGAGAAGTCATTTAACAGTATTCCAGGAATGGAATTGCCTTGGGGAGATTATGACAAATGCTTGGAGGATGTACCCAGGTGACTGGTGTGCACCCCTGCCCCCCTCGTTTTACTACAAACAACCCCTTCCTAGTCAGTGTCCTTCCTCTTTTTAGCCCATGAAGAGGGAGGCTAGAGAAAGGGATATGGCCACAGAAAATTAGGCATAAAGGGGAGGGGCACCCAAAAAATACCACAAGTCCAAGAACAGATTCATAATTTCCACAGCTATACATGTACCAAGAACAAATATTTAATCAGGTAAATAAAAACTATTCTAAATACACTTTTACTTGTTTATAAATATTGATTTACAATAATCCTAAACATTTTTTTTTATCTTTAAAAAAAACACCCAAAAACTTCAAGTGGAATAAATTTCAGGATTAGCTTGGTTTTTTGTTTTGTTTTGAAGATTGGTTTTTTTACCACTTTTGCATCAGGGGCTTCATTATCAGAACCCAGCACAGGACTCTTCCCTCCAGCCTGTCTCCACCTCTTACTTGTGGTCACAGCCAGGCACACAGGCTCCTGTTATGCTGTAGGTGTGGTCTTGCCAGCCTAAGCCCCTGTGGGAGGGACCGATGCTCTTGTGATAAGACATTTCAAAATGGTGGTGTCACAAGGAGAAACAAGGGGCTTCTGATTCCTAAGCTGTTAATATAACTCAGCTCAGGAAAGTGCTTTTGGGGAGAAATGAACACAGCTCTGAGTATTATGTTCTCCTAAAAATAACACTGAGCAAAACTGTGTTCTTGTTAATGTGCAAATTTGAGTTTGTGCTTTGAATTCTAATGAATCTAGTCACATACTTGGGCCTGTCTCCTGGGCTCTTTTCTGCCTGAGGAAGCCCAGCTTGCCTATTCTCCAAATAGAGAAGACTTTTAACTGTGACTCCACCTCCAGCTGTGAAGCAGGCTCCTTCCGCCTCTCAGTTACATGGCCAAGGCTGGGTGTTTGGCTCTCACTGTGGCTTAACTCACTTTGAGACCTAGGACAGTTCTTTCATTGCCCTCGCCCTCCCTGGATTCTGTGTCCCCTGTCCCCAGCCCAGGACATTAGCTGCCTCTCTTTCATTGAGACCCCAGCCATTCCTTTTGATCGGAGTGACGGCTGTGACTTCCCTGCTCTCCGCACAGGTTTCACCTGGGATTCTGCCCAAACTGTGGGTAGAAATCTGGATTCCTGCCCTGCACCCCTTCTCCCCAGCTCTGAGGTGCTTAGAGGATCAGAGACTGTGAACCCCACAGCCGCAGCTACGCTGTAACTGTTTCCAAAGGACAGAGCTGCCCTCAGCTCCCAGGGCATGTCCTCAGGAGAGCTTCCCTTCCAGGCTGCAAGGGAGGTAAAGGCTGAGCACGTGCTATGACCTGGGGGCTACACCGGGCCCCAGAGTCGCAGCATCTTTGATAGCCATTAACAGAAAAGTTCGTTTGTGCTCCTTCATGATTCTTAAATTCCAAATGCTACTCAGCCTTTCCTCCCTCCTTTCTATTGCCTTCCCCTTATGGTCCCAACAGATAGGCATACCATACAGCGCATAGGACATCCCCATGGCAACAACCTCCAGCACTTCCTATCTAGGGTAACAGTTACCTTTTTAGGATTCTCACTTCCTGTCAGAGATGCCAGTAAAACATGAATACACCGCCCACAGGGTTACTGGGAAGTGTGGCGCTTTGGCTTCAACTCCCAGGCAGGGCCCATGCCAGGTACTTTAAATTACCTAGACAGAGACCCCTGCATCCTGCATCCCCACATAGAAAGATTACAAAGCCTCAATTTACAGAGGAGGAAACTGGTGCGGATGAACCTGCCCCAAAGCACCCAGCTAATAAATGGCAGCATGGGATCTGAAGCCGGAATTTACAGACCAAAGCCTGCATGGTTGGCTGGCGCTATGGGAGAGGAGATAAGGTATTTGGAAGTGCCTAACTAATGCAGAGCACATAGCAGGCACTCAGCACATGCTTGTTCTCCTCCTCACCCTTTGTAACCACATCATCCTCGCTTCCTTCCCAATAGAACCGTCAGGCTGAAAGCTGAACATGTCGTGAGAGTGTTCTGGGGTCTGTCCAGAGACCCGTCTCCAGTCTGCAGGTACCCCCAAGGGCATATTGTCTGGGTGGGAACATTCATACAGTCCAATCAAAACAGGCTAATGAGATCCCCTCATTGTATGTAAGCTCTTTTCCTCTTCCCACCCCACCCCAGGGACCTTGGCCTACTACAAACACAGACTGGTTGCCCGAGTCTTTGCAGAAACTCACAGCAGTTCTTTAAAGGAGACTCAGAACATTAGCCCAGAATGGCCCTTGACTTACATTCCTCAATACACTTCTGCAGCAGATTTTTGCTTAAGATCACACAGCTGACCAGTGGCCCTTAATAGGGTCACACACGTAAACCAGCTGGCTGGGTGGCCCTTTGAGGACTGAGGCAGCAGGAGTTAAAAGGAGCGTTCTATACCAGAAGCAAAGCAGCCTTGGGGCTTATCCTTTAGCCTTGCTGGGAACAGCCCGCAGCATCGTGGTCACATTGCTGCCACCTAGTGTCCACGGTGCACACTCCCGCCTGGGTGCCCCTGGCCAGGGAAGAGGGGAGCTGCTGAGCTGCGTGCTCTGTAGCCGGGTACTCCAGTGCCCTTCTGGGTTACAAGAGCCCCCAAAGCTGCTATCTGGGGCATAGCACAGGACCCAGTCAAATGACAATTCTTGATAGAAGCAGCAGAGATGTGCCTCAGCCCTAACGGTGGTCCTGTCGAAACCAGGAGATACAGGACAGGTACTTTGGTGAATGAGTGGCAAGGTCCCAGCTGCCACCGTCCATCTGGTGCCCACTCAAGGCCTTGGACTGCCGTCACATGGCAGCATAAAGCTAGGACTCCATGGCTGAGTGGTGTCAGTTGAGGTTTTGATCTGCAAGGAGGGTAGGTGCCCTCAAAATTTCAGAAATGTATGAGACCATGTTTTCCTTGCCCCATCCACCTGCCCCTTCTTGTTCTGCTTACTCTCTTCTCCTCCTCTCTCCTGCCTTCCCCTTTCTCAGCTGAACTGAGACAAATTTGAATTGTGGAATATGCAGAATTTGGTTCTAGCTGTCAGACATCCTCCAAGGCTTGCTCGAACTGAACCTTCACCCTTCATGGAGCGCTAGCTCCTTACTTGGGCATACTTGTCTCCCACTGGAACTCGAGCTCTTTCTCTAACCATTACTTGACTTTGTTATTTATAAGCCTCAGTATCCCCGAGGTCTCTCCCTAAATTGGAGTGACACTCCGGATGCAGTGTCTGGTGGATGAACAAACCAGTGGAGCTGGAAGAAAGGGAATTGGCAAATCCTCCCAGGAAGTGTGGTATTTCCAGATTAGCTCAGAATAATCCTAGTACTTCAGGGCTTGACAGTGGGGACCGGGGCTCAGGACTCTTTCCCACCCAGCAGAGGGCAGTGCAGGAGAAGCACTCTCCAGCCCCAGGCTTCCAGGCCAATTTGCTGTAAGTTTAAAGGCCCAACAGGTGCCATCCCAGAGTGTTCCAGCCTAGAGGCAAAGGTCTGCCCCACGTCTGTTGATCAGAAACTACATAAGTGCTAGAAATATATATACACAGAGAGAGAGAAAACAAAATGCCCTCAGGTTTAAGAATGCTGCTCAGTAGTGAGAGCAGAATCTGTCTACCTACACATCTCAGCAAAGCACACAGGGAACTGCCTTCTGCACCCTGGAAAAGTCATCTGCCCCTTCCCACTCAGTCTAGAACCTAGGTCTGCAGCTGGCACCAGATGACCCAGAATAGTTGGTGAGGAGGAGATCCATCACAATGAAGGTAGCAAGCCGTGGGCCCTATTAAGTCTTTTATAAATTGCAGACCAGGGGACCAGCCAACCTTTGGTCTCCACCCAGAGCTGGCTACACCCAAAAGAAATACCACAAAGGGAATGAATATATGGAGGAGCTTCCAACTCAGAGCAGTCACCTCTGAATCTCTTCTGCTGTCTGCGGACCACCAGAAATTCTTGAGGGCAGGCTACATCCTGTGCTCAGTGTGTTTAATCACCCAGGTGAACGGGCAGACACAGGTGACCCAGTGGCTTTGCAAGTCACCACAGCCAGTCTTCCCAACCCACATTTCAACTCTTGTCCCCACAGAAAGGGCACACTCCTATGCTCCAAGTGCCCTGGGGGTTGAGAGTTCGATCAGGATTGGGCTCGAAACACCTGCCAGAGGCCCACACACCTGGGCCTACAATGCTTCCAGTGCTCATCACAAACCACATTCAAGGCCACACAAAGGTTGACCTGTGGGGCCCCTTTTTTCCCTGCCTCTAGCAAATTTAAAGACCATAAAAGATCAGAATTGGACATGGTCGAATTGGACATGGTCTTGGAGACCATTCAGCTCCCTGCCCAAGTGGTCTAGAGGTGCCATATGTCCGAAATAAAAAATCGGTGGCACTGGGCCCAGAACCCAAGCACTGACAACAGGTCCTGGGCGCTTCCAATCGCATCTCGTGCCTCCCCTAGGTTGGAATAATAGTAACTGTTGCACCTGGGCATACTGGAGACTGTGAAACTGGAGACCAACAATTCTAACGGGTCCTTCAGACATCACAAATAGGATCTCTCCAGGGAGGTTTTCCTGTGGAAAGGGCACCCCTCCTCCCACAGCTCTCCGTGTCCGGGCTGTGTGTGACGCCACCTTCAGACCTGGTAAGATCGTGGTGTCCTAACCCAACAGGTATTTTTAAATTCTGGAAGTGAAGCATCTGCCATCTGCTCCATTTTTCTATCTTTTATAGTGGTTTCTCCCTTCCTTTGAAGTACCAAAGAGTCAGCAGGGAGGTGGGTGGGGTGGGCCCCTGTCCTCAGTAACAGCAGGCCCTGCCTGGACCTCTGCCCTTTCGCCTGCGAGCTGCCCTTCCCAGCACCAGCAGCAGGGAGGCCCTGAAGACAAGGTTGCAGCCAAGAATGGAGAAGTGGGGACTAGATGCAGGGACTCTGCTCCTTTCGAGCGGGTTAGTGTAGAACTGCTGGCAGCAAACTGCCTGTGTCACCATGCAGAAGCCCTGGGTGATCTTGCTTCTCAGATGTGCTGTCGTCAAATGCACTGGGGCCCCCTTCTGGGGTGTCTGGACCATGGGTGACTGGACCCCTGGATATAGGTCATGAAGAAGAGGGAACAACCCACAATGTGGTTTCCTTTCAAGGCCTAGACTCCAGTCCCCAGTGTGCCCACCTCCCACAAAGTCACGGCCACACGTCCATCTGCTTTTTGTTGTGCTTTAGACGCCTCCAGTCCCATCGCTGGGACTCCGAGAAGCCCACATGTGGCCTCACCACCGACACCGAAGTCACTGGCTATAGACATTGTTTTCAGTGTCTTCTCTGGTGGCTGCACACCAGATGTCGCTTCCCCGTGCTCCCAGGGTCCCGGCACAGGCCGTCATAGGCATCCTTCCGCGGACATCCGCAGAGGCCCTCATCTCTGCTCAGCAGCTAAGATGTTCCCCTCCTCGATGCTCTGCAGCTGCAGCCTCTGGCTCGCCAATGTCCGGCTGCCTCGGCGGCCCCCAAAGCCAGTCCCTGGGACAGACCGTGCTGTCAACAGGACCCCAGGAAGAGCCTCCTCCCCAAATAAGTTGATCTTGGCCTCAGCCTCAATGGCTTTGGCCAAGCTGGCCGCGTAACTGTCCAAGGACTTGTGCACTTCGGCTTTCACGTGAAGGATAGGGTTCTTGGCAGCTTCTACGGGAGAATGCAGAAGAGAAGTTAGCCAGGGGCCAGGACTGGCGATAATCAGAGGAACATGGCTGCTGTCACTTCACTGTCCCCGGGAGGGGAAGCAAACTGAGCTTAAGGGCGTGGCTTCTGAAGTCAAATTCTCTAGGCTTAAACCTTTGACTTGTCTACCTGGCACCTGGGAAACCTCTGATATTGCTTTATCCAGCCTCAGTCTTCTCACCTATACAATAAAGACCATGCACAACTCTTCATAAGGTTATTGTGATATTAAACAATCCTTCCTAAGATGCTTAGCCTAGATCTGGCCCATTGAAAAGGCTTGATAAAGGCTTGCTCTTAATAATCTTCAGATTTTAAGTTTTTGGAAGCGTTCCTTGGTCTGTCAGCTCCCTGGAACAGTGCAAATACATGGCTGTGAACGTCCCCAACCCTGCACACTGACACTCTTCTCTCCATACTTGCCCAGGATTCCCCAAAGTCGCAGAAAAACTCAGAGTTGGAACATGACAAATATGAACAGAAGAGGAAAGGGTCGTCAATCTCACGTCCAGCTTACTGTTATCATCATTTGTGCCTGTTTTTCTCTGGACAATTTTGGAGAAACAATTTATCCCCTACCCTTCATATTATCTGGAGAGTAGGCAACTTCCACCCCACTCTCGGAAGAAGGAAAAGAGTGGCGGATGCCTCTGCCAGCCCTCGCCCTGCCCTGGGGCTCATTCCAGAAGGACTGAGGTGACCTAGCAGCACCTGGCTCTCCCAGCCAGCAGAGGGCGCCGTCGGCACTGCCACCCACACCAAAAAGGCAAGAGGCGCGGGCTTGGTTCTGCATGGGCTGGGCAGACAGAGAAGGGCTTAGATTCATTTCTTTACCTGGGAGGAACAGATCATAAAGCCCATGGAGCTAAGAGGCCGAACAGCTGTTCCTGAGTTCACTCTGCCAATGAAGGGAAGATTTGATCTCTGCCCTTGGTGACACCCCTCAATTCATCGGGACTCAGGGAGGGGGTGGCAGAAGAGCTAGAATTCATTATAAACCTAAACTCTGACAGGGCCCACATTCCCTTTCACTCTCAGCTCTTCAGAATAACGCACATCTTCGAGTCCCAGCCCACGCATCCACCCAGCCATGTTGGGGGCTATCCTCATGTGTGGGACTCAGAGAAAAAGAGATTCTGACATTTGCGAGCAGTTTGGTTGACTCCCTTGTCACTCCTCTAACCAGTATGTCTGGATGAGAAACCAGCTTCCAAGGCCCAAAATTCCAGAGGTAACCTGGAGCAGAGGGCTGACCTCAAAACAAGGAGGAGTGGACAAAGGGAGGTACCAGGGAGCAGAGCTCACCGCCTCCCAGAAGTCAAGTGTCCATCTCAGTTTTAGGGACAACAGACCATCAAGATGTCAGTCTTTGCCTCAGTGGGCAGTTACTTCCACTTTCCACATGCGGAATGTGAGGCTCAGAGGCAAGCTCAGATTTATAACACACGTCTTCCATAAAGGAGAGACTGGGGGGGGCTCAGAAACTGTTTCATCCAAATGAGCAACTTCCTGAGGGAGGAAATCTGGGCTGTGAGTGGTGTGTGTGTGCGGGGACAAGGGGTTTGCTTGTCCAGCCTTGGATGCTACTTGCTCTGAGTGTTGTACTCTAAGGACTCGAGAGACCAGCAAGTCTCCCCGAGGTAGCCTGAGCTGGCAAAAGTGGTGGAGCCCTGACAGGTTCTGGGTTGGAGCAGGGCTGAGCTGAGGAATGTTCTTAAGTCCTTCACCTGTCCCCTATGCTGTCCTTGAATCTATCAATCATGGAAGCCAACCTTTGATTTGTTCCACTTCATCCTCGAATGTCACCGAGCTCCGTCTCTTGGGTGGGCAAGTACAGTGGGAGGGAGCGTTGTCATCGGACGTGTAGTCTTCCAGCAGCATTACATCCGTTCCTAAAACCAGGGCAGAATGTGCACGTCTAACCAGCAAAGCCAAGTCTGTCCCTCCACCTCCTCCCCTCACCACTCCCCTCACTTCCCTGTCTCCCACCCATTCAAACTCACCATTGGGTGCAACTCACCACCCGCATCATTTGGCCCCTGTCCCTCTGGGTGCCATGGATGCCTCAGGGAAACATGGCAGGCGCGAGGCTTACCTGAGTCCTGAGAGCAGCTGAAGCCGGTATCCCCAGTGCTGCTGCTGTTCCCCAAGGGCTGTCCGCCTGCCATGAGCGCCGTGAGGTGTGGGGACAGGCCCAGGTCTGCAAGGCAAAATCAGCACTGACTGACTGCTCCTCTCACAGCCCTGGGTCCTGCGTTCCCAGCCTCCCCTTGGCCTCACCTCCACTCTCCTTGCAAAATGTGCTGTCAACCATGGAAGGATGGAACCCCAGAGCTGCCCTTTCCCCCATGTTCCCTTGTTCCTGCCCAGGGAACTGTCTGTGATGGGATTCATGGAATCCCCAAAGGGAAATGTTGCAACAGGAACTTGGCTGCCACTTTGTGGTGGGAATGTGATGAGGGACAAAGCAGTCGTGGAGCAGGTTTGCAAGGCAAGACTCTGCTACCTGAGCAGAAGCTCTTGTGCCATTTATTGAAATCATACAGGCTAGTAAAAGCTGATCATGCGACAGTGGTATGAGGAATAAGGTCTGGGGGGTAGGATAGGAATGGGAGACAAAGTTTTACGAGGGACAGGGAAGGGGACATTGTGACCACACGTGACGAGACATTTGTGTCAGCGAAGTATGATGTTATCACAGCAGAGTTTTCCCAAGTCCGCCATGGAGACAGTCAGTAATCAGGTCAACAGCGTCTGGGCGTCCCCGGGCCTGCCTCGTGATACGGCTGTACTCCGTACGTAGTCAAGGAATGCTCTGCTCTGATTTGCAGATAGCAAATAGGTCACAGTTGCCTGTGAGTGGCCGCTAGTAGCCAGCTCATAGGAATGCACAGGGAAACACCCATGACAATGTCAAAAACTGGTTAGGAGGGTAGGAGAAAGAAATTGTGAGGTGAACATGGGGGAGAAGATCTTCAGGTTAAATATAGAGAGGTTGACCCGCATTTACTTCCTGAAATCCTACTTGGATATCAGAAGGGTTTGGGGGGCGGGGGGGCTTGTTCAAACAGATTTAAACTTCCAAGGGGGAACAGATGTTTAGAAGCTAAAAGCTGAGACCTAGAAAGAGCTGATTTGGCGGGAGGCTTGTTCTCCCCAAATACTCAGGAATTGGAGGCCCAGGGCTCTCTCCATGAAAAGCCTCTGTGGGCCCTCTTCCCATTCCTAGCTCTGGGTGCCAGGCCCCCATAGTTTGCAGGAGTGGGAGAGCATGAAACTTGGAGACTCCGGCAAAGCTGAGGCAGCAGAGCAAAAACTGAGGGGACAATGAGAGACCACACAGTTAACAGAGGGACTCTTACCCCTGCCCCTGCCCCCATCCCACTCCACCAGGGCAGCAACTTGGAGAACTCTTCCCCAGGGAACCCAAGCAGACGGAAAGAACACCCACAGACCCTGAGTGGGCGCCGTGAAGCGGCCCATGGTCACCCTGCCCTCGCCTAGCCGCAGGTCCACCACAGGGGGCTTCGTATTGGCTTCCCGGTGCCTGTGCTGTCAGTGACCTTGAGGTTACCAGCGGTGAAGGCGTGGCCTAGGTCAGCGGGCTTGAATTTAAGGAAAGGCACTAGCTTGAAAAAATAGAGATGGGAAAGGAAGGAAAACGGACCCAAAAGGAGGGATGGGGGAGAGGGAGAGAGGGAAGGGAGGAGGGAGGGAGGGAAAGGAAGGAAAGGAAAAGAAAGGAAACCAAAGAGGACACAACACAGGCCACTTAAAAACACACACAAAGCATCATCGGATTCCTCAGAAAGCTGAGAAAATAACGAATCCATGAACAAAATCGCTGGAGGCTATAAAAAAGTGTATCCATGGAGGTAACCAAAAGGAACTCAGAAATTAAAATACAGCACAAAATGTCCAGCCCCTGTGATCTCATGAGGCAGACCTACCGCCGTGTGCGTTTAACGACCTGCCATAAAGGACCACCCTGTGTCCTCCCACCCACGTTCACAGAGGCACAGACTCCGCTCTTTACTTTCATCCTACGTCTTCTGAGGTACAGGAGCAGATGTATGCTTTCCTTTCTTCTCCAGAGCCCAGGAGGTGAGGGCGGCCAGAGGGGGCACGCAGCCGTCAGAGCAGGCTTCTCAGAGCTGCCTCCCGTGGGACGTGCTGCCACACTTGCGCAAAGGGCCTTCCCTCTTCCCGGGAACTGGGACCAGAGCACAGCATGGTCTGGCCTCAGAATCTGACTGTGTCTCAGAAGGAAGCCTGGCTCGGGGAGGGGAGTCATGGGGGCATCCACTGCCAACTGGGGTGGCTGAGGCCGCAGTGGGTTTGGACGCCGCCTCTGAGGCTGCGGTGAAAACCGGGAACATGTCCTGGTCGCCACCAGTGGAAGGATTCACTCGAGCCAGACCAGTGTGGCTAGGATAAAAGGTCTGGACACAAGGCAGCCAGGTGGCAGCTCCCCGTTCTGTGCTTACCCAGCATTTACCCTGAGAGTGGGGGCCGTCACCCCAGGAGTCTTCATATGAAACAGCCTGTGGATGGAGGCCCAATCCAAGGCCCTTGAGTGAGTGGGCACAGGACACAAAGGGACAGGTCCAGGGACAGGTCGGGGGTGGCTGAAATCTTTTTCTAAAGCAAAAACAAAATGGGAGCCCAAGACTAAGGTGAAACAGGCACTTCCAAGTAGCACCAAGAAGGAACCTGGAAAAGCAAGGCGGGCAAATCAAAGGCCTCAGAGATGCCTTTCCCTCCCTCCAGCCCAACCTCTCAGAGGTGGCCTGGCGAGGACTAATGTGACTAATGTGAGCCGGGCTGCTTCTCCCCTGGTATCTGAGCAGGCTCTGTCCCTGGCTGAAGGATTTTCAGGTAGCAGGTGAGAGCAGCACTGATGGGACTGCCCCCTTCGATGCCCAGGCCACCAGCCAAGCCTGGGCGGGTGCACTCGCTGGCTTTGGAAGGAATCTTACCATCTTTCTCAACTGTGCTTAAGGCTAGAGCATTCTCTGAGAGCGAGGCAGGAGAGCAAGCCCACCTGGGCAGCATAGGTAGATTTGGGATTAGGACCCAAGACTGACCAGGCCCCCAGAGGATGTTAAACCAGGTTTCCTCGGCCCTGGGTCAGCAGAGGCACAGGGAGGGGAGGGGAGAGCCAGGGTCTCTCTCAGGCACTGAAAAGCAGGGGCATTCCTGGCACGGGTGGGACAGGGTACAGAGGAGGGAGGGGGCTCTGCATTCTGCTCTCTTTCCAAGGTTCTTCTGCTGGGGCTGGCATCTGCCTGGGATCAGACCTTCCCAGGAAAAAGACAACAGGAGCTTCAGCATCCCCTCCAGGGGCAGGCCAACAACTCAGAATCCATCATCCACCACATGTCCTCAACCCCAAAACATCCCACAAGATGCTTTTTCCTCAGCAAGAAGGAGCCCGCCAGCTGCCTCAGCCTTGCCAGCCCGACCACAGCGGGTGCTTCCGTCTCTTCCCTGGGACAATCGCAAGGGACTGGCAGGGGAAGCTTGCCCCAAAAGCAGATGTTTTTTGTAGTTGTTCTATTTACCTTTTCCTTCTCTTCTCTCTTTCCTTATTTTTTCGCCTCATTCTTAACTTCATGAGAATAGGAAATGTAATTTTTTTTTTTTGCTTCGGAGATTAGCGATTTTACAAAATCTGAACAAATAGTAAAATGAAGGCAAACTCTTAATGTATTCCCAGCCCACACTATACCTGGAAGAGGACGATCCATCCTTGGCTTTGCAAGGATCAGGGTGGAAATTTCAGCAATTAAAACCCTGGATACAGAGAGATTTTTTCTCACTATGGTCAAAACAAAAAGTCCCAGACTTCCTTCTCTGAAGAAGTAACACCACGTCGTACATCAGACAGTGATGTTGGTTTAATTGCTACATGGAAAGGTTCCCGACCACCCTATCACTGTGTGTGTGCGATAATTTAGGAACTGTCATTTGTTCCCACCTTCTTCAGAAGGTATCTGAAAAGGAAAAATTAACTCAAGTGGTCTGGCTCAAGTCCTCCAGCAAGAGATCAGCCTTGCTATCCAAACTCTTCCATACACACAATGCGATATGTGCCCTCAGAACTTCTCTTCCAACAGCTCCTCAGGTGATGGTCTCCCTCAAACATGACTCTAGAAACCCATCTACTTCCCCACTAGAATAGCAGAGTAATAACTGCTGAAGGCAGTTCCACCAAAAACAGTGAAGGAGGTGAAGGAGAAACAGAGTATCTAAATAGCCTCAAAGTAGCTCCTCAATTTTATTCATTAATTACAGCGGAGAAAATGAGCAATTTTATAGAATCACCTTAAATGCATGAAATGAATGTTTGTGTCACCCCCAAATTTCTTATATTGAAGTCCTAACCCCAAATATTACAAGGTAGGGTCTTTAGGGGTGACTAGGTCTAGGTGAGGTCATGGGGTCCTCCTGAGATTCTCTCTCTCTCTCTGTGTGTCTCTTCCCTCTTGCCACCCTGCCGCACATACATAGTGAGAAGACAGCCAAGAAGAGGCATCCATGCTGGGACCCTGATCTCAGACTTCCAGTCTCCAGAACTGAGAGAAAATTAATTTCTGTAGTTTAAGCCCCGCAGTCTTTACTATTCTGTTATAAGCAGCCTGAGCTCACTTAGACATTAACCTGGAAGGAGATCAAAGCAGCATAACCAGTAATGAGACATAGGGACATTTGTTCCTGACGTGGTCACAAAGATCACCCCTGCAGCGTTCTTGCCAAAAATGTACAATCTCCCCCACGTCTGCTGAACACACATGGAGGTGCACTTTCCATAAAACCCGTGACGGGTGCCTGACAAAGGTGTCCATGTCATGGAAGAGGAGGAGAGAACAAAGACGTCAAGGGCTGAAGAAGCAGAGAGGCGTGATGACTGAATACGAGGTTGGATCCTGGAGCAGAGGATTGTGGGGAAGTGGATGTCCAGGGAATAAAATCTTAAGTTACACGCACTGTCCCACTGTTACCATCCTAGGCTAGGGAACTATAGGCAGGCAGTATGTTAACACTAGGGGAAGCTGAGGGGATGAGATTTCTCTGTACTATTTTCTCACTTCTCTAAGTCTAAAATTTCTTCAAAACAAAAAAAAACAGTCTAAAGAAACCCTATCTCTTAGCAATTCCGCAGCCTCATTAAAGGTGGTGAGGCTATCTCCAGAACCTTATCAGCCTCAAAGCAATGATCAGACATCAGATGGGGAACCTCTTTACATAGACAAGATGGTGACAAGCCCATGGAGGGGGACATAAAGGTACCCCAAGATTTGGCACTAGCATACAATGAATAGCCAGAAACAAAGCAAGAACACCACCGACCCCCGAGGAAAGGCCCACGGTGGAGGGTGTCCAAGGACCAGCAGCTAAGGAGCGAGGGAGCACTTTGTGGAGGACTCTGCTTTAAGAGGCACTGGAAGCAAGGGAATGGCTAACAGGAGACCAATGCAACTTAGTGACTGGAGAGCCTCTTTGCTCTAGATAAAAGTAATTATACTTTCAAAACAGAAAATGGATCTCTGAACTGTGTCCCCAGCCTGAGTTGCTGAGCTCCCAAAAGCTGCTTGGAGTCACAGTGGACACTCCATGAGGTTCCCTACCCAAGGAAACCTAAGCCCTGAGCCCTGAGCCCAGTCACACTGAACCTCACCCAGGAACAGGCCAGATCTGTTGTGAGGGCCAAAGGCCACTCCAGCAGGAGGACGGGCCTCTCTCTCGGACAAGTCCCCGGGTTACCTGTGATCCGGTTGGAGATGCTGAAGAGCCTCGAAGTCCTCTGCCGTTGCATGAACGGTTCCCGGTAGTACCGATCCCCAAAGCACATGCCCAGCAGCTCCTTGCGAACCGTCTTGTTCCAGAGCCCATAGATCAGGGGGTGGCAGATGGCGCTGGAAAAAGACAGCCACGTGGCCCAGGTCTCCAGGGTTGGGGACACGTAGTTCTTCCCCCAGAGGGCCTCAGAGGTGATGACAACCATGTAGGGGCCCCAGGTGACCAGGAAGGCCCCGATGACCACCAGGATGGTGATGAGGGCTTTGCACTGGTTGGCTGAGTAGACCACGCCTTGGAAGGCATTCCTCCTGCTGCCCGAGGACGAGGTGGAGGTGCTGGAGTTCTTCCTCCCGGTCCGCTGCGCGTCCTCCTCCCCGATGACCACGGCGCCACAGTGCACCTTGCGGGCCTTGACCCTGGCCACGCGGAAGATGAAGCCGTAGCACACCAGCATGACCAGGAAGGGGAAGAGGGCGCACCAGATCTGCCAGAAGGCGGTGTAGCCGGGCTCCCGGTGCCAGGCAGCCACACACATCCACTTGAACTCGTCAAACTCCACCGACGACCAGCCAAACAGGGGTGGCAGACAGCCGACGAGAGAGTGCAGCCAGATGTAGACAAGCACCATCACTGCCCGGTTCCCCGTGATCTTCATGGGGTACACCATGGGGTACAGGACAGCGTAGTAGCTAGAAAAAAGATAAAATGAGGTGAGAGAGATGAGCCAAAAAGAGAGAAGACACACGAGTGGGAACACCTCTCTTTCCTAGGCAGGGGCCTGTGCTGACCCAGCCCTGGGGTGAATGCTTCTGAAAGGAGCACCTCCCGGTGCGCCCCAAACAAGTCAGCAACTGTGCTGTGTCCCCCAGCTTCACGAGACACTTCCTCAGGGAAGAGCCAGATGCCAAGGAGAACACACAGCACAGGCCATGTGGCTTCCAAGAGCTCACCATGCCAGAACCCATTCACGGTTGGGGGAGGGGAGTGCTACTCTCGGGGCATTTGCAGGAGTCCTGTGAGATCACATCTCGAGACTCATCACTTCTGTGCTGCCCACATTCCTCCATTCAGACCAGTTTTCAGCAGGTTCATTAGAACGATGTACCACAGGGCTTGGATATTCAGTGTCTATTTCCAGAAGGTCTGCCATGTGCCAAACCCCATGCTATGGACTGAAAAACAGGAGATGCAAGGAAGATGAACACACAGCAGAGAGTCTGGAGTGGCTGGGGCTACACACAGCCCTCACCCCTGCTGAAGCAGTGGGCGTCATCGCCCTCATCACTCAGTGAGGACCTAAAGCAGAAAAAGGATAAATAACCTGTCCCAGATCTGGATACGAGCCGAGACAGAACCCAGGCAACTAGAATTCTTAGGCAACCGTCTCATTCTGGAGTCCACAGCCCTGAGTGACTGCTCAGTCCTCGGCTACTAGGAAGAAGGGGATCCTGGAGACCTAAGGATACAGATGGGTGGGGTGCATGCTCCACACGTGGGGGTGGCTTCCTAGGGGATGACACACAAGCCCACATCTTAAAAGATGGAGGCAGTGCCTGGGAACAGCTGAGGGAGAAGCAATGTTGGTGAGTGTGGAGACAGAAGGCGGCGCAGGCTCAGCAGGGGAGCTTCAGGGAGTGAAGGGGAGTCGGGACCAGACATCACTGGGAGACCAGGGGCCAAGGGTGCCGAGCCGGTAGGCAGCTGAGGCCTGTCCCTTTACTTGGAACCATGGGGAAATTTAAACCACGGAATCGAGAGTCACCACCCTTCTTCCCACCCAGATATGTAATCTAAGGGAAACACTACCCACACATCACCTGTGAAGACACCTCCTCACCAGCGATCTTCACGGGGTACACCAGAGGGTACAGAACAGTGATCGAGGTCACTCCTGGGCACCAGCAGCTCAGGGACAGGGACCAAAGCCTTAAATACCCTCTGCCAGCACCTCGGTGTTGTGCTCAGTCTGCGTTCTTTATGAAGGAGCTTCCTGTGAGAGGTACGGCCAAGGTCTAGCCTGGAAAAACCAAGTTTCTGGGTGTGGAGCCCGAGGCAAGGAGCCCAAGGAGTGGTGGGGCCCTGTTGTATGAATTCCAGAGTTGACGCACACGGCGCGGGGTAGAGCAGCTCAGGAGGTGGCGCTGTGTGAGCGTGGCTGGCTGACTTAACGTCGGCGGAGCTTCAATGCCTTCATCTGCGCCCTGGGAGTCACAGGACTGGGCAGAGTCCGCCCAGGGATGGACCGGTCTAGAGCGAGGTAAAGACCTGGGCCACGCCCAGCCTTGCAATGCAGCTGGGACACGACCCAGTCTCTGTCTGACCACCGAGTTTCCCTCCTCTTCCTTGAGCCAGTTCCCATCTTGTTTGTGCTCCTGCCAAGCTGCCATGACCCCAGGGGACCAGGGCCCTTCTGGGAGAATGAGTGTGCGTCCTTCTGGGAGACTCTGCCCCTTGCCACGGGGCCAGCCCGGACACTGACCTATGTGACATCACCTTCACATTTCATTTACGGGGGTGGGGGTGGAGGCACTGCTGGGGAGGTTGCCTTCATTTTTTAAAAGAAACAGACCGGGATTCCTACTTTTCTCTGTGTGCTGGTCTTCTGACCTCGGACGACCCCGGGTGACAGTGAGCAGTGTGGGAGGCCAGGCCTGGGGAACGGCAGCCCTCCCTGACCAGCCCCGTGCTTGTAGTCATAAAAATAATTATGATTAATAAGTTGTCCTCTGTAACATATTCTTCTGGCTATTGTCAACACCCCGTTATTATTATTTTATGGCAAGGCTTTATTGTAACAAACAGTATTTATAGCCTTTACTGACCAAGGTCCAGGGCAGGAGCAATTCCAGTGACAGGACCACAAGGACTAGTTTTAGGGGATTTGGGAGCGTAAATTTTTATCACATTACATTGAAATGCACAAATTCTCAGCTCACCAAGAGATCAAACATCCCCACATCTGCTCACTCCCAGACAAAATGGGTTTATGTTTTCTCCATCATAGGTAAGAAATTTCTTTTTTAAACTTCTGCTTCATTTAGGCCTGGGTGCAGGTTTAAAGGAAAATATAGAACAAAAGCAACTCCCTGCTCCCCTACAGGTTAACAGAGGCTAAAATGAAGGGGTTTTCTTTGCTTTCTGTACACTTAACCATCTTTCAAAGTTCTTGATCTTTCCCCTATCTCATTTCTAGACATGAGTCCATGTACAACCTTGGGCACCCAAAGAGGGTCCCGTGATGTCGGGTGCAATGACATCACGTGAGGGCTCCGATGCTCAGCTCTCCTGCCACGAGACCAGCCACTTTGATAATGACCCCTGTTTTTAATAAGGTAGTTTTACTAAGAACAAGAACAAATTCTAAGCCTCCGGTGAACCTGTAAACTTACACTGAACAGCTCAAGTGGCTTTCTTCACTAAAACTAATCACCCCACAATTCTAACTACTTTTGTGAATTAAAATACCATTTTTAGAGCTAGAAGTTGACCCAGCTCAGTGTGAATGCAAATATGACAACAGTTTTAAATGAACCTGAAGCTCTAGCAGCTTCACAGAAAAGCAAAAGGAATCCACGTTATGGGTTTTTCCCAGTAGAACTCTTCCCAGGACCAGTGACACCCCCATTTCTATCTGGTTAGTTTAAGACATTGATACTTCACTGATGAATTTCACTCCAGCCAGCTCTTTTCATTCTCTGCCTTTGCTGTCTCTCCCTGGGGCTACAAGATGGACTCTTTTGACTCATTTGTCAACCAGTTTGACAGATTTCTTCAGCTGGGGTTCTCAGTGGGGATGATTCGTTCCCCCTAAGGACAGGTGACAATTGCTGGAGTGTCACAGTTGGGAAGGTGCTTAGCATCTAGGGCGCAGAGGCCAGGGGTGCTGTTCACCATCCCTGTGCACAAAACAGCACATCACAGCGTGGAAGTATCAGGCCCAAACGTCAAAAGGGCTGAGGTGGAAGAATCCGGAGCTGAGCTACCTGCCGTTGGGCTCTGCCGCTTGGAAATGATTAAGAACCTGGCCATTAGCATCTCCAAACTGGGGGTGAGCACCTGTGGACTGGGGTGAGCTCACTTTAGGTCTCAAATCTTTACTTTGCCTGTTTCCAAACTGGGGAGAACTGGATTTTTATGAGCATTTGCTGGAATAAATGATGATTAACAGCATCATGCAGGGCCTGGCAAGTGACTATTTTTTAAAAAAGATTTATTTACTTATGCATACAAGAACTAGGGTGTAAGCCAGAGCTGTGGGGTGGTGAGAGGATTCACCAGAGACGGAGTGGGAAGCAGAACAGGCAGATCTGCTGAAATATACTGCTGAGGGGAGCAGTGGGCGAGGCAGGAGAAGTCTGCTGCCCCATGTGGGAAACTCCCTGGCTGGGGATTGAACTCGTGCTGCGGTGGCTGTCGATAGCTTCATAGCGCAGAGATTTAACTTGTTGTGCCACCAGGGAGGCCCCCCCTATCTCTCTCTCTCTCTCTCTCTCTCTCTCTCTCTCTCTCTCTCTCTCTCTCTCTCTCTCTCTCTCTCTCTCTCACACACACACACACACACACACACACACGCACACATTGCAGCTTTAGAGTCTAACACAGACAGCAAATACATGACCTCCATCATTACCAAGATCAAATAAAATGAACTCCTTGAAATTTAGGAAGCAGGGGGAGGAGTAAATGACAACCTGGTCAAATGATCATTTATAAGAAGATAATCAAATTAACTGGTCGAGTCAATTTGTTCTTTTAAATCACATGAATGACCCATAATAAAAAATAAATTGTATCTGCCATGAAAACATTTGAAGACACCAAATCTTCCAGCAGTCTGTATATGGTATTCTAAAGATCTGGCCAGAGTGCTGTGACTCCATTAAGAGGACATGCAGTGCTTCCCACGATCACGAGGCTTTCCTGACCGTCCACCCTGGCAAGGCAGGGTGGATCTTCTCCACCCACAGGTCCATCCCTGGGTCACCCTAAGTCCAGGCTGGGAGGCCTGGGAGCCTGGATCGAAGCTCTAGGAGACAAATATGGTGTCGGTGTGCTCTATACATCCCCCCTTCCATTTGCAGCCATTTCCCCTGGTCTCCAGCTGAATCAGTAGCCACCACCTGCAGCACACACTTGCATGTTCACCTCTTCTGCCTTGCTCCCTCCTCTGTGGGCCCACAGTACATGAAACAGACTACATCCACATCATGTGGTCCTAAAATTATTGATCACATCTATCTCCCTACTATGAATTTCTCGGTAATTACCGAGCTGTAACCTTAGCACCTACTGCCGTTCCAGGCACACAGTCAGTGCTCAGTGACTGCAGAAATGACGGTGGAGACTGGGCCTTCCACTGGAGGGGGCTTATCCACTCTCCCATGCCTGGGCCGTCCTACTCACTGTGCCAGACTTGGCTCAACGGTCTCTCTCCCCAGAAGCACCCCAAGTCCTCCGGTGGAGCTGGCTACATGGTTGGTTATCTCTGCTTTGTGTTGACAGCGACAATAGCAGCTCAGTCCCTGCCACTAAACTGTGAACTTACAGGGGGCAAGGTCTGTATCCTCTGCATGCACCTGGACTGAGCACAGGGCCTTTTGGAGACATCCAACTGAGACACCAGCGTGAAAGAACAGGGCACTGAGAGAGGCAAACCTTCTGTCAGATAATGCATTTTGACAGCCTGATGGTGGATTTGTTACAAATGCTAGTGAAAATTTTCACTTTCCCTTATTGAGACCCCAGATCCAAGCACGCAATTTCCTGCCTCTGCGAGCCGCCACTGCAGACAGCTGGCACTATTAACCAAGCATCCATATATAGAGACAGCTCTGTGAGAGGCACTTAAAAACCATCTCCCCACATCAGCTCTGATGCTGTTTGCCCTCACACTGTGTTCTGTAGGACCTGGGGCCCAGGAAAAGATACTCAAAAATTAATGATTTTAAAGATAAAAATTAAAACAATAATGAGATCCCATTCCTCCCCACTACCCATCAACTTCTAATTATTTTTTAATGTTATATAGTCAGCCTTGATGGGATTTTGATGACCTTCTAAAGGGCAACTTGCCTTTATATATATATGGAGACTCTTGGAGGTATGTTTACTTTGACCAAAAACACAATTCCACAAACATACCTGTTCTTCAAAAGGTCTATACAAAATAGTAAGCTAATTGGAAACTGTAATGGATAGAATACCAATTAAGCATTAAAATTCTTGTTCTTGAAAGATCTTTGCAGGATGGACGAAAAGCTTATGAAGTGACAGAGCAGGATACTAAACCACAGGCCATGAACCTGTTTTTAAAATTAAGTATATACAGGGGCCTATCAGGTGGCACAAGGGGTTAAGTCGCAGCACTATGAAGCTATCAGCAGCCACTGCAGGACGAGTTCAATCCCCAGTGAGAGAGCTTCCCACATGGCGCAACAGACCTCTCCTGTCTTGCCCGCTGCTCCCCTCAGCAGTGTACTTCAGTCAATCTGCCTGTTCTGCTCCCCACTCTGTCTTTGATGAATCCCCTTACCTCCCCCCACACACACCTCTGGCCTACACCCCAGCTCTTGTACGCACAAATAAATAAATCTTTTTAAAAAATTAAGTATATACAGTCAAAAATCACTAGAAGCAGATACGCTAGAAACAAACTGTTTGATTGCTGGGGTTATGGTATTTCTTCTACTTTATATTTTCTATAGTACTTTTATTACTTTTTTTCAAGGTTTTTATTTATTTCTGTGTATAAAAACTACAGTTCAGGTCAGAGGTATGGGAGGGTGAGAGGATTCACCAGAGACAGAGTGGGGAGCAGAAGAGGCGGATCTACTGAAGTACACTGCTGAGGGGAGCAGCGGGCGAGACAGGAGAGGTCTGCTGCACCATGTGGGAAGCTCCCTGGCCGGGATCAAACTCAGGCCATAGCAGCGACAGTGCTGAGACTTAACCCCGAGGCCACCAGGGAGGCCCAGTACTTTTATTATTGAGGAAGAAAAAAGATATTTAGAGAAACCAACTAGTTCGTTCTGGCTTCATTCTATTCACCGCAGACACAGCATAGAAGGCTTCTGGCCCTATAGTGGTCTATGCTCTCGATGGACAGTCCAGCTACCACTCCTCAGCTGAAAACTGATGTCTCCAACGGAACCCAGGGACTTCTGTCACCCAGTGACATTCTCCATGACCAACCCGCTGTGTCCCCCTGGCTCCCCTGCTAGCTTCCTCCCCAATTCTGTCAGTCACCCAGAACCTGAATTCACCCCTCTGCCCTCCAGTGAGGAATGAATGAGGAATGAAGTGACCACCAAATTAATAAATAAGATAAATTTAGGGGTTGGAGGCCTGTTGCCAAAGCCAGCAAGACTTGCATAACTAAACGGGACAGCATAATGCAGGAAGCTCAAAGAGCCTGCCAGGTGCTGCTGAGGTCCTCAGCTGGTTCCTACTATTTGAGCCGGCTGATCTCTGAGAAGGGACAACTCAGATGTTTTAAAGCACACAGGCCTCTCTTGGGTGCCCTGTCTTTATCCCCAGGGGTGTCTTCCTTCCCACTGTTCTCCTTCCATCTTGGACTGAGCTGTCTTTTTAGTTCCTCGATTGTGGAGAATGAAGAGAGTTTCCTCTTTGGGCTCCACCAGTCCCTCTCTGGTCCAACCCAAACCCGTAAACAGCAGGTTGGGGACCCGGACCGAATACTTTCTCCTCAACATGTCACCTTCCTCAGCTTCTGTTTTTTCATCTGTAAACTAAGATTCAGAGATTTCTAGAACTGTCTTTAAGTAGGAACCTCTTTCAAAAAATAAAACTATGTGCAATACAGATCAGATAAAACCGGAGGGGTTCGGTGGAAGAAGAGGCAGAAGTCTGCTTTCTCATTCTCCTTCAGCCATCCCGATTCCCTCCTAGAATTAAGACAACCTGAGGATCACTGACTCAGATGACCGCTGGAGATGCCCCCTCCTTCCCCTGCACACACTCCCTAGCTATTCAGCTCTCTACGTCACTGACACGCTTACCGGTCGATGGCAATGGCCCCGAGGGTGAGCATGCTGGCCGAGCTGACGAGCAGGTAGAGGAGGGCGGAGAAGTTGCACCAGACCACACCGAAGATCCATTCCCTCCTGATGGAGCTGGTCACCACGAAGGGCAGCACCAGCACAGACAGCAGGAAGTTGGACAGGGTCAGGCTGAAGACGAACTTGTTGCTGAGGGTGAGGAGGTAGGACTTCTTGTACAAGGTGACCACGATGACCAGGTTGCCCAGGCACACGAAAATGGTGATGATGATGATGGCGATGAACTCGGTGACAATGACGCCCCCTTCACCGGCCTCCTGCTCAGTGAGGTTGCTCAGCTCCTTCCTGTGGCCGAGGGAGGAGTTGAGGCTCATGGTCAGTGCACCTCGCCTGGGGGTGGGCAGAGCATGCTGGACGACTGGGAATACAAAGGAAGAAACGAGTAAGCAAATCACATCATCTGCACTTTATGGAGAGGCGAAGACTCCAGGTCAACCAGAGGGCCCTGGGACGCTCAGCCCACCAGGCTCTCCTGAGTGGCCTGCTTGCTACAACTCTGTGCAGCTCGCCGTACCCCTGGGGCAATGCAGCAGTCGTCCAGTCTAAACCACCCTGGCCACATCCGCAAGGCCAGTGCATCTGAACATTTCATGTACTGAAGGTCACAGCACTAGCTCAGGAGCTGATGCTTGGACTCTACTCCTAGAGCTTCCGGTCCCAGAACTCAGAGTAGCCAGGAAACCACACTTTAAACAAGCAGGTAGGTGCAGGGGACAGGCAATTCTGTCACAGGCAGCTTATGGGGGACACATTGTGGACTGCTGCTGTGAGACCCTGGCAACCCAGGGTGGGCCCTGAACAGTAATAGCAGCAGCACCTAGAATTTAGTGGAGCTGCCAAATCTCAGGTCTGCCACTGCCTTACAGGATCACATCCAGCATTTTAAACCCATGCCCCCTTGACTCCTGTGCATATTAAAATTGATAAGAAAATTCTAGTAAAGACTGCTGAGGTCTCTGGGCCAGGCTTGAATAAACACAGTTCACAATGACACGTGGTTATTGCTCTCATCAGATGTGGTGAAGGAGGGCAAGGGTCCAAGCACAAGCAATAAATGGGTAAGTAGAGGCAGAGTTTGAGGTCTTGGCCCCAAAATGCCATTCTCTACGAGGTACATTTCCTGCTCTCAGGAAACTGGCTTGGGCTCTTGGCTAAAACTCAAAGTTGACATATTTTAACATTAAATCCTACAGACTAATGTCTCTCCAAATTTTTCATCAACTTTAATCAGCCAAAAATTCCTGCAGATCACTTTCCCCACCTGTGCATGTTCTTCACAAACAGAAGATACCAGAAATAAAGGAAAAACTGATTTCCATAAATCAGAAAAGGATTCTAAGTGCCCAAATTGCAGGCACACAGCACAGCCTTTCCCGAGACTCCCGCTGACCAGACACCTTGGTCCACACAGGGAGTCGTCGGGTAGGGAAGCTGCCTCCCTCTTACCAGCAGACCTAAAAGCCAGTCGGAAAGATTCCCTTTGGAGTGAGCCTGACTATGCTGGGTTATCACTAGGGGTCTGAGACCTGCTCTCCTGAGCAGCACTGCAGAGGGTTGCAGAATCCAATTCCAGTGTGGGAGTGTGTGACTTCCCTATGTTGGGGGAGAAAGGACAGCCTTAATAAACTCCACAGATGGGTTTTTACGGACCCTACCCCCACCTCAGATCAGGAGTCCAAGACACCTAAGACTATGAATCCCATAATGCCATCATCACCGAAGGGAGGATGCTGGGAACTGAGGGTGGAGTTAAGCAGCCATGTTTGGTATATAACCAGAAATGTGGGCTTTGGGGAGCTCTTGGCTGTTCGCCAGGTTTTGGTGCACCATTGGGATTCCAGCTCAGCGAAACTGGTAGGACGCATCCACCAATTCTTTTTTTTTAACTTGAGTTGTTTTTTTATTTCTCCTCCTTTTGTAAATAAACCCTTTATTAATTTTATTTTGTGTGCCTGCAACTGAGTCTTAGTGTAAGTCCCTTTTAAGCACACGGGTGAGGACCCACACTCAGGCACCCCATTTTTATATCAGGGCTGCCCTGTAACACCTATGCCAATAAGCAATTTTCAGACTTCAGCAGGGTGTACAATAGTTCAACTCCACTCTGACACTGGAGCCAAAGACAGTATCAGATGCTATAGAAAAAGAGCTCAATCTCCCAAGACTGTCCTCTTCAGAAGCCAGTTGCAAACCCAGTCTGTTACCTGTGCTTCTGATCAACTGGCTAGAGACCAGAGATTCCCAGGAGTGACTTTCTCAGATAATGTTATTTTGCTCTAGTGGCTTAAAAAACTCAGAAAACCTGTGTACCCACTAGATCACTTGCTTATTGGATAAGGATATTGTTGAGGAACAACCTGATGGAAGCTGGTCTAGGGCAAAGGATAGGCAAGGGGTTGTAGGGTAAACGAAGAATCATCAGGTTTTCCCACCCTCCCCTCAATGATAGACCCCCTGCAGGCCTCCACGTATGCCTGATGGCAGGCACCTGGAGTAGGGTGTGGGCCTGCGTGAATGGGGGCACGTGAGCCAGAGACTGGGCTTATAAGCAGCAGCGGCAGCGGCAGCGGCAGCAGGAGAGAGCACAGCGTGGAAGGACTGTTCGGTGAGTAGCAGAGAGGCCACGAGATAATGCCAGAGACCTCATAAAGAGTGAAGATTCGCCAGGGGCTGGGAGGCCTGCCAGCTTCCTGGCCCCCCAGCCCCATTGCCTACCCTGTACCTGGTTGCCTCTCTAGAAGAGACCATTAAAAGCCTAAAAAGCCACTGAGGGCTCCAGAACTCCTCCTCTCCTTTTGACCTGTCTGTGCAGCTCCATGGAGAACGTGTGTCCTTGGTGTCTTCCAGTTGCCACAGGGCACAGGGCTTCCACGCCCTCCCCAGGTTGCCACCCCGGCATCTTTAAGTGTTCATGCACACACAAGCCCCCCTGAAAGCCCCTCCTTTGGGATTTTTATGGAGGGTTTCTTACTTTTAGCATGAATAACTCATTGACTAATGATGACTGCTTCAGCCCCCAGCCCCTCTTCCTCTCTCCAAGAGGCCTTGGGGTGGGACTGAAAGCTCTAACCCTCTAATCATGTGGTAGATTCTGGCAACCAGTCCTCATCCTTAGGGGCTTCCAAATGTCACCCCATTAACATAACAAAAGGCACTTTTATTCCTCTCAACACTTAAGAAATTCCAAAGATACTGGGAGTTGTGAGTCAGGAACTGAATGACCAAATATATTTTTTCTTATAAATCACAATGTCGCAAGTACCAAATAATTCTAATCCCTCCTCCACTTGACAGACTCTAAATACTTCAAAAGTTACTTGCACTCCTCTCTCCAGATTAAATCTCCTGAGTTCCCGATATGATTTCCAGACCCTTCACTAACTCGGACTCCCTGCTTTGGACTTGCTCAGGGATGTTGATGACCCCCTTGATTTGTAGTCCCCAAAAGTGCACATACCATTCTGGACGTGGCCTGGTAAATGTCCAGTACAATGAGGTCATTTTCTCCACGGTCAAGATACTCTCCTCCTACTAGTCCCTCTAAGAATGTACTCCCTTTAGTTACTATGTCATCCTGTTGGGTTTATGAAAATGTGTGGTCAACTAAAACTCAGTTTATACACGTGAATTCCTGTGAAGGCAGGTGTCCCCCATCTTGAACTGATGGAACGAATGTTTTTAAGTTTAAATACAAAACATTGTTTCTACTAAATTCTGTTTTGTACGTTTTGGTCCACATATCCAGGCTGCTAAAATATTCTAAATTTGATTCAGTTATGCAATATGTTAGTTACTTCCTGCCCTGAATATATTTTCTAGGTCCTTCTTCTGTCTATGTAAGGTTATTTCTGGTTTTATCTTTTTATTGTGAGTTCTGGATTTTGTTAACTATTGAAAATAAATTATTAATTGGTATCTCAAAATAAATTCTAAACTGCTTATTATTTTAACTGCACAACTGATAATATGGTGGTTCAGATAACAAGATTTTGAGTCATTAGACATATGATAAAATGGGAGAAAACATTTACAACTTACATAACAGATAAAGGACTTCAATTAAAACTACACTGAAGTTCCTTTCAGGCCAGAACAAATTCAAAAGCTTGACAGCACTAGATTGGTGAGGCGACTGGGCAATGGGCCCTTAGTGGGAAAGCATGTGGAAGAGTCCTGCACAGGGGGGTTTGCTCTTCCTAATGAAACTACATATGTATGTATCCTTGGACCTAGCAATTCCATGTCTAGGTATTTACCTGGAAGACACAAGTTCATAATAGGAAATAACAGCTGCACTTGTTATTTCATTCACTGAGTGACTGGTCGTAAAAGTAATAATTCTTATTATTTGGAGCTAAGTGAGAAAGGCGGGGAGATAAAAATACATTTGTACACAAATATATAAAAATATATCTACTTATGCAAAAAGGAAAATAGGAAAGATGAACCAGAAGCTAAAATAGAGATGAAAATAAAATTTGAGGTTTTTTTTTTTATGGTTTCAAGCTTTGAACTATTTTGCATGCTAAGAAATAAAATAAATTAAAATAGATGCAAAAAGTAAACAAAGGTAGATAAAAGGTTCTTTCTTTTCCACCTAGGGGCAGCCATCAGGGAAGCCAAGAGGGCACTTACAAGTCCATCTGGAAGCTTGGAGGAAGAAGCAGGTGATATGCTGAGCTTTCCTTTCAAGGTATGCTGCTGGCAGTACCACTAGCTCTCGGTGCTCCACAGTACCCCAACCCCACCAGGCCAAGAAAGATCAAAGGCTGGGCCAAGTAAAGTTGTGTCATATATTAGATCCACTTGGGCCCGGGTGTTCACAAAAGTCTAGTTCATCAGGTGCAGCAGACGGCAAGCCTGTCCATCATGGTATTAATCAGCTAGTTTGCTCCAAGTGTATTGCTAAAGAGCAAGGTAGGCTCACAGTGGAGCTGGGCGCCCTGTACTCTTACCAGCCTGGTGAAGATTCACCATACAGATTCTTTGAGTTTATTCTCATTGATCCATTCCCTAAGCCATCAGAAGAAACCCTTACACCCAGGGGATCACCAAACAGGCCCACAGGCACAGGGAGGAGTGAGGGCTGACAGCCGCAGCACAGGAGCCATGGCCTTGGGAAGGGTCACAAGGTTGTCCACCGCTATTGCTGGTTGTCGGGTGCAGCATGGAGAAGACCAATTCTCTCCTGCTCCACCGTTACCACTAATAATAAGCAACGTTAGTCAAATTCTTACCTAGTAAGCAATTTGGGTCATGTCTGCTTGAAAGTGTTCTTTGTTAAAATTGTTGTCTGCAGACTGTTTCGTGAAAGCAATGTCAAACTACGAAAGTTTAATTGCAGTAATGTGTGAAGTCTGTAAGTGATGGTGTATCCTGTTTCTAATAAGATAAATGCTTGTGTCATTGCCTTATCTTACCGGGGAGTTATCTATCAGTGCTAAAAATGCTGTTTGGTATAGTAAGTGTAAACTAAATTCTGTAAAAGAGGAGTCATGACATTAACCCTGTCGATTGGTTGGTGCATGTGATAAAACCTATAGCTTTGTTGGGGTGATGCCATGCTCCGCTAGTTTGTTAGGGTTTGCTTGGAAATGTGAAGGATATCCTAATCCTTTGCTCTGACCATGTTTTTAGAATTAATTCACTATTCCATTTATGTAATTGCTGCTTCCGAAAAGAGAAAAGTTTAAAAGTCATAATGTTTAGGAGAATCGAGTGAACCAACGGCAAAAGGGTTTTCTTATTAACAAAATATCTGGTCACTCTAAGCAAATCTGCTTTCCAGTACCACTGAAGTCACAACAGAAAAGGTGAAGATTCCTAGTTCAACTCCATGACTCCACGGGACATGTAGAATCCTGAATTTTGTGCAAAGTAGAGAGTAATATTTTTTCACACTGATGTATATATTGGGTTGTCGGAAAATTCATGATGCATTTTTTACTTGAAAAACATAGAAAAAATCGTCATGACTTTTTTGACCACCCAATAGAAACAAAAATTGAGCATTAGGTAAATGAGAAGGAAATTACTAACCTTCAGGATTATAAACCTATAATCAATTCTAGGGATGGGGAAACTAGTGGGCGATAGAAACCTTTCAAGTAGGAAGATAGAAAATTAGAGTCTGCTTTGATGAATTTTTTTTAAGTAAACACAAAATTGATTGCAAACAGAAAAATAAAAAAGCCTAACTGATTAGAACATAACCTTACAGAGAAACTAATTCAGTCAAATAACTTTTAAATATGATATTTGTCAGAGTATACTTAATGGTATATATTCTGTAGACAAAAAAATACTAAATTCACTTCTAATCTAACTAAATTCACTAGGTTAGATGTTGTCAGTGGTGTCATTTTACAACTATGTTGAATGTAGAGCTACTTAGCAAATATATTTAAGTTGGGAACCACGTTTCTTACTATGGGAGAAAGGACATAGGAATTTATAAAGGTGAAAGGTGAAAAAGAACCCTGTGATGTCAGCTTGGTTACTGGAGGCATCAGTATGAATTCACTATTCAAATATAAATATCAAAACAGGGCCAAGGAAATTCCCCACAGTGCAGTCAGAAAGATTGAGAATATAAATAAAAGGCTAAAGAGAGAATGAATAGGAAGTACTTTATCAGGGAGAACTACTTTACCCAAGTAACACACAGTATTATTTTACTTACTGGAATCCTGTAGCAACAAGACGGGCTTGAGTGATGTATCTTTCCGATTCCAAAGTCACAGAATGCTGGATTAAATATGACCCAAATTTTAAAGAGAGAGAGAGATCCAGAGGTCACAAAAACAGAGCAGAAACTCAAAGTCAGAGTTATAATCTCATACTGGTGAGAAGAAAGGCTCAGACCAAGTTTGAGGGCCCCTAAAGCTGAGGCATTTATGTAGAAGAGTGAGTTTGGGTGTGACAACAGAAGGAGCACCGATACCCTGCGAGAGTGGGCTCCAGAAGGGCTGCCCCTCTGTGAAAATGGGATTAGAAAACCTCCTTCTTCTGGAAAAAGGAAAGAACAAAAACACAGCCCTTTACCTGAGGCTCTGAGTGGAGCACTAGATATTTTTTTTTCCATGAGAGCTCAGTCATGTGCCATGTGGACAGGGCAGCAAATGTACACAATCTACATGATGCAGCAATCCAAGCTAATAAGTCTGGGTAAAGAATAATGCTGCCACAAGTAGCCCCAAAATGGCTCTGCTGTGAATTTCCATACTCACAAAGCAAAGAAACACCTGATGAAACTGAGAGCCGAGCATTCACCATGACAGCAAGTGGACAAAAACGACTGACATTCCAAGAACCTGAATTAATAGAAAAATATGAAAGAGACTATAAAACACATACCACTGAAGGTTTTAAAACAGAAAGAGGCAGACACCAAAATGAAAATGCAAGACATCGTGTAAAAGAATGAAAGGAACTTCCTGGGGTTAACAATCGAGTCCTCAAAATCACAAACCCAGTAGGTATGCTGCACAGTGGTTCTGGCTCAAGAGAAAGGTGGTGAACTGGAGAGACCTCTAAGGAAATTACTCAGAATGCAATCAAGAAGATTAAGAAAATTAAAGCATGAAATACAGGTCAAGATTTGTGAAGGAAAGAGAAGACAACATAAATGCTCAGTAGCAGTAGCAGTAGTAGAGGTTAGAATGAATGAGACCAGCATGCACTGTCTAGTTTCCCTCCTTCTGATAGATTCTGGTCTGGTGTCCGATTCAGAGACTCAGAGAAGGCTGATCCTAGCGCTACTTCTGGGAACTAGTCTGATTGATCTAAACCAATGGATCCCCTTTCTCTTTGTAATTCTGGCAGATTGGTCAGGAGGGAAAGACTGCAGGGAGCAGGAGGGAGGATTTGTCGGGGAAAGCTGCTTTGATTTCATAAGACACTGGCAAGAAAAACCTTTTCCTAGTGGCCCTGATGGGAAAGAAAGCGCAGAGCTGTGGCAAAGCCATCTGGGATAATCGGAGATGCTGGGACAACACTCTGTGTGGCGAAGAGAGGCTGGTCCTGAGCCGCTGCATGAGTCCTAAAGGCACCTTCATGCGGGCTTCTTGGTATGCGAACGACTGCAGTTTTTAAAATTATTTTAAAGCCTTTTTATGTTTGGTTTCTGTCACTTGAGTCAAAAGCATCCAGCTTCCATTAGGTTGGACCTACACTGTCTACGTTAAGGTTGACAAACATTTAAAGGCATGGTTGTCTCTCCTAGAATGAAACATGAAAAATGATTTTCTTTAAAAGAAAAGAAACAAATGCGTGTTCAGAATGGAAAAGTATCACTATGTCAAATTCCGAGAACAAACCAGAAAAAGCCAACTCAAGTGAAAAATGACAAACAGCAACACATAGAGAAAATAGGAAAAGCAACCATTCCTATAAAGAAGCAACAATCAAATAAATAGCGTATCCTTCATTTGCAGACAGACAACAGGAGATGGAATAAAAAGGAATAAACTACTACTTGACCTTGTGACTCTCTGGTGGCCCTATTAGTAGGCACACTAGTTTGTAATGTGCCATCTTGGGGAAACAAGGAGACCCATGTCCCAGTCTACTGAAAGTACAGGGCTGGCCTCTCTCCCTCAAAGTCTCCTGGTTCATCCTTCCCTAGGATGCAGAGGGGGGAAAAGCTGCCCATCCAGGGAAATCCAAACTCCTAGCCTCTCCTAGAGGCCTGAAATTGGGAAGGCACAAGCCCCAACAAATCCCCCAGGGGTGTACCTTTAAGAAGAAGAGAGGATGTGGAATGCCCCAGCCAGGGGAGGCCTCCTGGCAGGCAGCCAGCTTACCCAGAGCCTGACAAGCAGGGGCCCATTGAATGGAAACAAATTCAAGTGTGACTCACATTATGGCTGTCGTGGCCAGTTCCACTGCCAGACACCAAGGTGTGTCAGAACTCCCACACACTATGTCCTGCTCTGACCAAATAAAATTACCTTGTGCTGTAACTCCAAGAAATAACAGGATCATAACACACGGTGGAAGTTTTCCTGAATGCATCAGAAAGCATTCCTGGGAATGAGAGCTATCCTCCTCACACAGGTGACCAGGAAAGGTGGATATTTACTGGTCATTTCTGGCACACCTCAGTGTATTATGGTCACTCCTCTTCTGGAATTATCATAGGTCTTCTTGTAAATTGCCAGACAGAGTCTGCAGGGTTAGGCCACTGCTAACAGCCTGATAAGTGGTTGACCCAAATCACTTGGGGTTAAAATATAAGGCAACACCACAGAATATTGAGCCAGGTTATTTGTTGTGTTTTATAAATTCACCTGCATGGTAATTTCCAATAAGTAAGTCTAGAAAAGCCTTAAACTGCAAAAGCAGAATTACAAAGTAGAGTTGAATTCTCTCCCTCTCTGTCTCTCCTGTTTATTAGTGTAAATTTGGATATTTCACCTGTTATGGGTATTTCATTTGTTATTTTTCCCTAGAACTCTGATTTTCCCTGACATTTAGTAAACTTCTTTCCTGCTCATGTAGCTATCACCCTACATTGTCAGAAAGGCAACATGGCCCGGGGGTTAAGTGGACAGATTTGGAAGCTAAACTGCCTGGGTTTGAAGCCCTACTCCGATCCTTACCAGCTAGATAAGTTAGTTGACTTCTGTTTCCTAATCTCTAAAAAGAATATTATATTCCTCATAGAGTTATTGTGAGGAGAATGTGAGGTTTTGTATTTTTTTTGTACAAAGTGCCTAGAACAGCACCTGGCACACAGTGAGTTCTTACTGCACACTGGTGTTTACCCTGATTTTACTTTGGGAGAAAAGACCCTGTATTTTCATGCCATGGTTGCATGAGCCAGGACCCTGGCTGGGAATGTTGGGGAGGACAGACTAGCCTACCAAATCTATCCACAAATGCTAAAGAAAACGTTAGAGATCTTCTGTTCTTCTCAGTGACATGAGCCATTAAGTTATCTCTTTCCTTTGGTTGGGTTTCTGTCCCTTGCAACTTAAAGAATTCTGATGAATACTCTGATACGCCATGATCTGTAAGATGTCAAGAGCCTACCTCTTTTGATATTTGTCCCTTTTTCAAGGGTGTGCTGACCCCTCCAGCACAGCTCTGTCTATCTCAGCCTCCTTTTTTAAAAAAAAGAGCTGGGGTGTAGGCCAGAGGTGTGGGGGTGGTGGTGAGATGACTCATCAGAGACAGAGTGGGGAGCAGAACAGGCGGATCTACTGAAATACGCTGCAGAGGGGAGCAGCGGGAGAGACAGGAGAGGTCTGCTCTTCCATGTGGGAAGCTCCCTGACCAGGGATCGAACTTGTGCTTCATAGGCTGAGACTTAACCCCTTGCGCCACCAGGGAGGCCCTCAGCCTCTTTCTTGAAATCTTCTCATTCTTTTCCTCTTGCCAGGGACATGTAAACTTTAGTATTATGGACACTCCTCATACAGAAGTATAGAGAAGCTTTTTCTCTCCAGGCACCATCTTGGGGGAACAGGAGATCCGTGTTCCAGTCTGAAAACTGCTGTGAGGTAAAGGAGGCCTCCCCCACTCCACAGGGCTCCTGGAAGGGGCCCTCCCAGGGACAGCCAGGACCCGGAAGACCACAGAGTGGGTGCTGTGAGCTGGTCAAAAGGGGGCTGGACTCATGGCCTCTCCCCAACAAGGAGCTGCTGGACAGAACAAAACACAGCTGTTCTCTCCAGAATTTTCCAGAGAAAACTTTCTTTTAGCCTGAGTGTCTCTTCTGATATCAAGTCCACCAGAGCTGGGTAGTGGCTTCCTTCCTCCTCCACAGCCTCCTATTTTTTATGAAGAGCTGAGCAGCCAGAAAAGGGGACCACCCGAAGACTCTTCGAAAGAAATCAAATGTCGACAAGCATGTACCTAAGATGTTCAAACAAACAACCCTCCAGCAAGGAACTATACCTAAACACCACTTCAAACAAGGTGAGGTGAGGTGACTGATGCTATTTTGGCCGTGCTCTTAGGGATTCTTCATCTCCACACCTCAAAGCACTTTATACACATCAATCACCAGCTGGAGGGGTGGCAGGGAAGTGGGGAGAAGGTTCTAATAACCACCTTGCTCTGCAATGAGGTAACAGATCAAGCATGAACCCCCACCCCCATCCCACCCACAAACAAGGCCACACAGCTCGTTGAGAGCCTCAGGATCCCAGGATCTTGGGGTCCCTCTCCTTGCACCCTCTCCATCCTCCCCTGGCACTCACATGAAAGTTGTTCCAAGATGATGGGGGAGGCGACTTGGCATCTGCAACCCCAGAGGCCTGCATCACCCCAGCCAACCCAGAGTCTGTTACAGGGTTTTGCACTCATCCTCAGGAAGGCACCAGAAACCTATGTCCAGGTACAAAAGCTCCCACAGAACAAAAAAAGCAGGCAGATCTGAATGCTGGGCTGCTTGGGAAAATGCCCCACGGATAGAAAAGGAAGCTAGAGTCAGCACCCCCAGGACCGCATGGTCCCTTCCTGAGTTCTTAGTTTGCAGCAGGAGAGACTGGCTTTGGTCCCCATGGCAGAGCACTATAACTTGAGCACCTCACTGCCCTTCAAGCCCTCCTTCTGGAGGGGCTGGAAGTCTAGGGACAGGGGCTCTTCTCCACTGACCATGACCCTGTCCACAAGGGCATCAGCAGGGAATGTTATTGTCTTGCTTCTTAGCAGACATTTCCCAAGGCTCAGTCTATGGTGCCCTTTGCTCCCTACACCCTTGAAAGTCTTAGCTATTTCCACCAGTGTTGCTTAATTACTATTAACTAATAATAGCAATTGCAACAGACATACATCATCTTTTACATGCATCATCTCATTTGACCTTCTGAATAACTCTTAGAGGCAGGAATTACTCTCTGCCCATTTTAGAGAAGCAGCATAAAATACAGTTGAAAGCGCAAACTCAGCAGAACGATAAAAACAAACACTGGACATTCACAGAGCACACAACTTGACAACGTCAAGCACTTTCAAAAACTACTGCACATCAGTAAACATCCTGAGGGCTCTGAGGCTGAGGCAGTGGGGAGGGACAGAAACAAGAGAACATAGGATGATGGTGCGGGAAGAAAACAAATTTATAGTCAGTATTTCTTCTTCCCGCTTTCTGATGTTTCTACTTACTTATATCACAAACCTGGAAATATTTACCTTACCATACAAAGTTGATGAATGCATACAAGTAAATACACACACACACACACACTCCAAAAAACCCAAATACAAAGTGATCTTCAAAATCCTTTGAACTATGCAGAGGTAAATTATTCCCATTTTGCAGATCAGAACACTGAAAGTCAGAGGTGTTAAGTGTACATTTTAAAGTTAAGGTTAGTAAGCGACCAGTTTGGTCCTATTCAAAATGTTGACACCTTATCTGGTGGAATTACTAACTGCTTCTTAGCATCTTACATTTTGTTTTCGTCATGGCAAGCATTATTAGTGGTTCTTGAGAATCTTCTCCTTGCCAGGTAGTTCATATATAAACAAGATAAAAAGTACAAACTCTGGAACTGGAATGCCTGGGTTCAAATCCCAGCTCCACCTCTTACTGGCTCTGTGCCCTTGACATGTTAACTAAACTTCTTTGTGCCTCAGCCTCCCCATCTATAAAGTGGGGACAATAGCCCCTCAGGAGCATCCACCTCATAGGGCTGGTGGGAGGTATCAGAGTTGACAATTGCTCGCTGCTTAGAATAATGTTTGGCAACACTTAAGTGTTTGTTCAATCAATGCAGTGGGGAAACAGTCTCAGAAAGGTCAAGTGCCTCATTCAAGAGAACAGAGTTTGGTAAAGTCATGAAATGAAGGGAATAGCCATCTTCACAGCATCTCACTCACTGACAAAGAGAACCACAGAAGCCTCTGGAGTAGTCCCCTCCTGTAATAGATGAGGGAACCGGGTTGCATCCTGCATGGACACGAGCACAGCAGTGACTGAATGCCGAGCCCTCTGAATAAAGCCAGATTACTCAGTAAAGCAAAATGTAACTTTTCTTCATAAAACTCTGGCTGCTGCCTTTTGTCTTGCACAGTGGGGAGTGTGCGGAACACTCAGTTTTAAGCCAAACTGGACTCTGAGCCATTAAGTGTCAGTTGAATTTTTTCAAACAGCAACTGGCCTCTGACCCAGCCCCCTCCAGTGATGGTGAAAGCTGCCATCACTCCCCCCCAGTCAACAGGGACCAGGGAGGGTCCATTTCAGCTTCCCATAAAATCCACAAACAACTAGCTGAAGTCATGAAGGGGACACCCAGGGGAGAGTGTTAAGCCCCAAGAGAAAATTGCTTGAGGAAAAGCAGGGGAAATCCCCATCAGTTTGACCAAAGCCCTGTGCAGAGGCTTTAGCAACTTGACAGCAGAAGACCCTCCTCAGAGGTGTGACCTTTCCAGATGCACACGGAGCAGGTAGCTTACCTTCACCAGGTTACTGGACACTGCCACCTGGACATTATTCCCCTTCATTCGAGAAGAGCAGAAATGCCAGCCTTTCCAAGGCAGACTCAGCAAAGCCACCACAGGCACTGGCCCACAGCCATGCTGTCTGCAACTGGGGTCCCAGCAAACCCCAAAGGAGAAGCTGGGTCAGAATGAGAATGGCCCAGTGCTGACCCATGTCTACCAGACACTGCTGCATAGGGACTGGGGGGGTCACTGGACAACATGACCAGGGCCTGGTCAGGAGCCCCGATAAGGCAGAAATGAGTCTGCTACTCCTCAAAGCTCCCAGCTGGCTCCACTTGGATGTCACAGCCATTTGAGCCTAGTGGGTCCAAAGCCACACTTCAGATCTTTTGCCTGTCAAGTCTGCTCTGCCATGTTTTGCTGCATCTCATGTGAAGGCACCTAAACCTCCGGCCACTCAGATCCTAAACTTCGACGTCGCGCCTGGCTCCTCACTTTCCCTCATATCCCCTATCTGTCCACTAGCAAATATGTTGGCACAACTTTTGAAACGTATGTAGAATTTAACTATGTCTTACTCGCTCTCCTACCAAGACGCTGGTCCATTTCATCTTCCTTAGATTATTAAATTAGCTTTCTCACTGTCTACCTGTATCTGCCATTACCACCATTCTCAACACAGCAGAGTCTGTTTAAACAGTTTTCAGAAGTCACTGTTCCACTCAAAACTCACAAAAGATTTCCAAATCACTCAAAATAAGCCCTGCAGTTTTCTACATGATCTGGCTCTCCATTACCCCTCCAAGTAATAAAAACTGCCTCTTAATCCTTTCACTAAAGCACACTGCCTCCCACCCTATTTCTCAAACATCTCAAGCATGCATCCACCCCAGGGTCTGGGCACTTGCTGTATGCTATGCCCAGAATGCCCTTATCCTAGACATCTTTGGAGGCTGTTCTTGCGCTTCTTTCAGGTTTTAACTGAAATCATCTTTTCCGCAAAGCCTTTGCAGTGCACACAATCTAATATTTCACACCCCTCTCACCCTGTGGCCTCATCCCCTTCTTTACTTTTTCTCCTTAGTATCTCCAACTTATTTATCAATCTTGCTGCTATCCTTCGGTCCCACAGACAGAAGCCTCCATGAGGCAAGGAATTTCTGGTCTGCAGAATTTGGGGCAACATCTAGAATAGTGCCTGGCAGACAGTAAGTACCCAATGTATGTTATACACATATGAATACACACAGCAGCACACAGGAATATCTTGCCTTCAGAGAATTATTTTTCCAAATGTAGCAGACCTATTCAGGATCCAGTCAACCCAGTCAATGGCCATTCTCCCACCCCCACGCCCCCCACCCCCACCCACAGAACCCTGATTTCACATCCTGCTGAAAATCTACTCACTTGCACAGAGCTTGGGAAGGGGAGGGCTTCAGATCTGGTTTGGGTCAGCAGAAGACTGCAAAGTAGCAGAAATCCATCCATTTCCTAATAAAAAGGGGGCAGACTTGGCCTCCCTGGTGGCACAATGGGTTAAGCGCAGCACTGTGGAGCTGTCGGAGGCCATGGTGCAAGTTCAATGTCCGGCTGGGGAGACTCCCACATGGTGCAGCAGACCTCTCCTGCCTCGCCCGCTGCTCCCCTCAGTAGTGTATTTCGGTCTATCTGTTTGTTCTGCTCCCCACTCTGTCTCTGGTGAACCTTCTCATCACCCCACACCTCCAGCCTGCACCCCAGCTTATATGCAAAAATAAATCTTTAAAAAAGAGGAGGGGAAGACTCTGCTGTAGCTTCTACTTTTTCCCTTTGCGTTCTACATGAAGAGAACTCAAATCCAATGCTTGAAGGTGAAGCAGCTTTCTTTGACCATGTTCCTGGAAATCCACATGATGCAGAGCAGAAAGAAGTAGCCCAAATCACCTAGCAAATTGTGAGGACACTATGAATCCACTATATATCCAGCCAAGGCTAGTCAACCCCTTTTTGACTAAGTCCCTGTCATAGTATGTCCCTTACAATGCTGCAAAAATCCTAACTTGATAAGTAGGTTGAAGGTGGGAAGAAAGATGCAGAGGGAGAAGTATGCTGTGCATGAATATTACAGTGCAAGCCAATTCGGTAAGGACTGTGGTTGGGGTCTTCATTTACCCATCCACCCCCTTCTCTCATCTTCCCATTTCTCACCCACCGCTCCACCCCACAGTGCAAACCCCATACCCTAACTTACTCATCCTTTGCCATAGTAACGCTATACAAAATCAAAGGTTCAATCATTAAAAAAAAAAAGGGTCTTCAGTAACAATTTACCAAAACCCACTAAAATCCAAGCAGATCCTTAGAAATGGCTCATTCCAGTTATATGAATTGGTAGGTTTATCACCTTAAAACATCAAAATTCTTTATTTTAAGCCTTTAAGTAAAATTCATGAAAACCTATCATACATCTCCCTATCATTTAAAATAAAGCATATTATACATAATGATTTCATAATAACTCAAGGTTATTAAATACCAAGATAAATGGAATTTTGACTTGGAAAAGACCTTAAAGATCAATTCTGTTGTAATCATTTTCTTTTTTTAAAAAATTTATTTTCATTTATTTATGCACACAAGAAGTGGGGTGTAGGCCAGAGGTGCGGGGGGCAGGGGGCGTGGATTCACCAGAGACAGAGCAGAACAGGCAGATTTACTGAAATATACTGCTGAGGGGAGCAATAGGCGAGATAGAAGAGGTCTGCCGGCGGGTCAGCTCCATGGCCTGGGATTGAACTCATGCCACACAGCTTTATAGCTCTGAGACTGAGCCCCTGCGCCACCAGAGGGGCCCCTGCAATCACTTTCTTTTAAAGTTTCAGAGAAGATTGTGAGCATGCCTGCAAATCACCCAGGCAGTGGGTTATCCGAGTGAGTGGTTATTGCTGGATCTGCCACAGAGATTTCCTCAACTGGGATAATGGTGAGGCTATGTCCTCTTATACTAAGTGTAGCAGTCAAGGTCTCTATTTCCTGTTTATACCTTTTCTGTGACTTGCATCAACCTCTGGCTGCCCCTTTTCCCTATGCAGCGTATACTTACCGGTTGTTTACCTTGTCAAGTGTAGTAAATATTTGTGAAAGTAGACAGTATTCTGAGGGAGGGCTTCAGCAAAAGTTCTCCAAGCATGGCCTCGGTCATACCTACATCATTTCCTCCTGCACCTTTGGCGAGCTGATTTTCTATTTCTCAGCACTTTGCCAGATAAGTGATGTGCTAATTTTACTTTACAGTGCTCAGGTAACTGTGGTATGTTCCAGAAAAACAGGGACCCTTGAAACATTTCAGAGCTCAGCAAATAACTTTAATTATTATTATTATTTTTTAAGTATAAGTGGGAAAAATGGATTTTAAAGCAAGATTGTTGAGCTCCATTGGATCTTATGCCACCAGAAGGTAGCTATGTAAGTACAGGCAAATAAGTTATATATTTAAGGAATGATGCTAAAATTTTCCAATAAGCCAAGTCCTGAAAAGACTATATGTGTATTTACAGAACATAATTACATATTCTAGGCCTGAATAACAACAGAGAATGTTGCTATTTCTTGGCTTTCTTGCTCCCCTTGTATTTTTATTTCCTCTATAAACTATCCTATCATACATCCTCCAAATGCACGTTCCCAAACTGTGGGTGACAGTCATGGTCTATAGACCAAATAAATGATGTCTCACCTGCATGTGAAACTATTATTCTTCAAATGTCTATAGATGCTGTTGTGATCAAATTAATTCTTTACAGTTATTGATTCGCAGCAGCTTTTAGTAATTAAGCATTTTCTCCAGAAGACGTAACACTAAAGGGGCATGTGAATCCACGCAGTCTAACCCTTACCACCACTTCCTATTCACAATTGTCCTTTAATGTTTCAGTTATCCTTTTGGACGTGCACGTCTTAGCGCAGGTTTTTATTTTAGGTGAGGCTGCTTTCCCGTCCAGATGCCTTAGTAATTATTCCTCAGTTTCCCTTTTGAATTCCCAGTAGGAGTTTGCATGTGGGAGAAAATATTTTATCTTCTCCAACTCATTAATATCGGCTGTGATCTGATAGTCAGTCAATATAGAGAACATATATTTTGGACCCTTAACCAAACTCCAGCTTGAATTTCCTGTGGCCTTGTGATGTCTCCTAACCTCCCTGAGTGTCCACTTCTCCCAAGGAAGGAAAGTGGAGTTCATCTACTTTATTTGACTGTCAGGGGGAAGGTAAGAGGGAATGTGTGTTAATGCAGTTTGTGGAGTAGCTGTCAGAAGATAAATGCAAAATATGTTTAAGAAAGTCAATTAAAGCATGAAAAGTAAACTCAGCTCTTGTTTTCCCTTTCAAATTTTAACTAAAGTACAAGAGGTTTCGCTTGACGACTTACGTGGATGAACATACAAAGGCCTTGGGCATTGCAAGAGGTTATGAAATGAAAGCCTTTGACTCCATCAGAGGTTCAAGGCCTCAAGAGCTGAAGCAAGAAGGTGCTCCACAGCCAACTGAACAGCTTCTGTGGCCAGCGACGTGGATCCTCCAACCGAGCAGGGTTTACAGGCACCGCAGTGTCTGTCAGTGACCCACAGACTGAGAAATACATAAATTTAATTTACCTCCAACTACAAAGAAGGGACTAAAGCTCCATGCTCAGGACCCCATCCCCTTTTAAAGCCATAGAGAACAAGAAGGCTAGAGAGGGTCTGAAGATGTCCAACCATAGAATACTAGATACCAAGCCAACCCAGGCATGCCCCCAATATCCCACATCAGTGGTTCTCAAGGAAGGGCAATTTTGCCTCTGCTCCCACTGGCGATACTATTCATTGTCATATCTAAGGTGCTACTGGAATCTAAGGCCAAGGATGCTGCTAAACATCCTATCATGGGCAGGGCAGTCCCACAACAAAGAACGACCCAGCCCCAAATGTTAAGAGTGCTGAGGTTGAGAAATCCTGGACATTTTACTTTTGACTATATATACTTAATAAACAGACTAAGAAAAATAAAACTACTTCCTCCATAAACAAACAGATATAAAAGCTCCAAGAATACAAGAAGAGACAGAAGCTAGGCTGAAAACAAGTCTGTGATAATTACTTCTATCACAAGATAAACAATGATTAGTATGTTAATTGGTTTTTCCCTTAATTATTTGTTTTACTCATTCTTCTCATAGAGCCAAGCAAACTAATTAGGCCCATATTGCTAAAATTGAAAATATTATTTTTAAATGTCTTAAAGTGGCATCCTTAATGAATACATTTTTTCTAATGACCATAGCTGAGGCAGATATCATCAAAGACAGCCCTGAGGAATAGAGGCTATTTCCTCCCTCCCCATGACAGCCAGTGGTCCCTGGACCCTCAGGCTTCCCTCTTCTCATTCCTCACTCAGCTACCCACCACACACACAAATGTTTACTGAACCCCTACTCTTATGCCAAGCCTACTCTCCATCTGAGACACCAAACAACACTGAACAAGACCCCCAAAGCTCTCTTCGTCAGGGGCTGACATTCAAGGGAGAGGGGACACACACAGTAAACAAACAATATATAAAATAATCCCAGCTGTAGATGCTAAATAAAGAAAAGCAAGACAGGATAAGAAGACAGAAAATGGGGTAGTGGGCTAGGAGTGGGTAGCTAGCAAAGTCTCTCCAATGAGACGACATATGAGCAGAGACCAGACAGTGATGAAGGGCATTTCAAGCTGAAGAGCTGTGCAAAGGCCCTGAGTCAGAATGAGATTTACACATTTAGGAATAGCAAGGAAGGCCTCCCTGGTGGCACATGGGGTTAAGTCGCAGCACTATGATGCTATCCACAGCCACTGCAGCCTGAGTTGGAGCCCCCGCCAGCGAGCTTCCCACATGGTGCAGCAGAACATTCCTGTCTTGCCCGCTGCTCCCCTCAGCAGTGTATTTCAGTCGATCTGCCTGTTCTACTCCCCACTCTGTCTCTGGTGAATCCTCTCACCTTCTTCCACACCTCTGGCCTACACCCCAGCTTGTATGCATAAATAAATAAATCTTTTTCAAGAAAAGGAATAGCAAGAAAGCTGGAGAGGTGAGGAGAATGGTAGGCTATGGAGACAGGCAGGGGCTGAATTACATAGGCCACTGAAGGCCACCACAAGGAGTGTAGGTCAGATCCACGTAGGTAGGAGGCCACACTGTAATGCGACTGATGCATGTTTTAAAAGATTACTCTACTGCTGGGTGATGCTTGGGCTGCACGGCGAACATAGTGGGACGCCAGTTAGGAGGCCGCTACGATAGCCCCGTGAGAGATGAAGGCTTGGGCCAAGTTTGTGCTAACAGGCAGTCAGATTTATTAATTTTCAACATTTAGAGCTAAACGAGACCCTAAAAGTAAGTCATTCTTATTTTTATTAATCTAAAAATGTATTCTTTTCAAAAATGAACAAAATAGAAGAGACTGGGGAGAGTTACCCAGAAAAGATATATTCACAGCAATGTTTAAAAAATGATAAATCAGAATTAATGACAGAACATAAGAACAGCTATCAGAGATTGAAAAGACATGACAATCTGACCATACTTACACCCAAAATTTGAAAACCTAAGACACAATGGTCAATATTTAGAATAATAGAACATACAAAAACTGACTTGAAAAAATAACAAAGGTTAGTTTTATAACTGTAAAAGGACTTTAATCCATAAACAAACATTTTCTCATAAGGAAAAGACTGTCTCAGAGTTTTGTAAGTTTTAAAAAATTTTCTAAACATAGATCACACACATAAATCACTCTAGTCATGTCACTTCATAGATGCTAAAACTGACGCCCAAAGAGGTGGAATAATTTGCCCAGTTAAATAATTATTGGCAAAGCCCAGATTTCCTGATTACCAACACTCCACCTCTGCCCTTACCTGGCCATCCCCAGGGCAGGGTGGAACATGAAGCAAGCAGGCAGGAATATGAACCCTGTAGAAGGTCGTCCCAGTCAAATTCAAAATAAATGACCTCTAGCCAAATCCAGCAGGCCCTTTATCGAGCTCTCTGCAGCATCTGATCCCTCTGAAGACTTTTTCCCCCCAGAGACTCTTTCCCTCCTGGGCTGCCTAACCCTGAGCTCTCTGGCCTCACCCTCCTTGCCTTCCTCACTAGACTTGTTTATCTGTAATGGCCTGCCCTGGCAGTGCTGCTGTTTCCCAAGATGCCATGGGGAGCAACCTTCTTCCTTTGTCATCTTCTGAAGAAATTAACTGCCACTTCTACATCACCTGGCTCTTGGAGTTGCCTCTTTCCTGAGTCTTGTGCCTCGTGCTTGTGACGCATGACCTAGGCCTTGCCAATCAGCTTCCACCGACTCCCTCAGAGCCAGTCAGTTGAGGAGACTTAACAGGGCTCTTCTGGGGTTTCTGGGAGAAGCACAGTAGCCCTCTCTCCCTTTGGATATAAACCTGCGCTTCCCTAGCCATCATGAGGGGGCAATCTGGACCCGCTGAAGTTAACCTCAGACAAGAGGAGATGAGAAAAAATACCGGTGAAATCTTTTGAACTGAACCCATGCTTGATGCCAAATACACTCTTGAGCTTTTCAGTGATGTCAGCTAATAATTTTCTTTTGTGCATAAGCCAACTGGGACCGAATTTTCTACCACTTACAAAAGAAAGAGTCCTACTTGATACCACCTTCATGCATGTGTGCTCCCTCTCTGTACCTCCATGACTCCAAAATCGCCAGAGAACTGAGTCAACTCTGAGAAGCTTCAGATTCATATCCACCCCCCTTGTGGATGTTTGCTCCCATATGTCACACCCAGGCACCTCCGTTCTAACATGTGCAAAATGAAATTCATCATCTCTGCTTCTTCCATCTCAATATGCTATACTTTGAGCTTTTCTCTACCCTAAGAAAAACATCACCTCACCCCCCACCCAGTCACTCCAGACAGAAGCCTAGGATATCCTAGACCACTCCTCCTTACATGAGCCTGGGGGCTAAGGGTCCAAATGACACTTTCTGACCTTATGATCTCAGATAGAATAATGAACACATCTGAGCCTTGGATTTCCACTCTGACTTGCTAGAATTCAATGAGGTAATGCATGTGTATATAAAGCGATACATGCTGGTCATTTCCATTCCCTATTACAGACAGCTAGCACATCACTAAATTCTAAACTCAAAATTTCATCTTCATCTCCTTACCCCAGCTCAGAATATCCTATCATCTTTCTCCTGGTACTCCTACCAGACATTTTTATCTTATCTTCTTATCTTTGATCTCGCCCCCATTCCAATCTGTCCTCCTGGTTGCTGCCAGACTGATGGTCCCCTACAAAAACCTGGTGGTGCCATGTTTCCACACTGAAGTTCCTTCTACTCCCAATTCTGTTAATATTCATTGCTGTTCTCTAAATGACAATGTGTCCATTGTCTGGGATGCCCTTTCCCCTCTTCTTTCACCTGGAGAAAAGCTCATCCTAAAGATTTTATGGAGAAAAAAAAAAAAAGTCCCATTAAAGTGAAAGAAAATGTAGACACTAAGTTAGCTAAAGGGGCTCACAGGCAAATTCAAACCTTAACCCCCTGGTGTCAAAGAGAAGAGGGAAACTGGAGAAAAGAAAAGAAACAGTAATTTAAAATATTTTTAAATTTAAAAAAGGCAAAGAAAGAATGGAGAGGAAAGACAAAATGTAGGAAAACTTAATCGTGAGATCGGAGAGGGCTTCCAAAGCAAGACAAAAAACTTAAAGAAAAGTGATATTGATTTAATCACATACAAGTTAAATACTTCTGTACCATATACTAAGTTGGGGAAGAAGACATAAAAGGCAAGATACTTGATTTACTCACAAGAAAGGATTGAGTCCAGAAATTATAAAGAGCATCATAAATTGATGAGATTACAGAACAAGTTCATGGAAAAAATGGGTTGGTATCCTACCTGTTACATGAGCGTAAAACAAACACAACCCCAAATCAAATGTACCTGCTTATGTTTTCCTCCTGGCCAGATTAAAAACTCCTTCCTGTTCTTAAACTCTCCCAGTGTTCCCTGACCGCATCAGCCACGAAAGCCACCCTCTGCCCTGCTGGGCACATAAACTGGCCAAGAAAATAAACAAACAAACAAAAAATCTCGCTGTGAGCACTCTCGTGGCACAGAACCACAGATGAGATCAGTACAGGCTGCATGAACGAGGTGTTGAGTCATAAAATAATTCCTACCTCTGAAAACTCCAGGTAGCGCTAAAAGCGCTCTCTAGTCTTGTTGATATTTTTTTCATTCTCAAAGAGAAACAGAGAGAAGACACCCCTTTTCCCTCCTGTCATGCTTCATTGCATCTCAGAAAGACAGCCAGTGCTTCCAAAAGGTCCAACGCAGAAATTGCAAATTGGCAGTTTGCAGGCCACAGCCAGCCTGCACACATAATTTGGTTGTCCCCACACTTAAAAAATGTTTTGAATTAGTTGCCAACTTTTAAAACATGGAACTTCTTCCCATAAAAACGTACCACTTACCCCCAAATTCAGATCAGATAACAATGGACTAGGGCCTTGTCACATCTGCATAAGCCTCCTTCTTGGAAGGATTGCTCTACATACATACCCTTAGCCTCCTCCTCCAGGCAGGCATCCTAACTGGCCCCAGCCATAATTCATACTACAGAATTCATACACCCCCTTTGGGTGACTTCTAGGTCAGTTTCAGTTTAGCTGATTCTGTCTACCATGTAAGCTAAACAGAGAATTCAGGCTCTCTAATCACAGGGCATTCTTTCTGTCTCCAGCTGCACAGTGCTGCAACCCAGAGAAAATGGTTTGCACACCTGAGCACTTGGATTTAATTTCTAAAGTGCCAGACGGGTGTTTTTATGACCCATCCCTACCAATCCTTCCGATTGGGTGGTGGAGCTGTAGGACAGGAAGTTCTGAGTTCAAAGACCTGCCCCGGTGTGATGGAGGCCAGGTGAAAAGGGCTGCCAAGTCAAAAAACATTGTGTTTAATAGCAACCACTTCATCATTCTGGAGTCTCAGTTTCCTCATCTATAAAAGGGGCTAATAGCACTCCACAGGGTCATCATGTGAAATACAAAAGTGCTTGTAACATCTCGCAAGTATAAAATGGGTATGGGCTAGGACAGGAAAAGAGGCGCAGTCTGGAAGAAATGGACGGCATGCAGCTTTACTGAAGAGAGCTGGATGAAGAGTCCTTGTCCTAGTACAGAGGTCCTTCCCACCTCCTGTTCTTGCTCCTAGGGCCTGGGTATGCCTCTTTTCCTTCACCTGTCTCAGTGGCTTCAGTAAGAGGATCCTAAGGGAAAGCAACCTATTTCCCTAAGCAATGGTTCTCCTGGCTATTTCCTGATTGAGAGTGGTGGAGGGGGGAAAGACAATGAGAAGCTTGCATTGAACCTGTGGCTGATCTGGAGGTGCAGTTGGTGGTAATATCTGTCCTCCCCAGATGGATCACGCTGAAAGGGGCTCCTCTCTCCTGTAAAAGTGTCACCCCACTAGACGCTTCCAGACACCAACGTCCTTTCCCTCCAAAACTACACCTCCTTACTTTACAGACAGGACTATCAAATGACCTGCTCTCAAAAGCACTTCGCAAAACGGATGAAAGGTACAATAACGAACAAAAATAGCCACAAAGATGTGATGCGAAGTGATGCTGATACTCTGCTATATGCAGACCTCTGGGAAGAGCACCACATCCCAGTTATCACATACATTCCTGTCTCAAAGGCCTTTGTCAAAAGGTCGTAGGGGAGTTAAGCTCTGGTCCAGAAGGCGCCCAAGGCTGGCCAAGTCCCCCCAAAGCTAACCGAATCTCCCTCTCGCAGAGCTGGGGGGACAGAAACGCCCACCCCGCAGCGCCAGGGCATGACTTCGGGGCGCGCCTCTCACCAGGTTGGGCGGACAGAACCCAGTTTCACTCGGAGGGAATAGCTTACCTGGTCCTCACGGATGCCAGCCGAGGGTCGAGGTCGCGTCGCCCCCCACACCTGTCCCCGAGCTGGACAAGGGGCTCCTTGGCCCCAGGATGCCAGGTCCCGAGTAAGCGCCTAGTTCCCCCTTCCCGCGGTCTCAGAAGGGGGTTCGGGAGGCGCCCGGGAATGGGGCGGGCCGGTAGGAAGGGCCTCTCGGAACACCCGGCTGCCAGGGAGGGGCGCGACCCCCAGATCTTCCCACAAAGAGCTCTGGCTCACCAGAGCCAGGCGGAGCGCGGCCAGGAGGCAGTCCCCTACCCCCACCAGGGGCGCCCGGAGAAGAAAAGCACCGTGGGGGTGGGGAGACGGGCGGGAGTCGGGAGAGGAGACCCTCACAGCGCTCGCCCCTATCCCCTGCCGGGCACTATAAGATCAATCCCACGCCCCCCCTGCTCCGAACCATGCACTCGGCCCAGCCCCCTCTTGGGCACCCCCTCTGTCCAGGCCCGCGCCCCCAGAGCCCCAAGCGGGTGCTCACCCAGGAGCCGCCGCCGCGGCAGCGCAGGGCCCGGCCCGGCCGCCTCCCCACCTCGGCAGCCGCCGCCGCTGCTTCCTTCCTTCTAGCCCGCCCGCACTGGGGGGCTGGAGGTTTCGGGTTTCACTCCACCGAGCCCCCGCTCAGCCCCTGCTGCCGCCCCGACTCCCGCACGCGGACCCGGCCGGGTGCAGCCAAGTAACTTCGCAGAGCCGGTGCCCCAGCACCGCCCCGCGCCCCCCCCCCCCTGCGCCCCTCCCGGGCCCCGCGCGACGCAGCCCAGTCCGCCCCTCTCGCCGCCTGCCATCCTCACGCCCCTTCTTCAGCGTCTGCCCTCCTCCCGGCCACTTTCCCATTTCTTCCCACGATCCGCCTCGCCTACTGCTCTTTGTCTCGCCCCACTTTCCTCCTGGAAACCTCTGTGGTCCCACCTCGGGCCTTCCCTGGTCCCGGTCCCAGGTCCCGTTCCGCCCAGTGGGACGTCCTCTTTGCTGTTTTTCTCTCCATCACACTTAAATACTTTCGGATTCTTCCCGGAGGCTCCGAACACTCATTCTCCTTCTCCACTCTCGCCTAGACCTCCACCTGGCATTGCCTTTCCTGCTCACCTTTCATTCATCCAGCCGATGTGTATGAGCATCTGCTCGGTGCCAGACACTCTCCTGGCCCTGGAGATGTCACAGTGAATCAGCCGCAAAGCCAGCCTTTGAGGAACCCACAGTCCTGGGGAGTGGGAGGGTGGATGTAAACAGATCTTTAGGTCCTGCTCTGCTCTGGCTCTAAATACAGAGGCCCGGGAGCAGTAGTCACAGGACGCAGGCCTGGTTGCTGCCTATTGCCTTCCTCAAATCTCCACGTTCTGTAAAGTCCCCAACCTCCTACGTTTTCCATGCAACTGTCTTTGTAAGGGGATGGAAAGTTGAAGCAAACAGTAAAACTCTTTTCAAAAGGAGGGAAAGAAGGAAGAGAAGAAAGAAAGGAAAGAAGACTGGGAGAGAAGGAGGGAAGGAGGGAAGGAAGGAAGAAGAAGAGGGAAGGAGGACAAACAGGGCTGTAAATAAATCAGGTAAGAAGTTACCCAGTTCACCAAACTCAAATCTAAAACTAATGCTGTGCCCTCAGCAGGATTCAAATTCTTCTGAAATCCATCTGCTTTGATAAATGCATTAATTACTCCCTAGTCTACAGATAGGCACTGTGGGAGCTGCTTCCTTATGATTATTAGGCCACTGAGACACTATTTAGAACTATAATTTACTATCTAGCACCTGCCAAACACCCAGCTTGCTTCAGGGACTGTTGGGATAATGGGGAGAAAAAAGTAATGGATGCCTTAATATTCCTTTGGGATAAGTGCTTTACTTTATCAAAAATTGGAAGCTGGAACTTTTCTCAGACTCCAGGTCAGCAAGCTAGTTGCTTGAAGGCCCTTGCAGTTATCTGTTCTCCAGAGTATTTTAGACATTTATTCTGAAATCCCTGGTTATTTTTTTAATTTGCACTGACTCAGACACACTGGCTAAGCTTTATGACTCTGGGGGAGTTAACCTTTCTGAATCTCCGCTTATTCATATATGAAATAGGCGTACTCATACCTGCTTATCTGTAGTTAAAAAAATGAAGTGAGATAATCTAAGTAAATCACCTAATGCCATAGAACCTGAGAGCTAGACCCTCTTGAAAATTGGTATTCAAGACACATCTGAGAACATAAGCCATGGATAGCATGGAGAAAATGAGAGGCAAAAACAATTATGGCTCTTTCAGGGCCATAGCCACCCATGATGCAAAAGATATACTTCCCATACTTATTCTATTTCATTTTAAACTCTTCATATGAAAACATTTTTCTCTCCTGCTGCTCATTATCAAATATATTATTTATCACAAAGATTTTCTTCCATAGCTCACAATCTCAGAACTTACTGTGCATTCATGGATAGAAATTGCTGCCAACAAATGCATCTTTTTCAATTGCTCTCTTAGGTTTGTGTTTTATTTTCCTTCTAGAGCTAATATTGAGCTGTGAGCAGTATTCAGTCAAAGGCAGAGAAAACAGAACAATTATTAGAGTAATTATTCTATACATCACTGGACAGGTTATTGCTTTTGTGAAGTAATCTTTTTTTTTTTTTGAGAAAGATATATTATTCTCCTTCCCCAAAGCATTTCTTTTGGTGGCCCCCTCTGAGGTTTCTGAACAGAAAGAATAAGGGGTCTTCTCCAAGTGAATCCTAAATACTGGAAAAAGAATCTACATATGATGAGACATCTTTGATATAAATATCTTTACAATCCAGCATCCACTTAAAATTAATAAAAGCAAAATTATGAAGTATGCTGTCTGTTCACATGGAATATAATTCCCTCACCACATCTCAGCCGAAATGTCATCTCCTCAGTGAAGTCTTCCCTGAACAACCTAAAAGCAGTTCTTTAATCTCTGCTGTCTCTCAGAGCTTCTATTCTTTTTCTGTGTATATTCCAGTGTATAACATACATGTATTTTCTATTTACTCCATGCCTCCTCTGATAGACAACATGAAGGCAGAAACACTATCATTTTATTCACCACTATAGGACTAGGGCCTAATCCAATGAAACTTTTTAAATGTTAAAGAAAAAAATTAAAAAATAAAGTATATCTTTGGGGGCCTCTGGTTCTCAAACTTGGGGATATTGAAGAATCCCTTGGAGATTCTTAGATACACCAAAAGCACAATTGATTAAGGAGGAATTTGATATGTTGAATTTTGTCAAAATGAAGGACTTTCATGTTTTCAAGAAAACCATCAAGAAAATGAGAAGACAGCTCAGGATAGTATAAAATATCTCATAAAGGACTGAAGAAACTACATATGGGGGTGAATATGAATATAGAACTCCCACATCCCAATAATAAAAAGATAAACACCCCACTTTAAAAAATGGGCAAAGGATCTGAACAGAAATTTCTCCGAAGATTTATAAATGGCCAGTGATCACATGGAAAATTGCTGGACATCACTATTCATTAGGAAAATACATATCAATGTATTTGTATCTGAGTCCACACTTCCTAGGATTAGTGGTAATGAAAAAGGTGATTACAAGTGTTTGGGGAGATATGGAGAAATTGAAATATTATACATTCCTGGTGGGGATGTAAAATGATGCAGCTGCCTTTTTTTTTTTCCCAAATGATCACTTTACTTTATACACTTTCTGTATTGAATTCCTTTATATTAAGTATATATTAATTTATTATTTTTAAAATAGTTTTAAATTAAAATGAGGTAAAATATTTGATAAAGATACCCAAATGTATATAAATGTGTGTTTTCACCTACATCAGATATTTATTCAGCACATATCATGTGCTCTTGAGATACGTCAGTGGAGATTCAGAGATTCCTGCCCTCCAAAAGCTTACATTCTAACCAAAATTAGAGCATACAGGGAGGATCTAGAGACAGTGGAAGGAGGTAGTTTTCAATACTAAACAGGGTGATCAGGGAAGGGCCTTTTGAAACAGACACTTGAGCAAAGATCTCAAAGATATGAGAAAGTTAACTTAGGATCTCTGAGAAAATGGCAGCTAGAGAGATGGGCCAGCTAATGGAAAGTATCTAAAGCAGGAATGTGCCTCGCATGTTCAAGCAACAAGTCAGCCAGGGGTGCTGGAACAGAGGAGCAATCTGGGGCCAGTAGTTGGAGATGGGGTCAGGCAGGTAAGAGAGAAGAGGGGCGTCCTTGGGACAGGGATTCTAACTTTTACTATGTGTGGAATTGGGAAGATATTGAGTAGCAGTTGATGGTGTGTTGTGTCAGGATGCAATCAGCAAAGAAGATGAGAAAGAGTTGGATTCTGGCTGTACTTTACAAGTAGAGGTTATAAAATGTCCTTATATGTTAGATGTGGGCTGTAAGAAAAAAGGAAGCATCCGGTTGACTCCAGGGCTATTGTACTGAGCTGCAAGAAGGACAGAGTTAGAGATGCTGCAGATAGAAGTAAATAATCGGGGGTCAGAATTTCAGTCTGGACAGGTATATTTGTGAGGTCTATAAGTTATCTGAATGGGGAGGCATGAGCCACAGATAGAAATTTTGGAATCTTCATATAGCTACAGCTATCTATCTATAGTTCTATCTATATACAATTCGCCCTTGAACGACACAGATTTGAACTTGCCTAGGTCCCCTGACGCACAGACTTTCTTGCAAATAAATGACATAAACTAATGGTATCAATAAATACAGTATAATACCATAAATATATTTTCTCCTATTATGATTTTCTTAGCATTTTCTTTTCTCCAGCTTCCTTCATTATAATGCAAGAGGGTGGTCCTCAGGAAAGGGGAGTGTCCCAGGACCCCACCCCCACCTCAAGCCAGAGAGATCCAAGATACCTAGGACTACGAATCCCAGAATGCCATCGTCACCAAAGAAAGGATACTGAGGACTGAGGGAGGAGTTAAGGAGGGGTTTGGGGACTTAAAAATCAGACCTGGGGGGTTGGAGAGCCCCTATTGTCCGTGATGTGGATTTGCCAGAGTTTTTCCTGAGTAGGCAATAAGATTCTGGCTCAGCGGAACTGGTAGGACGCATTCACCAATTTATTCTTTATCTTTTTTCGTTCCCTTTTTGTAAAGAAACCCTTTTATTAATTTTATTGTGTGTGTCTGCAGTTGAGCCTTTTAAGTACCATTGAAGTGCATGGGTGAGAACCCAGACAGGCACCCCACGGGGTTACCCTGTAACAATAAGAATACAGCATATATTACATCTAAAATACAAAATATGTTAATTGATTGCTTATGTTATCAGCAAAGCTTCCAGTCAATAGCAAGGTATTAGTAGTTCAATTTGGGGGGAGTCACAAGTTTTATACAGAATTTTTACTGTCCTGGGATCAGTGCCCCTGACTCCTGGCATACAGGCAGTTCTGGGTGCTGCTATAATAAAGTGCCACAGATTTGGCGACTTAGAACAAAGAATAATTATTGACTCCATTCTGGAGGCTAAACATCATAAACCAAGAAGTGGGCAGGACCATGATCCCGGGAACCTGTGGGGGAGAACCTTGCCTTGCTGCTCCTTACCTAGCTTCTGGTGGCTGTGGGCCCTTCTTGCCAGCTCTCCCCTTGCCACCTGTCATCATCTGCTGTCCTCCCCCTGTGTGTACTGATCTCTGTGTCTTTTCATATCAGGACACCAGTGATATTGAATTGAGTGCCCACCCCATTCTAGGGTGACCTCATCTTCACCTTTGTTAATTACATCTGCAATGATGTTATTTCCAAATAAGGTTACATTTTGATGTAGTGGGGGTTAAGACTTCAACATTTTGTTTTGGGGGACACAATTCAACCCATAACATTGGATGATATCCCCAAGGAAGATCTTGACAGGGAATCTATGGAAAAGTGTTAGTCCAGTCCCGATGAGACTGAATTTAAGAGGGACTGGAAGTCTTAACCCCCAGGACATCAAGATGTGACCTTATTTGGAAATAACATCATTGCAGATGTAATTAACAAAGGTGAAGATGAGGTCACCCTAGAATGGGGTGGGTGCTCAATTCAATATCACTGGTGTCCTGATATGAAAAGACATTGGAGGAGTATTGATACCTATTTGAGAAGGGGACAAAGATATAAAGTGTTACCTGGTGTGGAAAGTGGGGTCAAAAGAAGGTTTTGTTTTCGTAAACAGGAGAAAAACGAGCATTTTTTAATAGTCATAGGAATAATCAGGTAGAAAGGAAGCAAACAGATGCAGGGAAGAGGGGAGAGTTGCTGGAGAAATGCCCAGAGTGGAGGGGCTGGAGCAGGAAGGGCAGGCCAGTCTGTGGTGAAGGAGAAGCCTTAGCCTCTTGGCGTTCATGTGCGTGGTTTGGGAGTCTGCGGACATTTTCTTCTGAGTGACTCAACTTTCTTGGTGAGGCAGGGAGCAAGGTAAAGGCCAGAAATGAGAAGGAGAGTTGGGGTGAGAAAAGGAGTTGTGAAAATATCATCCGGGAGAGTGTGGGAGTGAATGGTCCAGAGTCAGTGAATGAGGCCAGGGCAGCTCAAGGCAGAGAGTTTCACAATCATGAATTTAATGTGGGACTTGTCAGAGTGGCTGCTTTTACTCAAACTTTAGATAGATGACAAATAGATAGATAGATAGATAGATAGATAGATAGATAGAATAATATATATTTCTACAGATATATGTATAGATAGATACATGTTTGTTGATCTACTTAGTATTTCACCAAATGAAAGACTGTGAGATACATCACTGATATCAGAGATGTTAAATGTAGAAAATATTAAAAATTAGTGTCTGAAAACTGATGAAGCATATCATAAATCCCAAAATATATGCAGTATGTATATATACATGTATATGTATACACACACGCACACAATATGCATGGACACACACACACACACACACTCATCTCTATACCAATATCTATACCCATAAATCCCAACCCTATCCATGCCAATTTTCTGGACCCTTTACAAAGTATACCTTGTGACCCCTTTGAATACCCTGATTTAAGACCTGCCAGGCTCTACCGGTTCATGCAAACAGATTTTCACTATTGCTATTACAGTTTTTCCCACTGCACACATTTTATTAGCTTTCTCAAGGAAGATGCAATTACCATGTTAGCAAGCATCACAGTGTTGCGAGTGGAGTAGAAACCTTGGATCCTGGGGCTGTCCTCTCCAGTGAGACTTGGCAGCACTGAACCTGGTCAGAATGAGCCACTCTCCAGAATGTTGCCTCTCCAATTTGACTCTGGTGGTCTAGATAGTTATGAGGTGGCGGAGTCAAAAACCCTGGTCTCCAAGCCCCCGTATCTGGGTTCCAGCCAGACCCAAATCTCCCATTTACAAAATGCAAAACTTTAGGTAATTTAGTTAATTTTTCCATATCTCATTTTTCTCCAATGGAGTATGGGGACGGTAATAACCCATCTCACAGAATTTTCCTGAGTAGTAAATGTTTTAGTATATTCAGTGGTTTAAAACCTACAACTATGGAGTCAGACAGCCTGGATGCAAATCTCACCCCCAGCACTTTGTGATGAGTATGTTTGGGCAAGTCATTCATTCCCTTTTACTCTTCCTGAGTCTTATTTTTCTCCCTTAAAAAACAAACATGATTATAGGAACTATTTCATAGGTAGTCCTGAGTGTTACATGATCTGATGCTTGTATAATGCCTCAAAATTAGCAAGTTCTTAATGAAAATTAGCTCTTACAACTGATTTCATTATTATTACTGTTATTACCAACTGTCTTAAACTGTAATGTATTGAATAGGGATATAAAAGATTATAATAATTTTTACCATTGTATGACAATTTCTAGAAAATAGCATGCACTGAGCCAATAAAATCTGTGTCAAGGAGATGATTTAGAATTTGTGTAAGGATAAATCCCTGTGCATGGATTAGAGATCTAAATGTCAAAAAATGAAACCTAAATAAATTCTGGAAGAAAATGAGTACTGATTCTTTTATAACCAGGAAGTGAAAACAAAACAAAACAAAACTTCCTTAGCTATGACACCACGTTCAAAGTAATGATAATAGAAAAGACAAATTTGACTACATAATTAAAAAATAGTAATTTTGTAAAAAAAAAAAAAATCACCATAATCAGGGTCAAAGGAAAAATGCATAGTGAAGAAAAAAAATACTTGGGAACTGTGTCACAAAGGAATATGTGACAATTGGATCCTGACATAATTCATCCCAAATGGCTCAAATAAAGAGACCTTAAGGAAGGGATTACAGGCAGAGCTATGGCAGGGTTAAATGAACTAACAGGATGTGATTTGCCCACAGACAGGTGTCATCAGGCTGTCCTAGCTCCCCTAGGGCTAGAGAGACAAGAAAAAGAGGTTCTGGTCTCCGAGCATGATGGAAGATGGACTATTGAGAAGGACGCACTCATGGGGGCTTTAGCCATAAGAGATGGAGTCACGGCTGAATTAGGAAGAGGATAGGGAAAATATTCACCTCTCTTTCATCCCACACCCCATTCTCTGTCAGTACCTCCCCCTGGCCTCAGTTCCATCTAGGTGATGGGACATGTGGGGGTCAGCCTCCTGGGCACAAAGTAGGAGAGACTGGTCAGTTGGGAAGGAACAAATAGATAATAACCAGTACAGGCTAGTAGCTGTTAAAAATGTCGAATGAATAAATGTTGAAGACAATACACACACAGGCACACAAGACAAACAAAATGCCCAGGAAATATATGAGCAGATGCTCAGTTTCACTCCTGGTAAATGAAATTTCACTCCTAATAAAATGATGCTAGGACCAAGTGTTGTGAAGGATGGGGAGCAGCCTGTACTCTCATAAACTGCCGTTAGGGGTGCAAATGGATACAGCCACTTTGCAAAACCGTGAACAAATATCTATAAAATCTAAGCATACACACCTGGCACTTTCACTCCTAGCAGAATTGCGAACTTGTGTTCACAAGGGACATGGATTGGAACATTCATAGCAGCACTGTTATAACAGGTCCAAACTAGAAACCACCGAAAGGTCCATCAATTGTAGAATGTAGGCATATATTGTGAAACAATCACACATTGGAATTCTGTACCATGATGAGAATTTCATATAACAACTGTGAGAATCTCACAAGCATTGTTACAAGTTAAAAAAAAAAAGACCTAAAGATAAATTTTATATGATTTCATTTATATAAAGTACAAAAAAAGATAAAACTAATCTCTGCTGTTGGAGGTCAGGTTGTTGGGTGAGATAGGAAGGGAACAGCACTTGGAGGTGGGGGGGTGGGTGGTGAGGCTGCTCACTTTTCTGGTTTTTGATCTGAATATTGGTTGAACAAATGAGTTCATTTTGTAAAAATTTAATGAGTTGTATACTATACTAGTGATATGTGTACTTTCTATATGTACGTTATACGACAGTTGATTTTAGAAATGGCTCTAATAGACCATATCCCACCTATCAGATTAACAAAAACTCAAAATTTTGACACCATACTCTGTGAGAACGCTGTAGGGAAAGGCAATCTTACGTAGTGCTATGGAGGCATGCACACGTGCGCACACACAGCTACACACATTCCCATCATAAGAGCTGCCCCTCTCTATGAATTCCTTCTATTTAGCAGTTCCCAAGTTTCATCCTTTGTGCTAAACTGATAATACTAAGCAAAACACTTTCCTGACTTCTGTGAGTCATTATAGAACAAGAAATGGGGATTGTGGGAAACCCCCTGAGTTTGTGGTCAGCTGGGCAGAACTCTGGGTAACTGGAGTACCTTGTTTGTGATTGGCATCCAAAGTGGAAGTAGTCTGTGGGACTGAGCCCTGTAACTGTGGGATCTGAGCTTACTCCAGTTATTAGTGTTAGAATGGAGTTGAATTGTGACACCCAGTTGGTTCTGGAGAATCGAATTGGTCGATGTTGGAAAAGACACCATTTACTATGAGAAGGAAAATACCTAATAGCATACACCTCTGCTCTTCTAGGAATTTATCTGAAGCATAAAAATTTGCCAAGACAGAATGACTTGCAAGTAAAGAAGTATAAATACACCAACGTGCCTATTAATAGGGGAGTAATTGAAAAAGTTAGGATTCAGTGGTACAAAGGAGTCAAAAAAATCTCTATAAACAAATGTGGAGTGGCCTCCAAGTGAAAAAAGCAAGGTATAAGAGTGTTTATTTATTCTGTTATCATTTGTGTGAGAATGGTAAGGAACATAAATATATATGTGATTGCTTGTATTTAAAAAAATATTTTAAAATGGAATAATGTACCAAATTAATAAACTAATAAAAACACCAAACTAATAAACTAATATAAAGATACTTTTATCAAGGAAAAGGAAAAGTCAGGTAGAGGGAATAGAGAAGAAAGCAAGATATGTGGTAATATTCTTTTATAATTTTGATTTTGTAACTAAGTATATATTTTACAAAAATTGAAAAAAGTTAGCTCAAAAAGAAAAAACAGTTCAGAAAAACTAAGTTGGTGGTATAAGAATTTTATTAGTTTCCTATCACTGCTTAATAAATTATAACACATCATATTTTTTGGCTTAAAATGACACCTATTTGTTAGCTCATAGTTGAAGAAGTCCTGGTGTATTCAGGTGTGTTCTTTGTTCCCAGAATCCCAGATCCATAGTCAAGGTGCTGGCCAGGCTGGGCTCTTACCTGGAAACCCTGGTGGAGAATCTATTTCCAAACTCATTCAGGTGGCTAGCCAAATTCAGTTCTTTACAGTTGTAGTACTAAAGTCCCTATCTCTTTGCTGGCTGTCAGCCAGGGGACACTTTCTGCTCCTAGAGGCTGCCTACATCCTTCTCATAGGGTGTCTTCCATCATCCAAGTCAGCCAAGGCATGCCAAATCCTTTTCATATTCTGCGTGTCTTTGACTTCTCCTTAATTTCCTTTCCAGCTAGACAGAGCTCTTTGCTTTTCAGGACTCTTGTGTTTAGGCCATGATATATTTACAGGTTCCAGAGATGAGGACAGGAGATCTCTCTGTGAAACCATCTTTGATTCTCCCACAACATAGAGAAAGGATTTCAAGTGAGTTTAGAATATACTTCCCTAATGCTATATGTTTGATGGGCAAAAAGAACCTCAAATTTTAATCTCATTCAGTGATCTCATGTCAGTTGGTTGAAACAATTATAGTTATGATGTGGGGAAAAAGCAAATAAGTAATTATGTTTATGTTGGACCTCAGATTTTTAGTGAAGAAAAAAAGAGATCAAATATAGAACTAAAGTTTAGCAAAAAACCTGCAAAGAGCAATTTGTGTTGAAAATGTCAATATGAATTCATGATTTTTCCTCTTAAGTCTTCCTTTCCTAAAAAACGGAAGGATCACAATACCAGATTTCAAACTATACTACAGAGCCGTAATAATTAAAACAGCATGGTACTGGAACAAAAACAGACACAAAGACCAATGGAACCAAATAGAAAACACAGAAATAAAGCCACACATCTATGGACAACTAATCTTTGACAAAGGAGCAAAGAAAATGCACTGGAACAAGGACAGCCTATTCAATAAACAGTGCTGGGAAAACTGGACTGCTACATGTAAAAAACTGAAGCTAGACTATTACCTCACACCATGCACACCATGCTAATAAGCTAATAAATCTTTCAAAAAATGGTTCTGTGAAACTTCAAGCACTAATTATCAACTTAGCTGACCACCAGCTGAGAGAAAAATCCGATAAAATATCTAAATGTAAGACCAGAAACCATAAAATTTATAGAAGAAAATATAGGCAAAACTCTACGTGACATACATCTCAGCAAAATCTTTAAAGACACATCCCCCAAAGTGAAGGAAGTGAAGGGCAAAATCAACAGGTGGGATTACATAAAAATAAAAAGCTCTGTACAGCAAAAGAGATATTAACCAAAAGTAACAGACACCTTACTAATTGGGAGAAGATCTTTGCACACAATACAACCGGTAAAGGTCTGATAACAAAAATCTACAAGGAGCTCACACAACTCAACAAAACAAAGTCAACAATCCAGTCAAAAAATGGCAGAAGCACTAAAAAGACACTTCTCCAAAGAAGAGAAGCAAATGGCCAACATGTTTAACATAACTCATAATCAGGGAAATGCAGGTCAAAACCACGATGAGATACCACCTCACACCAGTGAGAATGGCGCACATTAAAAATACAGGCAACAACAAATGCTGGTGAGGATGTGGCGAAAAAGGAACTCTTCTACACTGCTTGTGGGATTGCAAACTAGTCCAACCACTGTGTAAACAGCTAAAAATGGAGCTTCCATACAACCCAGCAATACCACTCCTGGGAATATACCCAAAGGACACAAAAACAATATTCCAAAAGGATACACGCACCCGTATGTTTATTGCAGTACTGTTTACAATAGCTAAGGTATGGAAACAACCCAGATGCCCAACAATAGATGATTGGATCAAGAAGATGTGGGACATTAACACAATGATAAACACATGCCATTCGCAGCGACATGGATGGAACTAGAAGGAATCAAGCTCAGCGAAATAGCCCAGAAAGAAAGAGAAAAATATCAAATGGTTTCACTTATAACAGGGATCCCAAATATGAGAGAGACACCCAGAGAGGGAGGGAGAGGATAAGGGCTCAAAATGGGGTTAGAAAAGGGCACAAGGGACCATGGTGATGGGTCATGGGTGAACTGGTGGTGGGTTACCCAAGGGGAATACAAAATGTAAAAGATATAAATAACAATAAAAAAATAAAAAATAAAATAAAATGAAGAAACTAGACTCAATCAAGCATCCAAGAAAAATATGCAATGGAATAAATCCTAGATGCTCAATAACTATTCTCTTCTTCCTCTAAAAAAAAGAAAGTCTTCCTTTCCTAATTCTACCTACCCAAATGATAAAAAGAAATGACAACTCAGAAGCAACAAGAACTCCCATAGCAATGAACACCCTCAGCATGTGGTTTCAAAATACCATTTCTCATTTGTGGAGAGGAGATTTCTTGCAGAAATGACTTGTTCTGGTATGGACCAGAAATGAGTCTGTAATACCTTCTTGTACCAGAAAAGAGAGTTCAAAGACCAATGAGGTCATTTTAAAACAATACAAGAGCCATTCTGAAGGGATAATTTGAACAACTGAAATAATTGCAATGAGTTAGAATATATCCAATATATAAAAATCTTTGAGCTTATATTTATTAAACAAATCTATCACCATTTGTGATTACTAGGTAATCATCCCATTCCTCTGAAAAATTAATAAATGAGAGGAAGGAATAAAACATTTATAAGAATTTCATTTCAATACAACCAAAGAGTACAAGAAGGAAAATTCTTCTTGATAGAAAAATTCCAACAAATAAATGCAAAAGAAAGAATTTTAAAATCACTATTTTCAGCCCTTAATGAAATAATGATTGTAGGTGATAATCATCAATAGATACTAAATCATTAGCTGAATGGTTGCTGGACAACTGATTGACAGTGGTATTTTTAAAAAATGGGATGCCATAGGAAGCACACAACACCATCTAAGTAGTCTTGAGTAAATCTTATAATGGATGATGGATGCTGAGCAGGGGGGAAAGAACAAAAATAATGGTTCTGTTAAAAATGGGCCTCCCTGGTGGTGCAGGGGCCTCAGCACTATGAAGCTATCCGCAGTCACTGGAGCACGAGTTCTGATCCCCAGCCAGGGAGCTAACCCACATAGCACAGCAGACCTCTCCTGTCTCCCCTCAGCAGTGTATTTCGGCAGATCTGCCTGTTCTGTTCCCCACTCTGTCTCTGGTGAATCCTCTCACCCTCTGGCTATCCCTCAGTTCTTGTATGCATAAATAAATAAAAATAAATCTTTCAAAAAATGGTTCTGTGAAACTTCAAGCACTAATTATCAACTTAGCTGACCACCAGCTGAGAGAAAAATCCGATGAAACAGGAGACAGAGTCAGAAACATTACCAACGCTTTCCTACAGTATGATTTTAACAAGAGTAGATTTTTTCTCTGCTCTTTATTGTCGGTTTGTTGCAGTGTAAATTTCAAGTTGCCTCTTGGCAATTGGCTTTTGCCAGCAGCGGAATGTAAATCCAGACAATGTGAAAAATGTTCTGTCAGATTAGAAATGGAGTCCTTGAAAACCAGTGCACTGCAGGGTGGAGAAAATCAATTTTCATTTCAATGAAAATCTGAACCAGCTGAGACAACATGAATGTATTTTTTTTTCTGTACATAGTTTATTTGGCTTTAGAACTTAAGATTCCTTAGTGATGTTAGCATATTAAATGCATAACTTTCTATTCTTTTTGTCATCCTGTCATTTTATAACCTCATGCATGGTCTTTGAAGGATGGGAGTCCTTCCACAAAACGGGAGTCAAAAGACCTGAATTCTAATCCTAACTCTGCCCCTGTCTGACTGCTAGTCCTGATTCCACAGTGAGAGGTGGATTAAGAGTCGGGTAAGGAGCTAATAAGGGTAGGGGCTGACGAGAGCATTACTCCAATAGTGACAGTCACAGGGACTTCCAAGAAGGTTATAGAGGCCCGGAGAGGTTGGTGCAGGGCTACCTGGGGCTCTTATGCCTAAGACAGTGGAGAGTCGGAGGTAAAGATGGCTGCCGAGGGGAGCTCCTAGGCAGGTGAGGAGGAGCTGGAGAATCCGCTCAAGATAGTTCCAACACCCATGATTAAAAGTTAAGTGTTGGGAGGAAGTAAAGTTCCTGCAAACACTCATACCATGACCAATTTAATTTTGCTGTTGGTTTGTTTCCTTCGATAGGGAAGAAGAAGGGAGCCCCTGCCAGGCAGTTCCATCACTCAAGACAGGTCAGAGTAATTTGGGTCGTTTTAAACTCGAAACCACATTTGCTATTTGGAGCATCTTCTCTTTATTTCTTTTTTTTTTTTCTCTTGGTTTATTTAGAGATAGTTGAAAATATCCAAGAGGCTTATTTCTATTAGTAGCACAAGAGTTAAATAGACATTTCTCCAAAGAAGTTGTACAGATGACCAACAGCACATGAAAAAATGCTCGTCATCATTTATCATCAGGGAAATACAAATTGAACCACAATGAGATACCACCTCACACCTGTGAGAGTGATCCATTATCAAAAGACTAGAAACAAGTGTTGGTGAAGGTGTGAAGAAAAGAGAACCTTGTTGGGAATGTAGACTGGTCCAGTCCCTACAAAAACAGTATCGAGGTTTTCTAAAATATTAAAAATAGATCTATCATATGATCCAGCAATTCCACTCCTAGGAGTGTACCAGAGGAATGCAAAACACTCCTTCCAAGGGATAGATGCACTCCTGTGTTCCTTACAGCACATTTACAAAAACCAAGTTATATAAACAACATAAGTGCCCAAGGATATGTCTATGGATTAAGAAAATGTGTTGTACGGATGCTTTCACTTATATGTGGAATATAGTGAAACAAAACAAAAGCTCGGACAAAACCAAACCAATAAAAAACCCTAGAAATATGAATATGGATTGAGCCTACAAGATGGGGAGGGAGCAAATGAACTATGGCGGAGGGCGGGAGGTGCCTTGGTGGTGGGTATGGTGTGACATGCATACAAGGAAGTGCGAGTTATGCCTTTAAATCCCATACAGCGTTGTAGACCAATCTTGCTTCTATAAAAACAATTCATTCATTAAAAAAAGAAAATTATGTGTATATGCACAAGGAATATACTCAGCTACCAAAATGATTAGCTCTTGCTATTTGCAACAACATGGATAGAACTGGAGGGTTTTGTGCTACGTGAAATAGGTCAAAAACAGAAAGACAAATACCAAATGATTTCACCGATATGTGGAATATAGAGAAACAAACCAAAGGGTTAGACAAAACCAAACCAATAACAAATCTTAGAAATGTGACTGCAGAACTGAGGCTACAGTGAGGGGCAAGGAGTAGGGGAGGGGGAGGGTGTAGAGCAAATTGTACAGTGTCGTAAACCAATGTTACCAGAAATAGGCAGAAATATAATGTAGTTAATCACTTCTTGACTTTCTACCATAGTTGTAAAGAAAGATAGGATTAAAAGTTAAGTTAAAAGGTTATTTCATGTTTTTCATATTTTAAATATGCAAAAAAAAACTTGTCGCTAAGGAATGTAATCAACTGACATTAAAAATAATAGACCAATATGTCCATGCATTGCATTTAGTAATGCTTCCAACATATGTGGCATTTTTAGCTTAGAATTGAGTCTGTCTTTGCAGTTTGATGTAATATTTTATTACATATGCTTACTTAATTCCTCAAAATATATCACACAGTCTAATGTAAGGCTATCACTCATGTCAGCATTCAGTTAGGTTGTTGTATACTGGAAAAATGATTTTGGCCAGTCATTTGGTCAAGATCTCTGAGAACTTGTTTTATAAATATGTAAGTGTTAGGCTAATGAATTTGCTGTTTCTGTTTGTTTATTTTTTGCATGAGCAATACTATTTGGGGGCAATAGGAAGAATTACTAAGCAATTACTATCGTGGATAGTACCTGGAAAACTTAAAATGTATTAATAAGTAGAAATAGAACATATTTTTGTGAAAATTTTGCTAAATAATTTTAAATGTCACATTAGTGAAATCGAGTCAGACACTGCATGAGAAGAGATTGCCCAGCCTCCTCCCACCTGACCCCCATGGTGACACTCACCCATGGTTTCCCGACTTTTTCACAAGAATGAAGTTTGTTTTGGGAAGCAAGACTTCTGACTCTGAGAACTTGTTTTATAAATACATAAGTGTTAGGCTAATGAATTTGCTGTTTTTGTTTTCTTTTTGCACAAACAATACTATTTGGGGGCAACAGGAAGAATTACTAAGCAAAATTCTTTCTTATACTGCCAAGAGTCTCTGTATTTTTGGCATCCCAGATTTCCAACCAAAGCCCTGGCAGACCTTTTGTGGAGGTTATCTTGTAGCTATCATGAAATTGTCTCTTTAAATCTATGTCTTTGTAAGAGAGATAACATTGCCGTGACACTGAGCATCTTTTCTTCAGTTCATTGCCAGTTGCTTCAGTGATAAAAATAGAATAAGCAAAGGCTAGATACAACCAAACACACACTAGTTATAGGGGTGTAGTTTTTCTGAGATCCAAACCATCAGGGATCCACTGATAAGATTTATTACCAAAAATGTCTCTATGTCTGTTAGATTTTATGTTGGGAATTTTAACTTATTATTGACCAAGAGAGGAATTTGAGGATGAAAACTGCAAGAAAATTATTCACAAATTGAAGCAATAAGGAAATCAGTACTTAAAACATATATATTACACTCGGGTGTTCATTGGGCAATTTATGTTGTTTAATCTCCACAAAGATCCTGTATATTGGGGTTATTTCTTTTGAATGGGAAGAAAAAAGACTTAGAATTTTAAAGACCTTACCTGAGGCTACAAAGCAAGTAAGTAGTAAAGGTAAAATTTAAACTTTAGACCCTATATGCCTGAAAATTATACTGTCTTGAAAACCCTCTTCTGCCAAAGGACTTAGGCTAAATTAGGCTAATGTCGCTGGTGTTGTTTATAGTAAATACTGCCTTCTCTCTGTTTCTCCTTTATGCTGTCTCACTTTTCCAAATTCAATCCCTGTAATGAGCTTCTCTCTCTTCTCTCTTTCCTTTGCTCCTAGCGAGTATCGCCTATCAGTCATCATCCTTATCAGGTATCTTCCATATCAGCTAAATAGAAACAGAATCACTAACAAGTGAAGAGGATCTACCTATTTGTAGCTGCTTTTACATATTCTTATTAAATAATATAATATAAAAAAAAAAGAAAGAAAATTGGAAAAGACATTGCTCTCTCCCCTCAGGTCAGGGGAAAGGGGGCCCCTAGCGGCCAATGGAGCAGCTGCAGGAGTACCAGGTTGAAACCTGGTGAGCCTGAGAGAGGATTTTGGTATAACCCTTGAGAGGGGCAAGGGAGGGTTATAAAGAGAAACAAGGAGAGGGAAAGAGGGAGAGGGAGGGGGAGACTGAGAGTAGATATTGGGAAAGTTAAGGGAGAGAGAGAAGAAGGGAGTAAAGACTAGAAATCATAAAGAAAGAATCAATAAATGCTAGTACAGGCTTATAAAATATGCAATATAGTCAATGGTTACTTTTAGTAAATAAATACTTTCAATAGTCATCTCTTATATGATACAGTAATTTGATTCTCTACCCAGAAAAATGTTACCAGTTAGGTGGGCTGATAATGAGACATAAATTTAAGCTTGTATTGTTGTCTTCTTTATCCAGTCTGGTCAGGATGTGTTTCTTATACATTACTTGATGATATGTGAAAAGTTTAAAGTTGAAGCCCTTCATAAAAGAGAGTCTGCACTGAATAGTTTTCCTGGTCTCTGGCTCCTTATTTTTCCCTTGTAGTAAATCTTGTAGTGAGGTAAACCTGTTACTCCCAAATCGTTCTGTCTATTAAAATTATACAGAGACCTTTAGGAGAAAATTCAGATTCCCGTTGCCCCAAAGGAGAATTTCTGGAGGTTGTCCTCAGACAAGCATTTGGAATTAGGGCCCAATAGTCTTTTACACTGTGGATAAAAATGTATAATAAAAATGCTTGTATAATCAAGTGAAGTTTATAATCATTTGAAGAGTATTCTGGCAATATAAATTAAATCAAAATAAATATATGTCCTTGGACCCAAAAATCCCACTCTTGGATATCCTGTAGAAAGAAAAACATCAGTACAGGACAATATACACATGCAAGAGAGTTTACTACCACATTGACTGTTATGGCAAAAAGTATAATGTTCATCTACAGAGGAAAGGCAAAATACTCTATAAAGTGACCTTACTATGGATTATATTATTAAACAAGAAAGAGTTAAGATCTGAAAGAATTGATCTGGAAGGACTTTGGCAATGCACATTGTTAAGAATATATAACAATAAGTAAAAATCTATAATTTGGGGCCTCCCCGGTGGCGCAGCGGTTGGGCGCTGCGCTGTGGAGCTGTCGGCAGCGGCGACGCGGGTTCGACGCCCGGCCAGGGAGAATCCCACATGGTGCGGCAGACCTCTCCTGCCTCGCCCGCTGCTCCCCTCAGCAGTGTACTTCTGATCTGCCTGTTCTGCTCCCCGCTCTGTCTCTGGTGAGCCCTCTCGCCGCCCCACGCCTCTGGCCTGTACCCCAGCTTGTATGTATAAATAAAATAAAATCTTAAAAAAAAAAAAATCTATAATTTGTAGAAGTGTAGAAATTTATACATGGTAAGAAATACATAAAATAAATCATGGCCAGTCTTCAATATTTGTGTTATTATTTGATTGTGTGACTGTGGAGAAATGAATGGGAACCACACACCATGCTGCAATTGTTTCTCTCTGTGGGGAAGGATGGACACAGGGAGAGGTAAGAGGGAAAAAGGACAAGATTATAGAAATCTATTTAAGTGTGTGTATATGAAATAGAAAAATAAATATGATGTATTTATATAGAATATAAAATATATAGAATATTTGAAAGACTGTAGTGAGACAGCAAAATAATGGCAGTTGAAATTATCTAAAAGTGGATAATATTGGGCCTTCCTAGTGGTACACTGCTTAAAGTCTCAGTGTTATTAAGCTATCATCAGCCACTGCTGCATGAATTCGATCCTCTGCCAGGGAGCTAACCCACATGGCGCAACAGACTTCTCCTGTCTTGCCTGTTGTTCCCCTGATAGCAGTGTATTTCAGTGGATCCACCTATTCTGCTCCCCACTCTGTCTCTGGTGAATACTCTCACCCCCACCCCCGCACCTCTGGCTTACACCCTAGTTCTTGTATACACAAATAAATAAAAATAAAATCTTTAAAAAAATAAATATAAGTCTATGATATTAAAAATATGTAACAAGCATGCAAATACAAAGTTCTAGAAAATGACAAAGACAGATGTAATTGATTTGATTTTTTATGAGACCGGGAGTTAAGTTTCTTCTTGGGTTTGTTATTTAATATAGCCTGTGGTTATGCAGTTATTATTTTTTTTTTAAGAGTAAGAAAAAAAGAAAGCTCTGCTCTGGACTCTGGAGGGAAAGATTGCTTCCCTTATATGGTGTAGTAAGAGAACTTAGACTGTCCAGCCAGACATTCTTAAGCTTGAGTTTTGATTCTATCACTTAGGAGCCTTGTTATCTTCAGTAAGCTATTTAACCTAAGCTCTGGGCATTTCAACTATAAAATAGGGATAATAATTATACACCCCTCATGGGTAAAAGGCTAAATATAGTCTCTGCTGTACAGCAAACTTTTAAAAATATTAGCTATTTGTCATGGATTAATTTATTGAGATATTAAATTGAGTTTTCTTTTTCATTTCATTGCTATGGAGTGGTCCAAAAGAAAAGTCTGTGTTGTATTCTGTGTTATCTCTCGCTTATTCCAAAAGGGCAGCTAAGATTTTCTACTCTTTGCTTCAAGGGAGATTTGCAGTGCTTGGTGGGAGAGGGTAGGTGCATGGGCAAAAACAGAGACACTGAAATGTCTCCAAATCGAAGATTTGGAGACTCAAGACTTGGGGAACCATGAGTGACAGAGATCCTTTCTCCTCCTGGGAGACTGACCAGAGCTTCTGGATTCTAGAAAACCTACAGGCTGGCACTGTGGGAATCTCAGGGGGGAGGATGAGGACCAAGACAAGAGAGGCCTCCTCAAGCATTTTTCTCTGCATAACGTCTAGACCTCAAGATTGTCCTTTGTTATTTTAAGGGCAGGGATGAATGGTAGTTGGGTGAGGGGTCTCTAGTCTATTTGACTTAGGATCTGAGATGGATTTAATTTAATTAGAAGTAAACATATAGGCTGTATCTTGCATACTCACAAATATCTATCATATTTATATCCTTTTTCTGATTTGTGACACTGGGGAGGTTATTGAACTCTCATCCTCAGCTTCCTTATCTGTGGAATGGGCAACACACAGCTTACCGAGTTGTTGCAGTGGGAAACCAGATGGGGTGTGCATGACAGTGTACCTAATCTTCTGTAACTGAGCCTGTTATTTCCCCTTTAAAAAATAAATATATGCCCTTTGACCAGAAATCTTGCTGCTGGGACTCTATCCCATAGAAACAAAAAACACCAGCACAGAAGAACATACATATGCAAGAAAGTTTACTGCACCATTTGTCCATTGTGGCAAAAAGTATAATGTCTATCCATAGAGAAACGTGGTATCAACTGTAGAATGACCATACTGTGAATTATATTATTAAATAAGAGTTAAAGTGATTTCAATTGATCTGGAAGAATTTTTTTTAAAGATTTATTTATGTTTGCTTACAAGCTGGGGTGCAGGCCAAAGGTGTGGGGTGGTGAGAGGGTTCACCAGAGACAGAGTGGGGAGCAGAACAGGCAGATTGGCCGAAATACACTGCGGAGGGGAGCAGCGGGGCTAGGGAGGAGAGGTCTGCTGTGCCATGTGGGAATCTCCCAGCCTGGGCATGGAACTCGCGCCACTGACAGCTCCACAGCACTGTGCTTAACCCTTTGCACCACCAGGGAGACCCGATCTAGAAGAATTTTGACAATGTATATTATTAATAAATTATAATAATAACTTAAAATATAATATGGGGGAGGCACTCCTAGATTCTTGGCCTCTGGATGTGATGCTTCAGCATGGGGAGTAATTTTTTCCTCTGCTACTTACTACTTGAATCCTATTTTCTCCATCAAGTACTATTGTAAGCACTGTCCACTTTTGTTTTCCTTGACCGCAAGCAACCTTCTGTTCTCTAAACTACTAAAGCACTTATTCATCTTGCTCAACTCTCTTTTCACAAAACTGACACTTAAGCAAACTGTCAGCAGTAGGCACGCTGAATTTTTACCTTCACGAAGCTTGCATAAGCAGATTATGCTTTTGCTTTTCCAGCATTTTCACGGTTTTATTTACCACAAATAAAATGTACACATGAGCTCTCTACCCTTCTCTGTCAACCCGACACCAGGCTTAGTGACTGACAACCGTCTGAGCTGCTCTTTCCATGATGCTTTGTGATTCTAGGAGACACATTGTGAGCAATCTCAGAACAGTAAGATCTGGTGTGTCTCAGCAGCACTTCCAGTTCCTTGACATGATGGACCAGGACCTTCCAGAAGGCTCTGGACAGATGCGCTTTGTTTAACTGTTGCTTCCAGAACCATGGTTGAGCATTATATTCTGCCCTTGAATCTTTTCCATACCTGTTGTTAATACTTCCGGGTTTCCATCATTACTTCTCAGTCCTCTTTTTATGATATTGGGTTTCACAAGAGCACTGAGGGCAGCCATCATGCTGGATAGTTAATGGCTGTCTCTTTGGCTGCCCAGGAAAATTTCATGTGTTTTTATATGCAGGTATGTCCTTTTCCAAAATATGTTATCTGCTTCCTAATGTCAGGAGTGCTATCTTTTACCTCAGTGTTATCTAGAGCAGTGCCTAGAATAGAGAAAATACATAATGGATGCTCTTTGTGACTGGATATGTCTTTGGTCAAGCAATTCTTCCATCCTCTGAAAATATCTAAATCCTCTCTTCTGTCAGTAACTGTGAAGTGGTTGTTCCTTAGGTGCTGTGATGTGTGTTAACTATTCTCTATACCAATCCAGCTCAAGTCAAGCTCCTATGTGTTGGAATATACAGAATTACACAGTCTTTGCAAGATGGCTAAGGATTGGGTTGTGGCCAGTGGCGTGGACCTGAGCAAGGTGAATGCTTGGGATTCTGGGAAGAAGCTCCCACCTGGGCCCATTCTTTACCTGATTTGTGGCCTGTGCTGAATTCAGAGTTACTTTTAGACTTACACAAGAACAAAAAGCTGAAATTAGTGGGGGTTTCTAGAAATCTGTGTTAGGAGTCAAGCAATATTCTAGCAGAGCTCTAGAGCATTTCATATTCTAGATCTTTCCATACTCACTTCATGATTGAGGTCTCCACTCAGAAAATAATATCGTGTTCATTAAACAGAATTTAAAGATTTTAACCATCATAAAAATTGACATTGCATATCAATGAATGGTTTATGAAGGACCTTCACATTTGTGAGTACTCTAAGGGAGGTAATATATTATTTTTGTTGTTATTACAATTAACAATATGTTAAGGAAACAGATATTCAAAAACGTTATCTAAAGCTCTTATCAAACACTTAGGGTATAGCAGATCTAAATCATGTGTACTTATATCACAAAGTCTTTTATATAACTTTTCCTGAAGTCCACCTCATATAGTCCTTGAGGATTTTATTATTGTTTAGCGAGGAAAAACACATACACTCTGTTACTTCGTGACAAGCCTAGTTTTATAGCCAAGCTTAAGTAATCATCCTTGATTTCAAACACCATGTCATTTACTTAGGAAGCAACAACTATTAACTCCCAGAAGTTTACACAACAAATGTGCTTTTCTGGAGAAGAAAGACATTTCTTAGGGGGGTAGTTAATATGAAAGAGATTGGGAAACAATGTGATATTGCAATTGAGTTGATTTGTTAATTGTGCGTTTATTAGGGAATATCTGCTAAACTGAATTATGATCATGTAGAAATCACTTAGCTCCAGCTATGTTAGGAAAAGGTAATTGTTTTCTTGTTGATGTAATAATAAAGCTCAGTATAATCTGGGCCTCTTTATTTGTTCTGCAACTTAAGTCAGCTAATACATTTCTCTGAAACCCTCTGAGCATTTGTAATGGCTGGCTTTTATTTCTCCTTTACTAATGACTTGGTCTTTTTTCCAAGGCATCCCACAAGTGAGAGTAGGCACATTTCCTTTTTAAAAATACATTTGGAGGCAGTCAACACATCTCTTAAACACAGTTGTTCTCTTAGTTCCTCAGACCCCTCTATATCCTCTCTTCCTCCGCCTTTACCCTGCTGAAATATTTGTACTCTTATCCTTGAATCACCCCTCCCTTCTTTTGAATTCCCCAAGGTCTAAATTCTGTATTTCCTCCCCTCCACAGAATCTGACCTCCCTTATACATTTTATGTGAATATTTGAGGGATAGAATTATGTATGGGGATACTCCAGGAGATGTTGAAAGTAGCTTCCTGTTTCTACGAAGTTCTTTGGTTGTAAAGCACAGAGACTTCCCCAAGTTTTCTCAAGTGCCCGGAGACTTGATGTAATTACACACATGAGCACAAGGAAAGAACAATCTCACCTCTGCGACTAGGTTCATCTCTTGTTTCTCCATGACCCAGTCTCTTTCTTTGACTAATGGAGTCCTCTTTTCTCTCTCTATCCTCATGCTTTAACGCCATTGCCTATCTGGAGCAATAATTTCTGCGAATGGGCTTCTGCCGTCCTCTCTCACTGCTGTGGAAGTAGAGTCCTGCTTTTGTTTTAATTCATGTTTCCTCAGTAGCTGTCTTAAAAGTCCATGGTTCACCTGTTTCATTTCTATCTTCAGAAACTTGCTATAATAGTTCTCTTATTAATAAGGTGCACCCTCAGAAATTTGAGAACTTTGCATTTCTGTGACCTGGATTGAATTACACACATACAAAAATCTACCCCTTACTAGAGTCTATCACTATAAAAACTATTTTTAAAAGGTATTCTATGTACTTCAAACACCCTGATTGCCAAATTCCCCTTCCCTTTCCTCTCTCAGATGACAATGTTCTTGACTTACTTGAAGACTCTAGGATGACCTACTCTGAGGCAGATAGCTTGGAAGAAGTTGCCAGTTCACTCTGTGCCTCACATCTAGCTCTTCTCATTGTCTCCAGATCCCTAACCATACCTACTCCTAGCATCTCTAGAGAACAGGTTGCACAGTCACATCCAGAACTTGATAAACAGCAAACCATTTGCAGTATTTTGCCAGTTATATTGGCAAAAACCTGGGAAACAAGTGCTAGCATTTTCAAGATCAATTTTTCTGCATGCTATTCTACAGTGCAGAAAGGACTCGCCCTGAGATAGAAGAGACATAAAAATAGAATTATAACTGACGTAGCATTAAAATCTGAACAAGACTTTTTTTTAATGATCATGATCATTTATTCAGCAGTGCCCCCAGTCATGCAAATGTTAGCATTTATTGTCCATGTGCATTGTACGTAATTTCACATGTGGAGGAACAAAGAGAGATCAGCTATCAAAGGGAGTTAGATAAAACTGGACAGGGGATAACATATATTTTAAGGGGTAGGGAGTCCTGTCTTGTATCACTGACATCAAGTCTTAGAATATCATTGTTGATCTCTGCTGTAAGAATGGGTGTGTTATTTTGTAATAAAACAAATTCTTGGCAAATAGCAGGCACTCGGATTTGGGCCTTCTTTAGGATATATGAATGGACAGTAATACTGGGAATGTGAAGTGAACTTAAATCAACATATTGGTTCATAGCGGGGAATGATGCAATCCAGCTTCAGTGTTCTGGAAAAGTCCTTTGAAGATGTATCAAGTGCAAACAAGATCATGCCAGGACTGCACAAGGCACCGGGGCTAGAGAATACAATTTTATTTATTTATTTTTAATTTTTTATATAACTTATTTATTCATATATATATATATATTTTACATCATTGTTCATTTTCATACAATGTTTGTGTTCTCCTCTCAGGTGTAGTCCCCATAAAATTCTCACCACCAAGTCACCTGTGTACCATCGTCATAGTCCCTTGTGCTCTTCTCTCCCATTTTGATCCCTCTTCCTCCCCCTCCACTGCAGAATGTCTCTGATTGATAGTTGCCTGTTAATTTTTTCATTTACTGTTATTATTTTTTCCCCTGATCCCTTATTTGGTTCCCCTATATTCCTCCTATAAGTGAAACCATTCGATATTTTTCTTTTTCCTTCTGACTTATTTCACTGAGCATAACTCCCCCTGGTTCCGACCATGTTGCTGTGAATGGCATGAGTTTATTTTTTTTGATTGCTGAGTATTATTCCATTGTGTCTATATACTACATGTTCTTGATCCAGTCATCTGTTTTAGGGCATTTGGGTTGTTTCCATATATTACCTATTATAAATAGTGCTACAATATACATAGAGGTGCAGATATCCTTTTGAATTTTTTTGTGTCCTTTGGGTAGATTCATAGGAGTGGAATTGCTGGGTCATATGGTAGCTCTCTTTTTAGTAGTTTGAGGAACCTCCATACAGCCTGCCATAGTGGTTGGACCAATTTGCATTCCCACCAGCAGTGTAGGAGAGTTCCTTTTTCTTCACATCCTTGCCAACATTTGTTGATAGATTTTTTTAATAAGCACCATTCTCACTGGTGTAAGGTAGTAACTCTTTGTGGTTTTGATTTGCATTTCCCTGACTATAAGGGATGTTGAACATCTTTTCATATACCTGTTGGCCATTTGCATTTCCTCTTTGGAGAAGTGTCTTTAGCATTTCTGCCCATTTTTTGACTGGGTTGTTTACTTTGTTGAGTAATGTGAGTTTTTTGTAGATCTTTGTGATCAGTCCTTTATCAGTTACATGGAGTGCAAAAATTTTCTCCCAATCAGTAGGGTGTGGAGAGTACAATTTTAAAAGATGCCAAGTTGATCTGAAATGGGACAGGCTTGACTATGACTATTTCAGGCAAATAAACTAGCAAGAGAGAGCAGAGTTTCAGACAAACTAGCAAGAGGGCTGAGAGGGAGTTGGAAAGGCTGGAAAGCCAGATTCGGATTTCTTAATATCAAACCATCTCATTTTGAGGCAACTGAAGCCAAAATTATTGGTTAAATGGTTTGCCCAAGGATGCACAGACAACATTAGGAAAGTGGTTTTAGCATTAGGTCTCTGTATCTTCATTATACCAGGTGAAGAAAGTGCTGCGATATCCGAAGGATGAAATTTCTGACACTTGTCTGTCTTACTAGAGGCCAGAGGTTTACTTCTAGATCACATCGGACTCGGTGCCAGGCCTTCTAAACTCTAAGGGTTTACCTTTTTGTGCCGCAACAGAAAACCACCCAGCATTTCCTCTCTACAAGCATTTGCCACGCACAAGAAGATCGGACGCGCCTTTTCCATTACAGGCGTTCCGCAAAAATCCTCCGAGATGACGTCATCCAATGAGTGGCGGGCAGTGAATCCCTAACCACACCCCTTGCGACTGAAGTCCCTCCCCTCAGAGTTTCAGCCTCTTCCTTTTCCGGCGCGTCGTGACGCAAGACATAGGTCACGTAATATTAGCAACTGGTCTCGGAAGTAAAAAGCAAAGGGGCGGAGAAGGCGGAAAGGAGGGTCCTCGTCGGGGGTTGGCCGGCAGGGGGCGGGGCGGGGCCGGGAATGGTAACGGCTCGGAAGCCGAGGGGGCTGGGCAGGAGGGAGGCGGAGGAACCGGTGTCCGCCGCCGCCGCTGCCGCCGCCTCCGCTCCCGCTCCCGCCTGTTCCCTGTGGTTCATACGGGTTCCGCCGCGGCCATGATGATCCACGGCTTCCAGAGCAGCCACCAGGACTTCTCCTTCGGGCCCTGGAAGCTGACGGCGGCCAAGACTCACATCATGAAGTCAGCGGATGTAGAGAAGTGAGGCTCCCTGGCACGGGTCGGGGCGCGGGCCAGCGAGCTGGGCCTGGGCGGGAGGCCGGGCGAGCCCCGCGCAGCCCTTGCCCTTCCTTGGGTCGCAGGCTCAGGCTGGCACCTTTGAATGACAACAGCAGTGAAGGATCATATCGCCACCTCCAGTCCTTTGGTTGGTGTTGGCTGGGCTTGGCCTTTGCGAAACTGTCACTCCTCCGCGTTTGAGTAGAGCCTGACAGTTCTGGCAGACTTTCAGCTCGCCATAGGTCCCTCTACCTGCCTCAATCTGCGCCCGTTTTAGACCGAATCTATGTATGTGGCTATGACCCCATTTTCTTACATATATATAAAACCATCCATACAGATGTGTATATGTGTGTATATATATATGTATGGTTTTTAGCAAGTCAGGTGCTGCGCCAGGGACTTGATACACTGAACATGAAAGACAGCCTCTGCCTCCAGGAATTCACCATCTCTAGAGACAGACAATTATAATACAGTTAAAACTCTTTGATGTAGATGTTTACACCAGGCAGTTTGAGATGGTTAGAAAGGGAGAATGAAGGATTGGAGATCTGATGGTGAGTTGATAGGAGCGGGAAGGAGAAAGGAGATCTACTGATGGCAAGATTTCTGACTTGGGCTGTTGCATGGGAAATATTGAACAAGATGAGAACAAGATGAGAAGCACAGGAGATCGAGCAGATTGGGGGCAGATATTTGATGGAGAGAGTTTATAGTTTGGTGAAGTGTGACTTGTGTTTGGGTCATAAAGTGAAGATGTAGTCAGCTTTTGGTATATTTATCTTGGAGCTTAAAAAAGACCACTTGTCTGGATTTAGATTTAAGAATCATCAGTTTATAGTTGATGACTGGGGCCTTGGCAGCAAATTAAGGTCATCCAGAGAAAAGGAAAGAGCTCATGAGATGGAAGCTAGGGAGCACTAGCATTTTAGGCAGAGGTAACAGAGGGGAGCCATGAAGGGATGTTTAGCTTCCTAAAAAAAAAAAAAAAAAAGTAACATTCTTGTACACTCAATAAGGAACATATAGAAAAGAAAAGAAAAAAATAACTTCATCATCATACCACATATTGAGTTACTCTTTGGGCTTTTCCCTCCATGTAATGTACTCTGTTACATATTGTACCATCTATAATTGTACTGTGTATAAAGCAGTATGCTTCAAATCAGGGTTGCCCATATAACTTACTTATAAACTTTTTAAGAGATGCTGGATGCATGGAGAGTTTTGAAATGTGGAGACTTTTAATTCTGGATCTTTAATCTCTTTATGTCTTATTTCTAAGATAAATCTTATTATTTCTAAGGTAAATCTATCTGGTATACTTAGTCCATCCTTCTGACAAATGAAAGGCTTACCCTCACCCATCCTAACTTTTTCTGTGCTGCAGGGTGCTAAATAAATGGATTTGGGGAAATGTTGGATTAAGAAAAGTTCTTTATCTTTTACCTATATAACTAGAGCATCTCATAGGACTACCAGATTTTTCCAGATATATGAGGTATAATCATAGAATCATGTATTTCACTTTCAGTGTGCATTATTAAGTAATCTTCCTATGGAGTATGCTAATTACAGTTCTTTTTCTATTTAATCTTTTAAGTATTAAATCTTATCTTTTAAAGTTTTATTGTATTAAGGCAAAAACATTTAGCAAGAAATCTACCCTCTAAACAAATTTTAAAGTGTGCAACACTTTTTGGTTATAGAGACAATGTTGTATAACCGATCATTAGAGTTTATTCATATTGATTGAAACTTTTTGCCTATTGTTTGGTGACTCCTCATTTCCTCCGCCGTGCCCCCCCATCTGTGACTTTCACTATTTAGATAAATTATTAAAATCGATAAAGGTAAAATTTATCTAAAATAATCATGTAGTATTTTTGTGTGTGTGTTTTTTTTTGTGACTAGCTTATTTCAGGTAGGATAATGTCCTCAAGGTTCATCCATGTTGTTCTTCTGGTCACTTTTCACTCTTCCCTTTACCTTATGGCTTCTGTTTCATGCTGTTTCTCTTGGTCTGTGCTTCATCTGGCTGTATTTCAGACATCTGAAGAGAAAGATCAGAATAAATTAATAGATCACTATTCAATTAAGCATGACTATATTGGGCACAGTTTTCTTAGAGATTCTGGCAGCCGAAAGATAATTTCCTTTTGATTGAGAACCTGAACTTTCATCTTTAAATTGAAAGCCCTTCTTGTAACTGAGGTGACCGGTTCATACACAGGGTAGTAACTATGCGTATAGCTACTTTTTTCAGAAGTGTGTAACTAGCTGAGAAGTTGAAAACTATAATAGTGATTACAAACACAACTTTCTAAAAGGGTCCAAGGTGAATTGGAGAGCCCATGCCTGACTTAAAGGGGCTGACTCCTGAACTCCAGCCAACTGATGCAACACGGCCGTGCATGTCCAATGTGGCTGGGCCTCCCAACTACTTCAGATATTTAAAAAATACACAGGCCAGTCAAGACATAACCTGTGGGTTAACTATTTGTGGTCCTAACTTTATAGTTGTTTAATTTAACCGCGTTTTCTAATGAGGCTGGCCAAATTAACTCTAAGTATATGTAAGGCAACCTGGTGTTGTGGGAAAAGCTCTGGAGTTACCTGACTAGCTCTGTCATCCTCAGTTAGCCACGTGAACTCTCTTAACCTTTCTTGGCTCAGAGGGTAGTTTTGAGGCTCAAATGTCACAATCGCAGGAGCAATCTCTGACTATCCTATCTTAAATAGTGCCCCTCTTACCTTACTTTTTTTTTTATATCACTTATCACTGACATTATGTATTTCTGTATTTGTTTATCATCTGTCTTGTTTAGCTCACTATCTAGTTCAATGTTATAAAGATACACATGGAGTGAATGGATGCTGAAAGCATATTTAGACTTTGTAGACATGTTTATTTTATCAAATTTTATTTAATTCCGTGAAGGGGGGCAAATTCTGGTGGGAACAAACAAAAGTGCCAAGAATCATATAAAATAATCTTACCCAACTTTTGGTTATATATAGGTTAGCTGATGAATTGCATATGCCATCTCTTCCTGAAATGATGTTTGGAGACAACGTTTTAAGAATCCAGCATGGCTCTGGCTTTGGAATTGAGTTCAATGCTAGAGATGCATTAAGATGTGTAAACAACTACCAAGGAATGCTTAAAGTAGCCTGTGCTGAAGAGTGGCAGGAAAGCAGGTGAGAATCTGGGCAGTTCTGGATTAAACAAAAAAGAAATGAGTTGAAAGTAATTTCATGATGTGTATTTTATTAGAATGAAGGACTGGTGTTAGTGCCAATTCTAGAATGACTAAATCATTGTAGAATTCATTTTTCTTATCCATCAAATGGAGGTTAGTGATCCCATCTCTGGAATAGTGGTTAAGTAGAATTGCAATTGAGCTGAAGTTGGTTTACTTTTCTGAGACTTTAGTGTTCTTTAATGAAGAGGCAGTACACTGTGTACTTTAATTCACCTATCTTAAAGAGAAATGTTTTCTTATGCATTGAAAATTTGAGAAACTTTGCAATTAAGAAAAATGTGTTTCTTTAATAATCAAATCAGCATTTCTTTATTTTGTGCCTACTAAGTACTAGGTTTCTTGGAGGATGCAGAGTATAAGCCTTTAGTCCATGTTCTCAGGCAGAGTACAGACTATTTGGACTACATTAGCACATGATAGGTTATATAACAATAAATGCACCGGAAACTGTAAGAAAGATCTTCTATTCGTACATTATGACAAATATATGTATTTAGTAGAATTATCTGTAGGATGTAATTTGGTGTGTTTTGTGACTATAGATGATCGATATTTTTCATCACTAAATCTGATACTTCTCATTTTGGTATTTGAGGACGGAGGGTGAACACTCCAAAGAGGTTATTAAGCCATACGATTGGACCTATACAACAGATTATAAGGGAACATTACTTGGAGAGTCACTTAAATTAAAGGTAAATTTTGTGGTTTTTATTTTCTTGGATAGTCTCAACAGCAGGACTTACTTGTAATGGGCTATTTTTTGCTGTTTCTTTCATCCTACTTATTTTCTATTGTGGGAGGTTTCAGAACCTAATGTAAGGTTATTTTGTTGATTGATTATCAGCAGAAAATAAAAGGAGACCTGAATGGAACCATGTTTTATTCTTAAACTGGTTGATAGCAATGGCAAATTGTCTTAATGTTATTGTTATCATCATCAAGAAGCATTAAAATATGCGTTTGTTGTTAGTGTGATATAGTAGTTATTTAGAAAGGACTATTAACTAGTAGTAACTTACAGTTTTACAGATGAGCTGTTATTTGAGCAGTTTGGGTTTTTAGTCACACAACTTAGGTTTTGTTCTTCCTGCTCTATGTGTGAACCTGGTATGACTTCAGGCAAGTTACGCAATTTATCTGAGTCTTAGCTGTAAGTTGGGGAAACAGAAATATCTATTTTGTGGTCAACTTTGGATATGTGCTTAAGAAATGATTCACGTCATGGTCAGTGACACCCACAAGGGGGTATTGGTAGGTCTCAGATTATGAGCGCAGCTGAATTTTGAGATCTTAAAGTGTGACTGAAATGATGCAAACTTGGCTTTGTGTGTTTCTAAATATCATATTCTGTTATAGTAAGTGCAGTTATTTCTGTGTAAATGATTTACATTAAAAGTAGTTAGTGAAGATCCTACATGGTATTGTTGGTGCCTAGGCAGAACTGTTAAGGAGATGGGGTTATATGCTTATCATTCCGAACATTTTTGAGAGCCTTGAAGAGACAGAAGTTCATAGTTGGACTTAAGAATTCTTCAGGTTTTTCCTCTCCTCTCTCCCAAGTGTTCACTGTTGTCTATGCTGCCTTTCAGATCAAAACAAACAACAGTTTGTGAGAGAACATGTTCCTTCTCTCCCTCCCTTTTTTCCTTTTCCCTTCTCTCTCTCATTGTGTACCAGGCACTAACCATGGAGACAGCAGAGAAATATAGGGAGAGAGGGGCCAAAGGTATTTCAGTCTCTTAAAGTTCTCTACTGTCCTCACTCCCAAGGAAACACTTTGCAAAAAACAAAACAAAACAAAACATGTATCCAGTACACTCTTATTGCCACATAAACCTATACTGTAATTTGGTGTGTGGTGTTGCTGGCAAATAACAATGTGATTACCCTCTCACCATTGCTTATGAACTCAGGCTTTGGCAGAACAGAGCCCTGGGTTCAAATCCCAACACATCAAATAACAGCTTGGAAACTTAATTTTGTTAAACCTTGTTTCTCATTTTGGGAAACGAGATAATAACAGTTGTGAGGTGGTAGAAAAGGAAATATATGTGAGGTATTTAGCATACTGTCCACTGGAGAGAGTAAGATCTCAATAAATGACAACTGTTATTCTTATGATAATACATCAAACATGTCAAGGGAACTAATACTGAAAATTGAAGAATAAAATTAGATATATTGTCTAAATTTTTATTGTTTGATGGTCTAAAAGGAGTTGATAAATATGTTCCTTTATTATGTTAAAAAATGGAGTGACTGATATGTATAAGAAATATGTGTCTGTGTAGAGAATGTATTTTATACAGACAGTAAGAATGTCAGAAAGCCTTTCCTTGCCTCTTATATTGAGGTTTTTAGTTGATGGGGGGCTGCTGATTGTGTGTGTTTCTGTGTTCAGTGGTTTCGCAGTCTATTCTTGTCAAAATGAAATTTAACATAGAATTCTTAGCATTTTCTGTTAATTAACTTCATGTGATATATTAAGGCGTATTCCTGTCCAGTAATTTCCTTATTATAAACTTTCATCTGTTGTCAGGGAGGGCTGTTTTGAAAAATGTGAATAGGACTTACTTTTCTGGTAAGAAAGCAAGAATGTTTGTAGTTTCCATGTTTTTTAAGCCTTGGAAAAGGTGTGCAATAACTAAACAGAAAAGTTCATAAAACATGAAGTTACTGTTGAACAAATTGTGAAATGTAGCCAGGAAAAGAAATAGACATTGTAAGCAGCCCCTGTAGGACAATTCCTGATCATAGTCATCCTTTTTAAAAAACATTTTCTAGTATCCTTTGAAGTTTTCAATCTTAGCTTCTGTATCCTTGAAGCCAGTGTTCCTTGTTTTACAGCTTAGGCCTCATAGCTTCAACATCTGGAGTCTCTGGCATCTTTTACTAATAAATCTTGTTATTTCTGTTGCTTCTGGCTTATGGTGTCCAGGCTCCTGATTGATATTTCTCTGTATTTTTGCTTAAATCCCAGGATATTTTCATCTAAATAAGATTTTTGTTTATTTCCAATAGGCACTTGAGGGTTTTTATAGTCAAGGACTAGGTCTGCAAACTCTTCCTGTGAAGGAGAGTGGATAGTAAATACTTTAGATTTTGAGGGCCATAAATTTTATGTTGTAGCTACTCAACTCTGATGATGTCATTGAAAGCAGCCGTAGACAAGTCTGAGCATGGCTATGTTTCAGTAAAATTTTATTCATGTATATGGAAAATTGAATTTCATGCTAATAAAATATACTTTAAATTTTTTTTCCCCAGTCATTTAAAGAATATAAAAATGATCCTTCATTAGCAGTCCATACAAAAACAGGTAGTAGGCCACATTTGGCTATAGGTCTTAGTTTGCTGACCTCTCATCTGTTCTAGGACCAGAGTTTGAAGTTTACTAGGCCTGTAGTATAGGGAACTGTGAAGCCAGTGTAGCACTTTAGGATATCATCCCCAAAGTAGGAGGTGGAGCAGGGAATTCTCCCAAGTTCCCCACCTTTGGTGAGCACTAAACAATGATGGGAGCAAAAGCTAGCAGAGCCCAGGTCTGCCTCTGGTTCAGCCAGTGGCTGATGCCTCAAGGCCACAGTGACAGTGTATAGGCTCACTTTCACTTTTTTGGGCTCCTGTTCCCTCCAGATCTTAGTGCAGTAATTCTTTAGTGCCTTGACCGTTTGATATCCTAAAGAAGTTTTTGTTTTTCACATAGCTTTTAAAATTGTTTTAGCAGGAGGATTTTTCTGGTTTACTTATTCTGACAACTTTGGAGGCCAAAAGTTGTTCAGCATGTTTAAGTTTAGTTTTTCTGGATTTCCCGCTCCCCCACCCCCTTTTCTTTTTGAACACCTGGGTTAGAGGAGGAGGTAAGTGGAACTGAGGAAGACTGAGCTAAGGTATAAAGTTTTAAGCTTATCTGTCCTTGCAAAATGAAAAAGCTAGAATAGATAAGATAAATATAATGACTACCCCAATCTGTGTTTTGCTTGTTTTTTGTCTTTCATATATTTTACAAGCATAAATAGATGACAATACTGATGTATTTACTTTGACTACTTGCTAAGACAGTATGAAACATTAGTGAAGTAACTATTTATTAGTAAATTCATTTTAGCATCAGTTAATTTTTTCAAGTCAGAAGTATCTATAGGGAGGATCTTTCAAATGTATTCCTTTGAACTAAAAAGAAATAAAAAGTAAGGAATTTAGAAGTTGTGTTTATTAAACATTAACTAAAGTTCTATGCTTTTAGGCAGTTCTCGAGGCACCAGTTTTTATCTTAACTAGATCACAAACCTGCAAGTGCTGCCCTATCTTCCTCCTTCCCTCTGCCTTCCCCTCCCAAGTTTTCACCTTCAGATGTGGTCTCATGTCTGCTCCAGACATCTTTTGGAGTAGTATCAGAGGGCTAAGGTGTTATCTGTAAGTGATTGTAGAAGAACAGGAAACATTTTTCACCTCTTGGAAATTGTATACAAACTGCTGCTTTGTTCTCACAACTTCCCCCCCCCACATCACTTGATATTCTCTTAGGCCATTTACCCCTCATATCTGTGCCGTGTCTTGAACATCCTTTATCGCATTTTTCTAATTTTTTTCACTATCTCAAACTACAGTCCATTTCTTAATTCTATTCATGTATCAAAAACCTAACCATGGCTCCTAAGTAAAGCAAAATAATAGCTACCATTTACTGGGTACCTATGGCTTGACAGTCGTTGTATTTAATTATGCTATCATAGTGTCAAAAAAATAGAAAAGCCAAACACTTTGTATGAAATTGGATGTAGTAAAGAATGATACCACAGAGCATACTTTAGTGCTACTTCCTACTATTGGGGTTTGGTGTCAGGGGTTTCTTGACTCCCTTAGGGAACAAGTTCAGCATAAGTGATTAAGTCTCAATAGAACTCTTGATTTAAATTTGGTGTATATGAAAGCTGATGAACTTTTATTCTATTTTGGGCAAAGTTGTGTCAGCTTCTGCAGTGGCTTTAGCTTTTCAGATGTAAGGTACATGTTTCATCTTTCTTCTACTGATAACACCCAAATTTAGAGCCCCTGTGCTCTGTCCATGGAGAAAAAGAACAGTGGGAAAACTGTTTTCTTGTATCTTCTTGAATTTTTTTGATGTGCTCACTATAAATTTTTTTCTTTCAGGTTGTACCTACAACAGATCATATAGATACAGAGAAATTGAAAACCAGAGAACAGATCAAGTTTTTTGAAGAAGTTCTCTTGTTTGAAGATGAACTTCATGATCATGGAGTTTCAAGCCTGAGTGTGAAAATTGTGAGTATTATGATTTGTTTAAAATGAAATTCTTCCTTCTAGTCTGACCATTGGTCAGAAATAATACAACTTACCTCAAATCAACATGTCATGTAAATTTTAGTCTAGAGTACACATTATTAATTAATATCATTATAAAATTAGTTTGCATCAGCAAAGCAATTTTTAATAGACCTACCTGGCTATTTTGTGGTTTGATTGCTTATTGCTTGGTAAGTCGACCTCTAGCCCAGACATGCTCCCCTTTGCCTCCTCCTATTCTTCCCCCTTAGCAGCCACCAACCTTAGTTAGTGAACTCTCTGGAGAAGTTCTAGAGCTGTATGGCTAGTTTGAAGCATCTGGATTAATGCTAAGGCTCTTATCAGTATTTTTGTAGTTGTTTCAGGGGAGAAGATGACTCCAGCCTTTTTATTCTGCCATGTTGTGGGTGGAGAATTTGTATGAAAGTTAGGACTATGCAGACAGCATAGTGGATGTCATTTTAATAAGTGCTCCGTGTACACCTTTAACTTCACTTCACTTTTCAGCACAGAAGTAGAAAACAGAAATGACAAGTGTAAATTCCCTTCTTTTGTAGTCTTTTCTATCAGTGGAACATGCTTTAAAAGAATAATAAATAGGACATTAGTAGCTATTTCTATTTGTTTGCTTTTAGGTTGTGATTGGAATTCTAACTTTCTAGAAAAACTTTGACATTTTATGAAGTACCTTATCCCTTAAGATCCAATTAAAATGTCACCTCCTCTATAAGGCCTTCCATAGCTTCCCAAGGCACAATTAAACATTCCTTTTCCACATTCCTATAAATACCTTTTCTTAGCCTCTCAATTATAGCACTTAAAAGATTTGTCAAAAAGATTGGTTCTTGAAGCACAATTGTGGGTGTTGTGATTTAAACCATAATGGAGAATGAAGCAATTATATAAAAGCAAAATACATTTGTTAATAACGTCAGGTTTTCCTGTAGAAGCATAGGTTTTTGAATTGTAATGAATTTTTAAGGTTCTAAAGTTTAGCTTAGCTGAGGTTGGGAAATTAGTCATGAAGTTTTCTTTGAAAACCCGTATGTATCGTTCTAGCATTAGATAATTGTTTTCTTACTCCCTTGTGCACATATAAATCTCCCCCAATATCTTTTGTCATTTAGATTATTCATTCTCCCCCTCATCCACTCATGTGCTTTCCACTTGTCTACCCACCCATGGGAGGAACTGACTGTGTCAAATGTTCATTGTGAGTTAGCACACCTGGGTCTACATTTGTTCCCAAGTGGGTGGGCATCTATGATGTATGTCAGTGGGAAAATAATGTGGGGAGCAAATGTGTGTTTATGTGGATGAAGGAGCTGAGGAGGGCATAGGTATAGTTATATATGTGTGTACCAGAGTAAATAGTTAAGTCTTAAACAGAACAGTAACTTCTTAGTCATTGTAAAATGTTTTCTTTTCACCTAGAGTAACTTTTTAAAAGTTGTATGATAGGGTTGCATCTTAAAAATGCCTAGAAGGTTTTCATAAGAATAGTGTCTTCTAGATTGGTTTCTCTTCAACAGTGTAAAGCTATGCCTCTGAATAAGAAACACCATGTTTTCTGGCTTAGAAGTAATGGGGTATGAAAAAAATGAAGTTTCCTTTTCAAGAAGCATAGAGTAGCCAGTAAATAGCCAGCTGTAAGCAAGAACTCAGGATTGGTGCCTGGGAAGCTGAGAGCGGAGAACGTTTCAAGACGGAGGGCGTGAAGGGCAGTGTCGTGCTGTAAGCTTAGTCTGTGGTGGTGGCCGCTAGACTTAAAAATATGTTTATTGAATTTAGCAATAAGGATGTTGCTAATTTGTCTTTGTCAGAGCAATTTAAGTTACATGGTCATGGGTGTATGGAAGATGTGTAGAGAGAGTGTAAATGTAGATCAAACTTTGAAAAAGCTTATTGGTATAGGAGAAGAAACAGATGTGGCTAAGAGAGAACATGAGATTGACTGAGGTGTGTGTTTGTGTGTGTGTTATTTTTAAAAGTATGGGGAAAATTTCAGCATGGAATTCTAACTTCCAGAAAATCTTCCAACTGAAATTGACAGGAAGGAGTCACATGTAGAGAGGGAAGAAAATGGGTAGAGTGAGGGAGAGGAGAAAGAGGAAGGCTTTGAGCCTTTACTGTATATATGGAGACACCATATTAGATAATTATCTATATCATATCATTTGGTATCATCTCATTTGGTTCCACTCTCAAGAAAACTCAGTTAATACTTTATCCTTATTTTACAGATGAGGACATGGAGGTTCAGAGATACTAACTTGTCTGCTGTCACACACACCAGATCAATTTTTGACTCTCCTCTTGTTCCTGTTGCCCTTGTGTAGTTCTCTAGGAGCTGAGAGAGAGACAGAGAGAGACAGAGACAGAGAGAGACAGAGGGGGGGAGAGAGAGAGAGAGAGAGAGAGAGAGAGAGAGAGAGAGAGAGAGAGAGAGAGAGAGAGAGAGAGAGAGAGATGCTGCTTCCATGGGTGTAGGAGGAAAGGGGAGCAGGCTGTTGGTAAGTCTGCCCTCGTCCTGTGAGTCCCAATTCTGCTGTTTTATCAGAATTATCTAGGCAGATTGGAAAGTTAGTTGTCTTTAACACATTAGAAGAAAAGAATATTTCTCCCTTGACTGCACAGTACACTTGCTGTATTTTTGATGTCTGTAAAGATGGATGAACAGATAGATCTGGGAGTGGAGGAAATAGGTCATAGGTCCGAACAGAGGACCAAGTCAGAAAATACATCAGTGTCTATTGCCATTTTCTGTTGGAGAAACTTGGGGCCATCTCCTCTAAAAACCCTTTATTCACATCCCCTGTTTTTATAGATAAAGGAGAAGATTTTGACTGGTTGAATAATTTGCTCTAATATTCTGGTTCTCAGTCCTGTAAGACCCATTGCTCCTTTTTTAAATTTTTTACCAAATATTTTAAGCACCCCTTCTCTTTTACTACCCTTCAAATTCATAGATAATATGGTCTACCTTTTCCATAAATCAACATAAAATCCTATTTATAAAAGGGAGATAAAAAGAAATTGATTTAGAATACATAATGTACTTCCATATGTATATGCACGATCTCTACTGAAAGACCTGATGAAGTCGGCAGGTACTTATATTTGCATATTGAATCACTGTGAATGTGACAGCTACAAGTGTGGGCTGACAAGGTCCCAATTGTCAGTCAGTGACTCAACATAATATGCACTGTCATTGCTGATACCACTTTTCAAAATGGTGAATAGCTTTTAGCAAAGTTCCAAATAAAGCAAAGCGTAGTCTTCTCTTGATTTACAAGGTAATTGCCTTCCTGGAAGCTGTGAAGTTTGTATTTATATGTAAAATAAAATTAGATTCTAAGGCCAGGTAATCATAGATTTTTTTTTTTTTAACCTGTGTGAATACGAGGTGAAATTTGGAAAATTTGTGGGTGCAGGGTTGAACTTTGTTGTGTAGGATCTTTCGGTGCCTTTCAGAACATGTAATGTCACTAGTCTTTGACTGCTAAATGCTAGTATTGGTTATTTACGATTGTGACAACAGAAAATAACCTCACACATTTCTAAGCATCCCTTAGGAGAGAATGACTGCCTTATTATAGACAGTTGAATTATAAAAGTGAGACACAAAAAATTCCTTAATTCCTGGTCTCCCAACTGGTCTCCTCATCCTCAGTTTTTTTTTTCTATGGTGGGAAGGCAGTGTTGCCTTCTCTGACTTTCTTCAGCAGAATTTGGTTCTTTCTTTGAGTGACAGTTGACCTTTGTTCATATCTATGTCAAAACAGCTATCAAATTGTTTTATCTGTCTTTCCCTCTTTGATCAACTTCTAAAGGCCTAAATACCCCACACCCCATCCCACCTGCCATCAGGACTCACCTTACTCTCTCCACTAACTCTGGCTTTTTTCAGTGTTATACTTGGAAAACGGAAATGAGTAAATGTATCAGAGGCATGATGCCAAGAACACTTTATAATGATCTGATAAGCCAGGCTTTGGCAATAGGAAATAGTACCCGCTTGGTTGAATTAGGGCATTTCATTTAAGGCTGCTTGTCTTATTTTATGTAAAATGAATAAAAGATGAGCTGCCACAAAGAAATAGTTTGTTCTTTCATTTTGTTATTAACATTTATTATAAGTGCTACCATTTTTAAAGTGAACATTATTTAATTTTCACATTCCTTAGAATCATTTTAAGCTTTTTAACCTCAGTATCTTTTGACCTAGAAGAAATATTTTTCTAGTATAAGAAGTTGAAACCAGAATGTTAAATAATATAATGTAAAACAAGGTTTTGAGCCTTAATTGGAACTAGGACCAAGCAACTCTAGGTCAGAGATTTTTATAAGTACTAATTCAACCCTCCTCTGATGCTTTAAGTTTTTTTTTATCTTTTATTAATATTTAATTTTCATTAAAATATTAATGTACTTTTTTTCTTTTCCAGAGAGTAATGCCATCTAGCTTTTTCCTGCTGTTGCGGTTTTTCTTGAGAATTGATGGGGTACTTATCAGAATGAATGACACAAGACTCTACCATGAGGTATCTATTCTCATTTAGTAACATACTAATTCATATTGGGTTTGTTCATTTTGTAGTGTTAATCTGAGAGCTTGTAATTAAATGTTTTATGTCATATGGCGATTCTTCTAACCTTTAAGATTGGCTCTTTTGCATTCACAGTTGACTGCATGGTTATTGAAACATTACATCTTTTTCAAAAATTGTCACTGCTGATATATTTTCTAAAAGACACAGCGTGGTAGAGAGTTCTTTTCTAAAAATCCTATGTGTTTCTAGTCTGTTCCTTGACTCTTTTGTATGTAGTATGCATTGTTGATAGAATGTCTGGATACTAGAAATACCAATCACATCACCTCCTAATATTTGAATTATGTAATTATTTTGATAGGTGTTCTAAAGTTTGAAAGCTCTGTGTTCCATTTGAAGGAATATTAACATATAAGGTTTTTTAAAAAAATGTTATAAAAGGGGGCGAAGACTTAAACTGAGTCATGAAATTCCTTCATAGCATTTTTGATGCTTTTTGAATGGATTTTTGACTTCAGATTTCTGGCCATGCAGAACAATGAATTAGAAAGGAGACTAGGAGACCTGGGATTTGAAACCACTAGGAAGGATTATATTTGTGTTTTCCCAAATTCTGCACTAGGAGTTTTGGTGGGTGTTTTTTCCTTTTTTTTTTTTTTTCCCAAATAACATGATGACTATGTTATGGATCTTTTTCTTTTTGAAAGTGGAAGTATTAAAATTAATTTGTGATTTTTCTCCCTTAGGAAAGATAAAATCTAGATTTAAAAAATGCTTGTGTTTTAACTTAACAATATTGAATTTTTAAATGTATTTATCCAAGAAGATTCTTATGTACAATAAAACACAAATATTAATTAAATACACGGTTGTATCCAGATGGATGTTCATGGCATTGCCATTTATAATAATATTTCCATATATTTGTTATTAAAATTTAGCATGTAATATTTGCCATTATAGTTCATATAGTGAAAAAGGAGGGAAGGAAGGAGTTTAATGCCCATTGAATGGGCATTGATTAAATTGTTTATGTTCATAGAACAGAAAAATATATAACCATTACAATTAATGGCTGAGAGTTACAGTTAACTGATTTGAAAAGAGGTTTCAATCTCAATTTCAATTTTATTTCAGTTTTCAATTGAATTTTATTTTCAATTTTATTTCTTTTTTCTTTTTAAGATTTATTTTTTTATGTATTTACGCATACAAGACCTGGGGTGTAGGCCGGAGGTCGAGGGGGCAAGGGATGAGAGTGCATTCACGAGAGAGAGAGTGGGGAGCAGAACAGGTAGATCAACTGAAATACACTGCTAAGGGGAGCAGTGGGCGAGACAGGAGAGGTCTGCTGCGCCGTGTGTGGGTTAGCTCCCTGGCCTGGGATCAAACTCATGTAGCAGTGCCTGGTCATAGCTTGATAGCGCTGAAACTTTAACCCCTGTGCCACCAGGGAAACCCTCAATGTTGAATTTTAAAAAGTATGGATCTCTGAAAAATTTTGTGTAGGGATTTCTGAATATTAAGGATATATTATTATCTATAGAAGCTGCGATTACTGATGATTTATATGCTATACTTTTAAACTACTTGTTTTTATACAATTGCCATTAATCTATTTTGTTGACATAAAAGTTTGAAATTTCAAAGGAGTATGATCTTCTGGTTTTTCTTATGCTAAATAACATTCCATCAAAAGAACAAATTGTAATAAAATGCTTTCTAAAACCTAACTTAAGACAAACTTAAATTGAAAAAATTGAAGCACCAAAAAAAAAAATAGTGCTTTTAAATAAGCAATTTGGCAAGAATTTTGTGGAAAAGGAAAAGAATAAATTTTGTTTCAACTTATATTTGGACATAAAAGTAGCTACAATTATGTAGGTAGAGATAATATCGCTTAAGGAAAAGATGTGATTCCCAACCTTGAAAAATATGATAACCTTTGCATACCCCATTTATATATATACATATTTCCTTTCACAGTAAAATTTTTGCTTGCATTTTTCTTATATGATAATTATTAAATCTATTTATATATATGTCTGATACTACTTACTGTGACTTATAAAAATCGTAATTAATGAATCAGAATTCCTGGTGAAAAATAAAGTTATTTCACTGTGAATAAGATACTGTCAAATTTCATGCTACTTTCACAACCTGTTCTTAGATATAGGTAATTCTGTTTAATAGAATTTTGTCATCAATGTAAGTAAACTTACTGCACCTTTTTTTTACTTTTAAACATAGGCCGACAAGACCTACATGTTACGAGAATATACATCACGAGAGAGCAAAATTGCTAATTTGATGGTATAGTATTTAAATATCAGTTTTTAGAAGTTAATTTTAGTGTTTTAGTATTAGTATCACCCCATACCCCATTCAGCCACCCGAATCTACATCCCTAAATCTATTTGCTCACCTAATCAGACTTTATAGGATAACTCCTACTTTTCTGAACTTAACCTCAAATACAAGAACATGACAGTTGGTCACAGTTTTTTAAGTATAACTGTAGTTATCATCCAATCTAATTTCCTCAGTTTACCCTGGAAAAACTGAGACCCAGAGGTGTGACTTACACCAAGTCACACAGCTGGTTAGTGGTGGAGTTGCATCTGACACCAGCTGGAATATTCCTTCCACTAACCACCCTGCCACTCTGTAATTTCCTTTATTCTTCCTAAAATGTGGTAATTCTCTTCCATGGACTTGTTTGTTTTGGTGTAACTTTGCTTTGCTTTTTGCTCCCCTGGGACTGGTACAGGGCTTCTACAAGTCTGGAGGATTCCTCAGTGGATTGTTTAACAAATGGTACCTTCCTCAGACTTGATATTCCTAATACTTATTTCTGTTGGGTGTAGCATGTGCATTGGTTAGAAAGTAGCTTAGGTCCTATTTTAGATCACATACTGGCTTCTAACTGAAGGCTAGTGTTTTCAAGGTGCACAAGCAGAAAGGAAAAGAAATTGGATTAAGATATCTTAAATTCTTTGGACAATTATAGGAATAATATTTTCCTTTGATTTGAGGGAAAATCATTCAGTCACAGAGATACCTACTGTAATTAAGAACACCGAATGATGCTCCTTATATACATATATTGAACTAGGGCATGCAAAAAAGAGTGAATACAATAACTGAAATATGCTAACAAATTTATGTATTTTCTAGCACGTTTCACCTTCCCTCTTCACGGAACCTAATGAAATATCACAGTATTTGCCGATAAAGGAAGCAATTTGTGAGAAGTTATTATTTCCTGAAAGAATTGATTCAAATCCTGCAGACTCACAAGAAAGTACACCTGTGAATAGAATGTAATACAACATGTACTCATCGTGGAGTCTGACTGGAGACCATGGCTATTTCAAGGGAGTATTTTTATTATGAGAATTAATTGCCTTGTCAATGTGCAGATTTTCTGGCGCCTTAAAGGAAAAAAAAAATAAAAGATTGTTGCAGGCAGGTTCCATTCCACTGCTGTTTGTATAGTTTATCTTCAAATTTATATTCTAGGTTTATATTTCCTGGAGTTAAAAATTAGGATTTCTAAATTGCCACCAACTAGGACCTCACCAGTAGTGATGTTCATGTCTCCTGTGTCGTGGGCCTAATCAGCCTCCATCATGAGATCCTATCTCCTACCTGTGGGGGAGATTAACTGAAATCATTGACTGGCAGAACGCTGTGACTTTCACAGGAGCCCTGCGCATGCGTGCTGCTGCTCCGCCCTTTCACCTGGAGCTCCTGGAGGTTTATTCTCACTTCTGGAGAATCATCACTTGCCTCCCAGGAAGCCATCTCATACTTTAATGATCTTCCCCTACAAATTAAATAAAAATATTTCTCCCCTAAATTTTTAACTGGTTTTGTGATTCAAAGAAAATTTCAGACATAGAACTATAAAACTTAGTTTTTGTGACAATGCAAGCTATTATGTCCATGGAAACACAGGAACATGATTTACCCTGACAGGTAGGACATTGGGATGTATTTCCTCCATTGTTAGGTGCTTTTTCTTATGTGTAGTTCTACTTGTACTGACATTTTTTACTTCCATCTTCTGTGCAAGCTGCGAGTGAATAAATTCACTTAATACTGAATTTGGATTTGGTCCTAAAAAGTTATTGAAAAGTTAATATAGATTGTTATTGGCAAGTATTATATCAACCCTTAAAGCAACCAGATTACTTTTCTACTTAAAATATTTGAGGGAGAGCTGTAGAGGAGGAGGGAGCCTTATTTTAAAATATAAAAGTCAGTTTTTCTGTTTTATTAAGATTCATGTTTTTAACATCACAGGAATCTCATAAAATATAATTAATTAGTACATGACCTGGGTAGTACAGCATGTACCCAAAAGTAAATTAAAAGTCCATTTGGTTGTTTTGATGATGACCCTTTAAACATTTTATATTATTTTCTGCCTTTCTAAATGGTCTTCATAAAGTAGAAAGTGGTTATAGAGCACCAAGTAAGGAATTATTTGAACTGGATTTTTTAAAATAATTGTTTTACAGGGCAAGGGGAAAAGTCACCCCCTACCCCCTTGTTGAAATAACTGTTGTGCATAGTTTGCATAGTTCTGCTTAATGAATAAATCATTAATACGACTATTTAATTGAAAGTATTAACAGCTCTCCTGGTATTAGCCTGAAGATACATTGTAGCATTATTCATCATTGCTCAAACTCTGTAGTATTGTTATTTAGCTTATTTTATTAGCTAAACATGGTCACAAATAGTTTTGGTATTTGTTTGCCTTCTGCTGCATCACCAAGGAGGTACAGGAAATCAGGATTTTGTTTTCTTTGAGAAGACACATGGCATGTTCACTGTTTATTAAATAAGCCTGTATTTAATGCTTTCTTTTAGGACAGGAAAGTGTATATATTGTACTCAGCTTTTTTTTTTTAAATGCGGATTTGAACGGAACAGACTGTTCATACAAATTATAAGAAATGAAAAACTTGAAAGACTATTCAGTAATTGAAGTTTCTAGTCCACATTTTATACACACACACACACACACACACACACACACATCTATATGTGTATATATATAAATATAAAACTTGATTCAGATGTCTTAGTCCCTTATTTAATCTTAGATTACTTATTTTGAGAATCCACTGCTAAAACATTGTAGAGAATTAAAAATTGCTTTTTTTCAATAGCAGGTGGAAGGTAGATAGGAGAATGTACTTCTGAAAACTTCATTAGTTTAATCTTGTGAAAACTACCAAGAAAACCTGTATTTGCCCATTGCTAAACAAGACATGCCATTTTATATTTATTTGTTCTATTGTGTCTTTTTCTAAGAGGAAATAAAGAATAAGGAATTACTGATTTATGTTTTGCTATTTCATTTATTTCAGTTTTTTTGAAGCCTAATTAAAGAATGGTTTGTTATATGCTTCTCATTTGTGTTTTATGTTTTGAATTTAGTCTAAAATGTAGCCTGATTCTCCAGACATATATTGTGAGAATTTAACAGTTGAGATATAATCTCTTGTGTTAGCATTTGGGCTCTTGTTCTACCTCTCTTTCTGTACCCCTGTACTTCTATGGAGGTTTTAATTAGCCAGTACTTAGAATGGCGGACTAATGTTTTCTGTTTTGTAAAAATATAAATACCTGTCATATGGACCATTCTGTGTGTTTTTGAGTACTCTGTGTCCAGTATGGTACAAGGGATTGTAATGAAGGGCTAGAATGTCTGTGGTGGTAAGGGCTAATGGAGGAGACAAAGTAAAAATAATTACAAATTTTAATAAGTGGAATGATGAAATAATACTGATTTGAGAGAATAATAAAATCAACTTTAGGTGAAGGTAGAGTTCTGCTTCTAAAGAGGTTATAGAAAGCCTCAAGGGAATGTCATTCCTAATTTAGCAAAGTAAAAAGGCTGGGTAATCTACAAAACGACAGTTTTTCTTGAGACTATGACAGACCTGAGATTGCAAGGCAGAGTCAACTGAATTCCAAAAAGTGAGAAGCCCTTCAACAAGTAATGGGACACACAAATTGTTTCCTCTTAGAAAGACTATGAGAAAGAGGTGGCCACGAGTTAAAAAAAAAAATCAACTAAAGCTTAAGTTGTTAAAGGCTACTATGGGCTATTGGTTTGTAATAGCTGAGAGTTTCAAATAGGACTTTATATTCACACTTTTGCCCCAAAGGCTCACCCCAGTTGCTTGCCAACAGCACTGGGGCGGGCAAAGGACCAGGAAGTCTCTGTCCGTGGTTCAGGCCTGCAGGAGGAAGTTGGCTGTTGCTGAGGGATAAGAAACCCTGTCCACTTCCTCCAGACCCTCCTCTGGAAGGATATAAAGCCTTAGGCTCCCCGGGAGAGGAATAACAAATCTTAACCACCCTAGGTCCCAGTCAAAAATCCATTATTTCTGAGGGAAGTATAAAGACAGGAAAATGTCCACCTCTGGAGGAATAGCAAATATTTTGCCTTCAGGACATGAAGAATCATCACTGTTAGAAGGAGGACAAGTGAAATACCCTCTGACGTTGGAGGAGGAACAGAAAAACCTGGGCCTGTCCTACGTGGATACTCAGGCACGGGCAAGAAAGTCCAATAAGACCAATAATAGATTAGAGGCAGAGTTCGGCTATCACTGGAAATGGAGCAGGAATGCTGAGAAAGCCACACCTCTAAGACCGAAGCCCTCAAAGCCTGCCAAAGATTGAGGCTAGCCAAGGTCAACTGAAAAGCTTCCTGTGCTCACCATAAGCCTAGTACTAAGTAACAAGGCCCAACGGCCTACCTGGGGTAGCCACTAGAGTATAGAGATAGACCCTCTCTGTGATGCAGGCATCTCTGAAAGATGAGGGCAGGACTCAAATCCTGCACTCCAGGTCCACTCTAAGCACAAGATAGTAGTTAATCATTGGAGGAATTTGAAGCTCAAGATATATGGCAGATAACAATAGCAGGAATATAATCCAGGGCCTCCCTGGTGGTGCAACGAGTTAAGCGCAGCACTATGAAGCTATCCAGAGCCACTGCAGCACGAGTTCGATACCCGGCCAGGGAGATTCCCACATGGTACAGCAGACCTCTCCTGCCTTGCCCGCTGCTCCCTTCAGCAGTGTATTTCAGTCAATCTGCCTGTTCTGCTCCCCACTCTGGTGAATCCTCTCACCACCCCACACCTCTGGCCTATACCCCAACTTGAATGCATAAATAAATAAGTATTAAAAAATATAATCTAAGCCCAGATGAACTCTGTCTACTCTGATACAACCCCTAAACTAATGAATGAGCTGACAAGTGTACACGTGTTTGGTGAAAACACTACCTGCTTCATTCCTTCTGTTATATACCTAATGGTATTCCCATTCATTATTCAGTTGAATAATGATATTCAATAAAAAATCCATGTCATAATGACATTGAATGAAATGAGGTTATTAGAGTTACTACAGAATAAATTAGGTTATTATCTTCATATACTATCACATTTACTTCCACCATAATGTTCAGAGGTAGTTGTGGTATTCACTTTACAGATGAAAAAATGGAGGACCAGAAAGGTTAAGTAGTGAACTCAATGGCAGCTAGTATGTGATGGTGCTAGAGCTGCAACTCACAGATCCTCCTCAGTGGGTGGATTTTCCACTGTGTCCTGTTATCCTGAGTCTTGGAAGATGTGTGGGATCTATTTGAGTGAAACAAGGGGGATAAGAACATTCAAACCATAGTAACAGCATTTGTCATTCAAGATCTGTGGTGTGAGCTAAAATGATAAAGCAGAGGGTACTGAGTGTCCATAAAGATGAAACCACACCAGAGATGTGTTGTGTGGGGTCCTGTGCAAATCCCTTTGCCTGGTTGATTTATAATAATTTCTAATATGCCAAGTTCTTGACATGTAAACGCCATCCAAATACAGCTCTTCTGTATTTGTGTTTCTAACACTCCCAAGTTCTTGTTAACATGTAAACGCTCTCCATCCAAATATTAAGTGTTCTCATGCGTGCATGTGGGAGGGGGGGTCAGGGGAGTGCTGTATTGTGGGGATTCTCTAGCTGGTGGGTGTTCCCGGTAACTGCCTTTGTTTTTCTGACAGTTCCCAACGAGCAGTTTACGAAGTGAACCCTGGGCCTCTCTGTGGAAGTGTCCTGTGGGTACATGGATTCTGCAACACAGAATCATTAGCGCTGGAGTCTGGTCTGAGGTCAGTAAAACAGATCATTCAATAAACACCAAACAATCTAGTATTCCTTTTCCCACTCCCTCACCACTCCTTAATATTTTGCTAAATCATCTCTCTCGACACATTTTCAGCTGGAATTACACTTGTGTTTTTCTTTCGAATGTTTTCACGAACTTCGTTATAGACTGAATTTATTCCAGTTGGTACTAAGCTCAAAATTTGTTCACAAGTCTGAATCCACCTGGTCACATGAAGAGTGTTGAGAAGGGGCAAAGCACGGTAGGTCCTCAGTGTTTGTTGACTGACTTTCTGACGGCTCCCGCAGGGCAGCAGGTTAGATTTGGAATGCTACGCTGGACGCTGAAGCTACGTGTACCAAAGCTCGGTAGACTTGAATCTCAACTCTTGCAGGCGGCCCCACCTCCTTCTACCAAAACCAGCCGTAAAAACAGGCGGGGCGAACGTGGGCGGCGGGTGCGGGGGTCTCCAGGCGCCTGCGCCGGCAGTCGCCAGGTGGGCAGGTACCTGGGCGGGGCGCGCCGTGATTGGCGGCGGCGGCGGGGCGGTAGCCGGGGCGGAGCACCCGGAAGAGCCTTGGCCGTAGCCGGCGCAACAGGCGGCCGAAGAGGGGCTAGAACTAGTGGACAGGCCCCGGGATGGACAAGCTAAAGAAGGTGCTGAGCGGGCAGGACACCGAGGACCGGGGAGGCCTGGCCGAGGTGAGTGCACCCGGGCGTTTCACCCGTCCCAGGGTTCGGACGGGGCTCCAGGGCACGGGGACCAGGTGATACAGACCGGGCTCTCAGCTCGCGGGCGCCTGTGGATGGCAAGTGCGGAAGGCAAAAACAACTTCCAGGATTTCTTGGAAAGCAGATCAGCCTCTCCTCCTCCTTCCTTTCCTGCAGGGCTTCGCGGGGACCCCCGCCTATCCCCACTCCCCACCCGCCACAGGTACGGGAACTGGGGCTTTGTCCTGGGAGGTCGACTTGGGGTTATTTTTTTGTCCCCTTGGCCCGCCCTATTCCCTCGGCAGAGTGGGCGGCGCTGGAGCAAAATCCCAGAAACTTCTACTAAGGGGAGGGCGGCCATTGCAAGTGGTTCGGCTCCATCCTTGCGGACAGGGAATGTGCTAAAGCGCCAGGATAGACATGGGATCCTGAGAGCCTGGCGAAGGGAGCCCCCTTGGGTAGATCCCGGGAGGGTGGTCGCGCGGCTTCCCCGCTGGCTGCCCACAGCGCGGCGGGGTGGGTGGAGCTCGGGGATGCTGGGCCGCGTTGGAGTTGGAGTTGTGGGGTGTGACACTCCCACCCCACTACGATCGGCACGCGTCCTTGTGTCTACTGTCCCCACCGTGAAACCTGGAAAGCCTTGGGGACAGGCACCACATCTTGTTTCTCTGTGCCCACACTATTTGCACTTTGTGGACACCCAGGACCTCCTGGGACTGTGTTTGTGTTATTAGCAGGGTTTTGGTGGAGCTGAAATCTCTCCCAGAGGCACACAGTGTTGACATTTTTCCTATTTTGTGTGCTTTTAGTCGTTTTTGTGGTCCTTTCTAGATTGCAGAGTGACATTTCTCTTTACTTTTTGGTGTGTTCCATGGAGCTCAGCTTTCCCATCAGTACGATGAGCGTTTTGAAAATGATGATGAAGGGTCTTCAGCTCGAGACCTAAGTTTTTTTTCTCTGATTTCAGTCGGTTTCTCGTGGTGTTCTCAGCACGCTGCTTCAATCCACTTCTGTTTTATTCCAAGTTTTGTATGATCCTTCCACCCTCTTCATGAAATGGCAGAAGTGTAAAATGTACTCTGTGAATCTTCACCTTGAAAAAGTAACTCTATAGGAATCCGGTGTTAAAGAAACTGGGGTTTGAATCTTTATTGACTTTGAAGAGCAGCTGAATTTGTTGCCCTTAATAATTGGCCAAGACTCAGAAGTAATTCCTTGAGTTCTTTGTGCTTGATTTCTGTTCTTCATTTTTTTTTTTTTTCCTGTTATGAACTCTCAAGTCAAACCTCAGCCGGGAACTCAAAAAACCAGTTGACAGTCATACTTACTACCTAAAGCTGATGTCCCATAGATCATCAACAAACTTTTATTAAAAGCAGCAGAGGTTCACGAGGGAAGCAGGGCTGATGCAGATGTTATAGTTACAAAGTAATCACAAGCAGTGGGCAAATCTTCGAGTGAATGATATCATACAGTATAAAAATGAAAATGCTGAGTTGTTTTTTTTTTTAACCTAAACTGGTGAATGCCTGTGCTGGACACAATGAAGAGCTTTAAAGTGCTGTAAGCTCAGGCATGTGTTAAATCTATTTTAAAAAGACTAGGTGCTTCTCTTGTGTTTTAGAAAGCTGCTGCCTATTTCCTCTTTCTGAGTGTGAGATTCCTGTTTACATGCATCATTGTATGGCACTTATTTCCGGGGTTGTTTTTGGCTCAGATTTTACTTATTAAGTCAGGACTTCCTTTAAAAATGTTGGTACTAGACATTTTCATGGTTTTGAGGCTAGCAAAACTGGAGGATTATGTGGTGAAATTTCTGCTGTGTGTGATAAGTTGAATCAGGTGATCTAACTTAAAACTCTCTTCATATTCAGTCCTATTCGCTGTCAGAGATCTTTAGAAATGAGTGCTTTAAACTTTTTTTTACCCTTTGAATGCAAATAATAAATGAATGACTAGTTCTGTTTCTTCTAGATCAGAAAACAGGTTAACTATGTAAATCACTTGGCAGTGTCTAATCACCAGGAGCTTCAGGATATTTCCCAAATTGATACCTCGTCTTCATGGTACACCTTAAATCTTTAGTTTCAGTGGCTTTCTTTCCAAAAGTATAGGTCTTATATCTTTTCATAAAGGATTCTAGAGACAAGGGGGGGTCTGAATGGTATTGGTTTGCAAGCACAGGAATGAAGTATTCCTTTATCACCTTCTTCTGGTTACCAGCCCTGTTTCCCCAAACAATTCTTAACTTTACTTATCTTTGGCAAGAGCCCCTGCTCCCCTGTCCTTGTCCCAGAGTCAAAGGGATCTTTGTGCATAAAGTCAGCTTGTGAACAGATTGCCTCCAAGTTCTATCCAGGTACTCGTTAGCGACTCTAATTTCCAAAATGTATGCTGGCAGTTTCCCGCAGCTTCGACTTTAGAGAGACATTATACAACTGAGTTTATTTTCATAAATAGGCAAGAAGTATTTAGCTTTCACAGGGTCCAGTTAAAAGAAATGGAACAGCAGCTTTCTCTTGTCTGTGGTCAAGTGTGCATGTAAAAACCTGCAGCCACACAGTATGGAAAACCAGTGATGAAAAGTTATAGCCCCCTTCCCATTCTCCCCCCCCCACCCCCCACATTTTGGTGACATTTGTATGGAATTCAGCTGGAGAGATCTGTCAAACCAGCGTGTCACTTTCCCTTTTGGAGGTAGCAACCAGAGAAGCTTCCTATTGCTAGTGATTTTGATACATTTTACAGGGCTGGGAATCTCACCATCCTGTTTCTTGCCTATTTAGTATTCTCAAGGCCAAGGCCAATTCAGATTTGATACTTATCCTTATAGTTTATGCTCTTTGTAAAAAAAGGTTGAATCTCTTTTTTTCAATTATCCCTGTTGATAACTACATAGCACTCAGGCAGCACATCCAATCCAGTCTTCCTGCCACACTTTATTCCCTACATGCAGCTTGGTTCTTCTTGCCACCTTGGCGAGGTAAGTTCTTTGGTGCTTTAGTATTTGCATGGTACTTGCTTTCGATTTTATTTTGTCCTTGATGGGAGATTGAGTAGGTTGATCAGAAGTGGCCCCAGCCCATGGCCCAGGAGCCAGTGAGGCCTGATTCTGTGCAGCTCATTGCTCGTGGGGGAAGAGATGTTTCCTCAGCCTGGAGCTGGTGGCCCTCTGTCAGGTCCTCAACCTCCCCCTCTGCATGTGCCAGCCCTGAGTGTGCCTTTTTCTGTAGGGTTTATGTTGCTGCATTTTTCTGCAAATGCTGTGTGTGTGTGTGCACGCGCGTGTGTACACATGTACATTTGTGTATTGCCGTGGCCTGTGACCACTTTCAACATGTGTGACTGTACTGGGGTAGGAGGGGAACCCTTTTTGATATCTGCCCTAAATACCTTTCTCCAGAGTGGAGAGGAGGCCATTGTGTAGCAATGTCTGCCCCACTGGGGAGCCTCTGGTCCTTTCTTCAAGCTTCTGGCTTGACAGGAAATTTAGAGACAGACTTGAAACAGGCCCCCGAGCTGGGAGTGGTTAAGGCTGGGGAGTGGCCAGTGTAGTGGCTCCAGCTGTGCGGGCAGCTTTCCCCACAGCATTGAGTGGAGGGTCTGTGTGCCACTCAAGGGGCCCCATATGAACATACCCGCATCTGGCTGTGGTCTGAGGGGCATCTGCCCCTGCCTAGTTGGGAGCAGGTGTGGTCCTTTACACCAGGGTGGCAGACCAGGAAGTTCTCTGGTGTATGGGAGAAGAGCAAAACCCTTGGAGGTACTCCTTGGCTTCTGTGTTTTAGCAGGCTTTGTGGGAAATCTTGGCCTCCTGAGCTTTTGCTCTTGAGAGGCACTAATCATGGTGGCAGAGCATCAGGATGAGCTGGGCAGCGGTTAATTAGCTGGGATCTGTCTCACTCTCGGTTGACTCAGTTAATGCCAGCACCTTGAAGGGCATCACCTGCACCAAGAGCCAGTAGCTCCTATGGGAGTCCTGGTAAATGAGAGTGACAGCCCCCGTCCCCCCTCTTGCCCTGCCTTGAGGTCCCAGGATGCAGGCAGGAGCAGCAGCCGCTGAAGCTGGGCCTGTGGACTTAGGAGACCAGGCCCAAGGTGCATCTGTCTGTGTGTGGCCCTTTTCCCACTTCCCCACAGGCTGACTGGCTAGGCCTGGGGTTCCTCTCGGGTCTGCCATCTTGCCTTGCTCTTTGTGAAATGTGTAGTGCTTGAGGCAAGGGTCTCCCCTCGGGACACGACCAGCATCTAACCTAGCCTCCCTGGCCAGGAGATGCAAGCTGGATAAGGAGCTGGATGATTCCCAGAGACTCACAAGGGCTCGTGTTGCTGCAGACTCTGGCTCCTGTCTTGCTCAGTGCACACCCAGGCACTGCCTCTAGATTGAATTACCTGACTCCTTTGTGTTTGGTGTCTAGATATGCTTATGCATATATGTAATCTGTTTTTTAAAAATTTCAGGTTGTGGACGCATCTTCGTTAAGCTGGGGGACCAGAATAAAAGGTTTCGCTGCGTGTTTTGTTGCAGGAATTGTTTGCTCACTGCTGGTAAGCCCGCCCGCCCTCCTCTGTCTTTCCCCGCAGCCTTCCTCTCCTCTCTCTTTCCTTTCGTCCACCGCCTTTTCCCTTTCGCTCTTCACTGAAATGCATGGATCAGAAAAAGGGGTTTGAGGGGTGGGTGGGACCCAGGATCTTTGGCCTGCGGCCTCGAGGGTGATGCGCTCATGTGCCAGCTTGTGCTTTACCTTGCAGGGTACTTTTCTGCTCTGGGTGCCGAGGAAGGGACTCTACCTCTTCGCAGTGCTTTATACCTTTGGTAACATCGCGTCAATTGGGAGGTAACTTTTTTTTGTTGTTGTTAAGTCTAACTATCTCCACTTATTAGATGGGAAAATGGGTGTGGATTATGTTTAGGGAACGGGAGTGGAAGGGAGGATGCTTCAGTAGTATTAAGGATTTGGAGAGAAAAGATGTAGTTAAAAGATATTACCTCCATATCCTAGCACTTCATGATATTTTATTATTTCTTTTATTGAAGTAACATTGCATTATAATAAAAATGCCAGGTGTGCATATTTATACAAAGTATTTTAATATCTTAGTTTGTTTTTGAAATGTCTCTGGGAATGTATCACTGCTGTGATTTCACATAGGAGAGCCCTGAATGAGTCTCAGCTTGAATGAGTCTTTCGAAGTCCATAACACTATCCCCTGCAGTGGTCCAGCCTTCCTGTGGCCAGAATCTGAGTCGGTGTTTTTAAAAGGACTCACGAAGCCAGTGGTGCAGGCGACATGTGGTGCTCCCCAGTCTAAGCTCATCGCAGGCCTGTGGGCACAGACTCATGGTCATTCAGACCAGTGCTCCGGCCACGCCTGTGGGCTGACGCCTCCAGTTCTGTCTTCAGCCCGAGCACTGGCCCTCCTCCCAGAACTGCCAGCTGCAACTTGAACTCACTCATCTGCCCCTCCCCTTCCCTAGTCATTCCCTGTGTGTCGGTGATCAGCCTCAGCATCCTGGGTATCCAAGCCCCACTTCCCACCCTAACCCTGTCATTACTCACCAAGCCTTGGTATGGACCTCTTCCTGTCTCCTTCCTCTTTATCCCCATGCCTGTTGTCCCTTACTGACTGACTCACAGGCCCAGAGACTAAGCCTTGACCACCTGTGTGCCTGGCTCTGAGGATTCAGACACAAGCAAGTATGGTTCCTACTGAGTGGAGCTCAGTGGGGGGCCAGGCAAGCAGACATATCAACTCTTAATATCATAGGATCTGGAGAAAGAAGCTGAGTCCATATAACCTGAACCAGAGAGCCAGGGAGGGCTTCCTGGAGAAGGTGATACCTGAGCTACTCTTGGGTCTGGCCCACATCACTTCTCACCTGAATGCTACAGGGTCCTCATGCCAGTTTCCCTGCTTCTTTAGTGCCCCAGTCTGGGCCATTTCCCACAGAACTGTGGAGCGATTCTCTCAAAGCCCTCTGCATGTGAGGCCCTTCCAGATCTGGCTTTACCCAGTCCCACTCCCTGCTCGGTATCCTCCCCAGCTAGGCTGGACTGCTTGCATTTCCCCAAATGTCTTTGTTCCTTTGCTCATGCCATTTTCTCTGCTCAAAATGCTGCCTGGCCGTACCTTCTGCTCTGCCCCGTCAGGTCCCCCAGTGTGGTGAATTTATGCTCACTTGTTAAAACCTGACCAAGTCACCTCTTCTTTGAAACTCCTCCTAATTACTGTCTTCCCTCAGAATCAGAGGCCTCCTTCCTGCAGTATGGAACTCTGTCGATTTCTCTTTGCTTAAGCCACTTGACAAGAATGGCAACATCATCTTATTTGTTCCTAATTGCCCCCCCAAACCAGCTCTGCTTCTGGCTGCAAATGTTAATGCAGTGATGGTGTTGCTCTGGCCACCTTTTTAAAGCTTAATTTATTACTACTTAGGACAGTAAAATGCTGACCTTCAGAGGTGTCTAACCTTGCCTCCAAAACTCTCAAATACTAACTTTTAGAAGGGCATTTTGCTTTGGGCATTGTAGGTTATCTTGTAATCTGGACTGAGCATCAGTCTATGGGTTAGTTCAGAAGAACTGCTGAGCACATTCTAATAGGACCAGCTCTCTGCAGCATGGCCTAGGGAAATGAGTAAGGAAGCAAGCTGTTCTTACAGGTGTCTTTAGGAATTTGCAGCTTCACATATAATATTTTTGTGTACAGCTGATCCTTGAATAAAGTGGGGCTGAGGGGTACCCATCCCAGACCACCCCTCAATCACCAGGCACATTCCAGTTGAAATTTCACGTTCACTTTTTCAGTGGAGTGATGGATTGATCCTGTAGATGATTAGTGTCACATGGCATTTTAAGTGGACATTTGCACCACTTGAACACAGATTGCAACAGCAAGTGGCTGCAGAATTTTAGTAGCGTATGCACTGCAGTTGATTTTATGCAGTTTTGAGTTAATGTTGAAACTTCACGTGTGTTTACATTTCTCTCCACTGCGAAAGGCACCATGTTACGATCTATTTAAGTTTGTGTGTAAGTTTTGGTAAAGCTTAACTTTTCCTAATAGATTTTTGTATTTTTATGGTTCATATTTTTTGTGCATTATCTACATATATTTTGTGCATTCATGACACACCTTTTTCTTAATTTTTTCCATATTTCTAAGCTATAGATACCTGTGAATTTTTTCAAATTGTCAAGATCTCCAAAAAATTTTCCAACATATTTATTGAAAAAAATCCACGTGTCATTGGACCCACACAGTTCAAACCCATATTGTTCAAGGGACAACTGTATATGCTGGGTTTAATTTTTTTTTTAAAGATTTATTTATGCATACAAGAGCTGGGGTGCAGGCCAGATGTTTGGAGGATGAGAGGATTTACCAGAGACATAGTGGGGAGTAGAACAGGCAGATTGACTGAAATACACTGCTGAGGGGAGCAGTGGGTGAGGCAGGAGAGGTCTGCTGTGCCATGTGGAAAGTTCCCTGGCTGGAGATCGAACTAGTGCTGCAGTGGCTGTGGAGAGCTTCATAGTACTGAGACTTAACCCCTTGCACCACCAGGGAGGCCCCTGCTGGGTTTAATTTTTAAGACCAGCCTGGGCTGTAGCTTCTTCAACGTGGGCTAAATACGCTCTTAAGGGCTTGATCTGAGCATGCAGCTTGGTTTTCAAGTTGAAACTTAATGGCATTTCCAAGGGAGGTAGACTTGTTTTCTTAATTTTTGCTTGTTCTTAGCACTCGGTGGCTGATGTCAGCTGCTGGCTAGCTTGTGTTAAACGCTGACTGTAACAGGCTTCTGTGGGTGATGCTGGGGCGGCTGGAGGTGGGGGTGGGGGAACATGTCCATCAGGGGCTGGGGGACAAGACTTTAACGCTGAGCCAGCGCAATGCACTAGGTATGAGTCTTGGCTCCCTGTGCTCCGCTCCCTTTCACTCACCTCCTTTCATACAGAAGGCACTGTAGGGATGTCTTTGAACTTTGAACTCCCAACAGATAGGGGTTTTGAAAGCCAGCTCTTCCAATTTCTAGCTGTGTGAGCTTAGATCACAAGTTTACTCTTCCGAGCTTCCTTTTCTCATCCCTAAGTGTCATGGCACCTTAATAGGGGATGAAATGAGGTCATGTTTGTGATACCTGGCATTTAGAAAACATTCACCAAGTCATATATTAATATCATTTGGAAGATTTCTGGAGATTATTGTATGCTTGTTTTATTGAGGTAACATTGGTTTACAGTGCAGTATATAATGTGGGGTACAGATTCACACTGCTACAGATGTATGTCACCACACGATCCCCACCACCCAAGCACCCTAATTCTTTACCAGACTGCCTTAGGTTCTTTCTGCCCTTTGCATCCCACCCTGACCCCTGCTCTTCTGATAGCCTTCATTCTGATAGGCTCTGCTTTTTAACATAAATAACCTAGGATGTTTTACTTTTTAAAATTGTTTCAATATTTTTGGTTGATTAGTTGATTTCCTGGGTGGATTGTTTAGGAGGCAAAATGCACCTACCAGGGAAAGGGATCCCTCTGACCTGGTGATTGTGAATGAGGGTCTAGTGTCAGGCCTCCTGCATTTATAGCCTGGCTCTACCAGCTACTAACTGGGTGACCTTGGATAAGTAACTAATCCTTCTGGGCTTCAATTTCTCCTTCTGTAAAATGATATAATAATTGTTCCTGTGATCAACTCATAAGCTGTTGGTAGATCAAATGGGAATAGCACATGAAAGGCCTGGCGTGCAGTGTCCAGCACAGAGTAAGAGCTTTTCAGATGTCAGCTACTGTTCATGCTGCCCAGGGCCTCTTGGAGGTAGCGGGGAGGTGACCTGGTATGCCTGGCACTGTTCTGTTCTGCTGTGAACAGCCTGTGTGTATGTTTGCCTCATAGTACTGTCTTCCTCATGGGACCAATGAAACAGCTGAAGCGAATGTTTGAGCCGACACGTTTGATCGCAACCATCCTGGTGCTGGTAAGGGCTGGGTTTCTGAATTGAAGGATTTTATTTTCGCTTTATGCAATTTTGTTTCCTTTTGTCTTGACCCCATGTCACAGTACCCCCCCACCCACTGTGACAGTAGGGAACAGCCTTCATCTGATAATTGTCCCCTCTATCTCAATGTGTGTCAAGGTCTCATCAGTTCTAAAAAGCACCTCCAGAGGGTGTTGCTTGTCAAATTAGCCAAACTGAGAAGGTAGCAGAGAGCTTAGACACCCTTGGGTGGTGTGTGAGGCCACCCAGCAGAGCTGGAGGGAGTAACTCAGAAACACAGGGTTCAGTCTCCAGAGTGGGTGTCCAGTCTCCTAGGGTGGGCTCTTTCCCCCCTCATTGTTATGTAATTTGGGGATCATACGAATTTCTTTTCATCAGTCTTCCTGAGGTGGGCCTGGTCTCGTGGTCCATTCTCTCTGGGCCCAGCGCTGACAATAGTGCCCTCAGTCTTGTCCCCAACTTCCTGTCCTGCCCCTTCTTTGAGTCATTCTCTTCCATGTGACCATTAAAATCATTCCAGACCACATTTTCTGACCTTTTCTTATAGATCAATATTGCATTGTGTGAAACTCAAGCAGCATACTTATATTTTACTTTCATTTGTGTCCATCTCTTTTGGTCCAATAGATATTGGACGTATTGTAAGGCCATGTCTACACTTGGCATTTATTTTGTGTCCTTCCAGAGCCTTGGGTACAATAGTGGACACAGAGAAAACACGTAGGATGGCAGCGCGTGACAGAGGGTGGAGATGCCAGGCAGGACGGGGAGCCTGGGCCCTGCTCTTGGCCCCCGGGCTGGAGGGCCTGGACCAGCCTCTGACAGGAAGAGCTTCCTGAGACAGGACTCGGGAAAGTGTCAGGGGACATAGAAACAAAGATTTGCTGACTGTGACATGGCTGTCTCTTACTAACCTTTGTCCACCCACGCCCTTCCTGCGCCAGACGGCAGGCCTTAAAATTATTTAAATGGGGGCCTCCCCGGTGGCGCAGCGGTTAAGCGCTGTGCTGCGCTGTGGAGCTGTTGGCAGCAGCGATGCGAGTTCGACGCCCGGCCGGGGAGAATCCCACATGGTGCGGCAGACCTCCCCTGCCTCGCCCGCTGCTCCCCTCAGCAGTGTATTTCTGATCTGCCTGTTCTGCTCCCCGCTCTGTCTCTGGTGAACCCTCTCGCCGCCCCATGCCTCTGGCCTGTACCCCAGCTTGTATGTATAAATAAAAAATAAATCTTAAAAAAAAAAAAGCATTTAAATGTGTTAAACCTACTTTAAAATGTTTGAATGAAAAGCTGGATGGTGACTAGGTGTGCCAGAGATGAGATTTTATTTGCTGCCCAGAGATTTTGGGAAAATTTGAGAGCAGAAGAGGATCCTTTTCTTTGTCATCTACACGAATCCTTATTGGCCAGCTTAATTTCATGGAGATTTTAACTTTTCTGCCAAATATGGGGCCCAGGGGGATTAAATGCTTTGACAAGAAAGGTGCATTTGTTTGCTGTGGTAATTGCAGAATTGGCTTAGTAAGCATTGTTGAGAATACTGCTTTCCAGTTTTATTTGCTTTTTGCCATGTTGTCATTGTATTACTTAAATAAGACTTCCTTTCTCTCTCTAGTTGTGCTTTGTACTTACCCTGTGTGCGGCTTTTTGGGTAAGTGTGTATTTTCATCTTCATTTCCTTCACCTTCTTGGCTTATGCTCTTGTTACACATTAGCTTGTAACCATCTCATTTTTCTTTCAGTGGCATAACAAGGGACTTGCTCTGATCTTCTGCATTTTGCAGTCTTTGTCCCTGACGTGGTAAGTAACCTTTTCAACAGTCCCCCACATGGATTGTTGAGTAACACCCTCAAAGCAGCTAAAATTCTGCTTGGTGCAAGTGGGAGGATTAGAAAAACATAGAAGCTTTTCAATTTAGGAATTCTCAACGATGCAAGTGAAGTCGAACTCCAGAGCCAAAGCCCATTGACTAGGCCTGCTGCCAATAGATGGCATTAGTGGTCTTGAGTGGGCCTGGGAGGCTATTTTTCGCTGCAGCATTTTTGCCAAATTCATAGTTGATTTTGAGATGTTACAAATGTTATCAAACCACTCACATCCAGGAAGTACAAGGACAATGAAGTATTGTAAAGATTGGTGAAAAGAGACTTGTGAGTCAAATAGGCATGGAAGAAAAAGAAAAGTGGTAAGAAAAATAATGAGCCTTCCATTGGTGCTGGAATGAATCATTTAAGAGGACAAAGCTTGAATTGTCAGTGGGAGAGAGGAGCGATGACTGAGATAGAAAATCGTGCGGCAGCCAGTGTGGTCAGCATGGGCGCCAAAGGCCTGTTAGCAAGACCAGGGGCTGGTCCTTCCAGTGTTGGGTTGGGGCTCAGCATGGGAAAGGGCTAGCAGAGATGTTTGTAGGCTCCCGGCCTTTTCCGACCAGTACAGCTACAAAGCAAGAGGAATGGTTCGCTTACAAAGTGTATAGCTTCCAGGCCGTTTCGCTAACACTTTCAAAGTTTCTCGAGGGATGATACCTTCAGTACACAGATGTGGCTAGTCTACTTTGGAAAAAGAATGATTACTCTCATGAAAGAAGACTCAAAGTCTTAGAGCTGCCAAGGATCAATTATCGTTGTCCTTAAACAGTGCAGGGGATAGGGGTGCTGACCCCCACACAGTTGAGAGTCTGAATTTGACTTTTGATTTCCCAAAGTGAACTATAGTCATTCCTTAGGGTCCGAAGGGGATCGGCTTCAGGATTCCTGTGGACACCAGTATCCCCGGATGCTCTAGTCCATTGTGGTCAATCCTGTGCATCCAGGGGTTCATGTCTGCGAGGTCCTCATTGCACATTCAACCAGCTGACATCCATGGTTGGTTGAATCTGTGACTGAGGCTGGAGAAAATCTCCATATAAACAACCCATGCATTCCTAGCTTGTATTGCTCAAGGGTCAGCTATGTCCTCTTGTTTGGTAGAAGTGGATTTTGAGATTGCAAACGTAACTCCCACCTCTTCCTTTAGTAATTTTGGACTTCAGAATGAATGCACTTTCAAAATGTCATTTGGAATTTAAATTTACTTTCACAAGGAAATGTGCTTCTGTACACGCTGAGTGTAAGGTATGGAGAAGAATTGTGGCCTGATTTAAATATAATGTATTTTGGCAATAGGTACTGTAAGGATTGGATTTGATGACTTATTTTGATTTTCTTCTGGGGAGAGAAATTGACACCTCCACATGCCTCCCTGTGCTCATAGACTGTTTGGAAGCTAGTTTTCAGTGGTACAGCATTCAGATGTGCTCAGGCGGAGGGCTGTGTTTCCTCCAGCACTGGCTACTCCCGCTGCTTTTGCCTTCCTCAGAACTGATTGACTTAGATCCGTCTTGACACTGTGCCTGGTTCTTCAGGGCTGTGACAGCCTCTTCCCCCAGAACTGGCGTGGTCATCAAGATTTCTTTGACTTGGGGTTGTAGAAGAATCATATCTTGCCAGGATTTTCATCTACAGAGTGGTTGGTCATGGCTTTTTTTAAATTGTCTTTTAAAATTAATAAGAGCAGAGCAGAAAATTCATCCCAGTTGGATATGTTATATTTTTCTGAGGATTTGTAAAATATTAAGAGGGCAGCTGATCTGGATTTTATTTGGTATTCTTTCAGAATAGGGCTTCTGCGCCATCTGGGTATCTGGAATCTGCCCATTTTTAGGTGCTTGCGGCTGGCTCATTTGGTGAAAGTGGTGATTCCATGAGTCAGAAGTGATGGGGTTACCCCCCACTCACGCCTTCTGTCTACCCCCACCCCCGCTGCCTTCTGTGGTCCATCCCTGTCCCCCCACCCCTTTAGCCCCTGCCCCAGACCTTCTGTCTTCCTTCTTGGCCACAGAAGACATTCCTCTTCCCTCCCCAGTTATTCATGCTGCACATCATGTATTTGTATGTGTGTGCATGTGTTGGTGTGTCTGCATCACGTGTGTGTGCGATGTACACACATCAGTGTTGTGCATCATGCATGTGTGAGTACGTGCATGTGTGTTCTCGCTCCGTTCTAAGCAGGGAAGGGCCAGAAGTCCTGGATAAATCCCTGAAGCTGCACTTTGAGTAGAATCTGTCCCCTTGTATAATATTTCCCTCCTTACATTTGATTTGATCTTTTGTTTTTTTTTTTTCATTGCAGGTACAGCCTTTCCTACATACCATATGCCAGGTAAGGCTAATTACTTAGGACTCTAACAGTGTCATTCCTTGTTAAAAAATGATTACATGAAAGCAAAGTATGTTAGTCAGTGCTGCCAGTTGTGGGACCTACTTGGGGAGGTCTCCTACATGGGCAGCCAGGCCTGCTTGGCTCCCTTAGACTGGCATTTACAGATCTCATGTGCAAGTGATGGGCAGAATAGTGGGGTACTCTTGGAAGGAGTGGGTTTCATGAGCTGACCAAGTGACCATTTTCTCTGCTAGGGAAGGAAGCACAAAGGCAGGCCTCATCCTCGTGCTTGTAGCTTCTCCTAGATTAGCTTTTCATGGTGTTCTACAGAAATAGCGTTTATATGGAAGCAAAGGGTTCCATGACCAAACAAATTTGGGAAAGAGGGTGAGCAAAATTCGGTAGATTTCTGTGAGCTTGCTTTCCACTCCTTTACGATGTTATGTATATTGTGAGCTGCCACGAGGGATCCTGCTAGGCCCTAGAGCCCTTTATGCAGCGTATCTCCTGGGACTGTGGTGTGTGCACATCTTAAGAAAGGCTCTCCTAGCCTTAGCTTGACAATGATAATAGAGTTCAGCGGCCCATGAGAATGCACCCACCCTTTCTCCTGCCTTCCCTGCGTGACTTCCAGTGTCCCAGACACGAGTGCAGCTGAGAACACAGAAGGAACAGAGCCCTGTCCGTAGCCAGATGTGGTGAGGGGGAGATGCTTGGTTGATGAGAAGAGCCGTTTGTTGGGCTGCCTCTTCTTCCTTGTACTCCCTGAATCTCAGAAGTCCACATGCGTGTGGGGTGAACAGAACATGTTATAGTAGGTGCTCAGAGACTCTCCTCGGTGAGGGAACCCCTGAGAGAGAGCTCTATGCAAGTCCCTTCTGCTTGCTTAAGAGGAGGAAATTGCAACCGTGCCTCATAACTTTGGGATCTCAAGCCTTCAGCATACCCCGTGATCCTGCAGCTCTGCACGGTCCTGACTGCTGCCTTGGTTTCTGCTAGTCTGTACTTTCCTCCTGGCTGCTTCTCTGATGGTAATGATAGCGCTCGCCGATTAAATGCCGCCTCCATTCAGTGTGCCATTTTCTACTCCGACTGTAGGGTAAATGGGGAATTCCCTTTTACAGATGAGGAATTTGAAACAAGATAGGTAACTTGCCCAGGGCAATACTTAATCAGTGCTCTAGCTGAGGTTTGAGGCCAAGTAGATCTGTCTGCCCCCTTCCCCCTTCCTCCTGCCCCCCAACTCCCCTCCATAAGTGCTTTCTGCTCTACAGTGTGCTGGTCTGGGGCCAAGAAATCTAACGCAGGGTCTTATCTCTTACAGATTGATGATTTCTGGGTTCCCATTTATCTTTGTGCTTTTTCTTCCCAGGGATGCCGTGAAGAAGTGTTTCTCTGCGTGTCTCGCATAACACATGGCCAACTCAGCAAAGCTTTGGAAGGCACTACAGAAGGAAGCCGGTGGACACTTTTGTAAATATCTCCCAAACCTCTGTCTTGCAGACACGTGCCTTTTATCTTGCAGCAATGTGTTGCTGGCCATCTGAACATTTGAGGGCTGCTTTTGGAGGCAACCATGTACCCCTAAACCCAAATGTCTGTCGCACAGTAAGAGAGATGGGTTTTGTATCTCACGGATTGGAATCTTCCTCACTCATCTCTTTCCTCTTTGGATGATGTTCCACTGAATCCTCATAAATAAAAACCTTATTAAACAGCAGCAGATAAGCCTTGGGAGCCACTGATTCCCTGGTGACTTCAGGCAGCCTCATTGGAGATTGCAGGAGTACAACAGTAAGGGACAGTGTTTTGGGGTCCACAGGGACACGTAGACTGATCCCTCAGCTTGGAGACACTCTCCCCTACCCCACATGGTACAGACTTGCTTCTACTCTGCTGTCTGGAACAAGCCATGTGCCCCTTGCCAGCTGCCCACTGGCCCACGGAGTGAAGTGGGAGAGGAGCACTTTTGGTGATGAGTGTCGTTTTTAAATCTGAACCTCTGCACTCTTGCTGTTGATTCCACTCCTGGCTATGGAATGTGTTTCCAGCATTCAGTGCACACTCTTTTCTTGAGTCATTCTTTCTGTCTCCCTCTCCCCACATAACTTTATTCCTGATTTCCCGGAACTAGATTAGAGAGAACATAGCAGCAGCAACAGCAGCAGAAAACACTGCTACTTCTTCTTGGACAAGAGCCCACAGGAGGTGAAAACTTTTACTGCTCTTGGGTGTGTGTGTGTGTGTGTGTGTGTGTGTGTGTGTGTGTGTGTGTGTCTATGTGTTTTCATTATTTATAAATGTTTGCTTTTAAGCCATTTTTATTTTCCGCTCTCCCTGGAACAGGGCCATGGGAGAGTGGGTGGGAAGACAGAGCCCTACTGTAGTGCTAGCAGGAAGTGGGCACGCCTGCCAATGACCTTTAAATAGCCTGGCCTGTCCACTTGAACCTGTGCTGCAGACACTGGGTGGACACCATGGTCCTGCAGGGCGGGCACATCTTAGCCCTTGGCCTTGGCATATACAAAGTGCTGTTTGTGCCAGTGATCGTGGCTGATCCTCACAAGAGCCTCGTGACGAAGCAGAGATTGTTACCCCACTATGCGAGCAAGGAAGGCAAGGCCCAGAGAAGTTTCCGGATCCCTCTGAAGCCACAGTTCGTGACAGAACTGAGCCCCAAGTCTGGGTGCTCTGGCTTTAGTCTCTTCACAACCCCATGTTCCTGGTATGGCTCTGGGGGGGACCTCTGGTAACTGTTTCCCCTGTTTTCATCAACCACGCCTGTGCTTTTTCTGTTCCCAGTCTCTCTATGCCACTGCATTGTCTCCTCCCCATTCTCCCTGGAGAATCTTCCCCTTGAATCTGGAGGATGCTCATCATTCCTTTGTGTTCCTTCCTGTTTAGCTCCACCTCGCTGCTGCCTGACCTTCGTAAGTGTCCCGTCCTGATCACCAGGGTTCTCAGCATTCCAGGGCCCCAGTGTCGCCCTACCAATGACGTCCTTATGGTTTGCCTTTTACTCCTTAGCAGGTCTAGCTGATCTCTGCAGCTTCTTCCCCTGGGAACCTCCAAACCAAAGGCAGGGGCCTCCCTCTGGTCTCTGGCTACTTGCTGAACTTGCCTTTCTCCTGCTGAGATTGAGACCTCAGACTGGCTAGGCTTTTATTTTTACCTGGAGAGGTAGGAATAGGCCTGATGGGGCCCGAGTGAGGAACCAGCCTCACCAGGCCATTGCTAGGATGCTGAGGGCATCCTGTCTGTCTTAGACGGAGCTCCCTACCCCATGTTCAACCAGGAAGGGAAATTCTGTGCTACCCTCTGGGGTTATTTTTGTTTTCTTTTCATACTGGGAAATAGGTCAGAGCTCAGAAGGCCTCTGGAGGAAGAGGGGCCTGAAAGAGGCCAGGGGTGCTTAGTACAGTAGCAGCGAATGTGAGTTTTGAGGTTAAACAGAGCGGGGTGTGATTTATGGCTCCATCACACAGTGGTGTCAGGGTGAGCAAGTTCCTTAACTGCTGGCTCCTCATTTTGATCATCTGTTTAAAAGTAAAGGGGATAACATTTTCTGCTGGATATATGCATGGTGTCCGTGAGATGGTGTCAAGTGCTGTGTGTGGGGTCCAGCTTAGGTAAATGATAGTGAAAGGTAGATGCTATTTAATCCCAGAAATAACCAATGACCTTTGGAGGTGACGGAATGAATGTCTCTGACCATTAATATGTCTAGTGCTGTGTTTTCAGCACTGCATGCATTGCCATGAATGATTTCATTTAATTTTCTTAATAACTTTGCCAGGCTGCTGGTCCTCCCTTCATCATTATGGAGAGTCAGGGGTCGGTGCCAGATCTCACCAGTAAAGGGCAATGCTTCTTGCATAAAAGCTCCTGCTTTGCCCTAAAGGGCCTGTGGCCACTTTGCTTAGACTTCAGTCAGGACACTACTGACAATTTTTGGATCATCCTGCCTTCCAGAATTTCCCAGATTCCTAGATGTTTAATTCTGCCTTCTCATCCTATAGTTGCTTCCCTACTTGTTTTTGTTGGCTGGACTATGGGAGGAAGAAATCCTTTTCACATTTGCTGAAAGCTGTTACCAAGCAACAGTGCTTATTCAGTGCTACCTAGAGAAAGGAGGAGCAGAGAATTCTGATTTTAGATCCTGTGACTAGTCATATCCCTGTTTTCCTGCCTTCATCCCATCCTATTCATTGCTGGTGGACAGAACATTGCCTTTTGAGGAGTGAAGGGAAGCATAATGGCAACTCTTGCAGATAGGAAATGTGCTCACCCAGGTTTGTGCTTTGGCCCATGCAGAAGCCCCGGCTGGGGTCCTCTGACCTGTGCCTGTTGGCGCTGTGGTTGCCGTATTGCGGGCAGCAGTCCTTGATCTCACCCCTTGCCCCATTCCCCAGCCCCTCAGAGATGCCTATTTAATGCTGGATGGGCCCGTTCACTGACCCACTGCATCCCACCTGTTGATCAAATGTGCTTGGTGGACTCTGCTTGTCCATGTGGCTGTGCCCCAGGCTCCTGGCGCTGAGACCTGGCTGGAGCCTTCCCTCAAGATCACACACAGACCATCTCGTCCCCGGGTAGGCGAATCACTCTCTAGTGGAGCATTTTTGTTACTGGCCCCAACCTAAAAGAGTGGGTCCTTTTCCCTCTAGGGATAGAGTTCACCAGAGAGCACTAGGTATAATTGAACCAGCGAGGCTTTATTAGACATGCATGCAGGAAAGGAGAATTTAGCCTGGGTCCTGAAAGGGAGTGAGGAGATACTTAATGGGTAGTCCATGAGGTGGGGCAGAGGTGAGCAGCATCATGGCTTGCTGTGGGTTGGGCTACACCCAGGCGTGTGGGCTCTTGGCCTTCTCCCTCCAGGGAGTTGTGAGATAATCACTGGTCACCGTTTGCTGTCTGTCATGGCCCCGCATGGTGTGGTGGGCTGGGCAGGACTCAGCAGCCCCGATTTGCTTTCCTTGTTCAAATAGGATTCAGGGCAACTCACCCTACCAACTCACAATTTCTTTTACCTAGCTTGTCTCATTGTTACTGGGTGAGCTATCTCAGTGCTTGGAGCTTCTAGCCATACTCTTGTATTTGACCTGGTGGATTATGTGTCTGAGAGCAATCTCCCTTTCACTCTAATGTGGTGCAAGAAGTAAAATCATGAATGTATCTAAAAAAAATGACTTTTGGCTGTTTCCATGGGAAAAGATAATTAAGTGGGCCATACCCTTAAAAAAAGATTTGGGGGACACTACTTTGAAGGCTTAAGTTCTTGCAGCCTCACTGGTTGTGGAATGAGGATGAGACCTCGTGGGAGGTATTAGGAAATTGAAATACAGCCCTGTGGCTGTGCAGTCCATTTTCTTCTCTTTCCTCAAATAACTTGTAACTCAACTCAGCTGCAGGATTACAAATACTTCAACATTCACAATTTATCCTTAAACCACATTTTTAGCAGATGAATTTGAAAAAAAAAAAAATCAGTGTTTAAGTTTTTTAAAGCCATTTTGCGAATCTTTGGCATAGTTTTTTTTTTTTTTTAATTTTAAATTTCAGCATTTTTTGGATAATTTTTTAAGGTGTGTGATAGTTTCTTTGCAGGTAGTGTTTTTACAACAGCAAATAGGTCTTCAGCTGACCTTAAAATACAGATTTGCCTCTATATAACGCTTAATCAGATGTTAGCAAAGGAATTTTGAAATTTTTAAAAAATTCTTGTCTAAAAAGTTGGGGGGAGGTTAAATTATGTGACTTTAAAGTTCCTTCTGATTCATAATTTCATCAAATTCTGAGATCTAGGGGGTTTTAGTTGAGCAAGGAGGAAAATGCTGCATTGTGTACCAGCTCACTCAGGGATGGTTGTTTAGTGCCACATTCTGGTTATTTCTGGCTCTACCCTAAATGCATAGGTGACACTGCTATGTTCCTAATGTCTTTCAGCTTTGCTCTTGGTGCTCAGGTGCCTATGACATGACACCCCCCCCCCCCAAAGCCTTGCAGACATCTCCCTCCCTGGCTTTTGATGGACGTGACCTGGAGCATCAGGGACTGTATTAATGCAGATTGACAAAATCAAATCACACCCTTTCTAGCAGGAACTGATACACTGCTAATGGGCTTAGACATGTACAAAACATTTTCCCTAGACTGGATGAGCTGAAACCAGGGTAGAGAATTCACAAGACAGGAGAAAAGTGACGATTTGAAATGAAAGGTCAATTGACAGTATTGTAATGAACAATACTGGTGGAGACATCACAACAAAGTAATGTCACTACGTTTAATAATAGTGTGACCCCTGAAAATGTATGTCACGGACAAATGTTCTGACATAAATGGCTGCCTAGACTTAACGTCCTTGTGAGGCATCTTTTAGGGCCTGATTGAGACTGAGATCAGGGCACAGGTTGCTCTTGGCCTAATGACCTTCTTTCCTGCAAGGGGAGATATTTATTAGATCTTGTTCTGGGTGAGGAACCTGTATTTGTGTAGTAACCCTAAGAGTGAACCATTTTTTATATTCAGTCGTGCTCTTTCTGAACATAGTTTATTTTGCCTTTTTCAACTTGTTTGCTTGATTTGCCACGTTGAACAAGAAAAAAAAAATAAAAGAAAAAGACTGCACTCTCACCTCCTGCTGTTTCTGTAAATTCTGATTGTGAAGTTGGGGTGAGGGTGTTCAAAAGCCTGTGGGGAATTCATCAGCTTTGAGAACACTGTGCCTTTTCTGGCTGCCTTGACTTAACTGCCTAGACGAAGAGCTTTTAAGACTCTTTGTTAAAACATCAATCAATTTTTGTAATTGTATGGTTTTGAATGCTGCTGATTGCATAACTGAATATTTTATATTTGAAAATATATTCTTATGTGCTACTTTTCCTATCTTAAGATACTATTTCATACAATAAGTATTGTATACTTTTTACTAATTCATTTCCAAGGGAAAGAATTTTGCTGTTAAGTGTTTTTTTTTCCCTAAAATATCATACAATAAATCTCATTTTTTCTTTCCCAATAAATAATAGCATTATGATCTTTAATAAATCTAGTATTGTCTCTTCTTCATGTTTATTTTTTAGGAGTTCCTCAGCCAAGTGAAGATCATGTGACAATAAGAAAAGACCATGTCTTCAACATGATTTTTAATATGTACATTTTCAACACATAAGATGGTTTCTGAGCTAGTTGCATACGTAGTCTTCATTTTTGAATGACCTAGAGCTTAATATGGGTCTAAGGAGAGTTCTGAAAATTTTTGAAAGATAAATTTCAAGTTTTTATTTTAGAATATTGGTGCATACTTAACTGGTTTAATTACTTACCATAAACTAGGTCATCTAAGTAGTTCAAAGTTGTTCATAACATTTCCTTATTCTTTTAATGTCTGTAGGATTTGTGGTTATGTCCCTTCTCTCAGATCCTGGTAATTTTTGTCTTACCTATTTTGATCAGTCCAGCTTGAGGCTTATCAGTTTTATTGTTTTAAAGACAACTCAGTTAAAAATATTGGAATGGATATTTAACGAAAGAAAAAAAGATGAAGAGCCAACAAACATATCTGATAAATACTGTATTATATGAAGTAGAAAAAGCAGTGGAAATCAATTTTGTACTTTATGTACTTTATGCTTTGTAGTATAGTTTGAAATCAGGGCGTGTAATCCCTCCATTCATATTCTTTTTAGTCAAGAGAGCTTTAGCTATTCGAGGTTTTTTTGTGGTTCCATATGAATTTCATCAATATCCGTTCTATTTTTTTGAAGAATATCATTGATATTTTTATCGGAATTGCATTGAATCTGTAGATTGCTTTTGGTAGGATGGCCATTTTGATGATGTTGTGAATCTATTCTCTTAACAAGTTTCAAATAGACCATTCTTTGCCCTCTCTCTGGCTCTCTGATGCCTTCAAACAGATGATTATATTTCATTCAGATTTTTTCTTTGCCCTCAGCACAAGACTGATTAAAGAAATTTAGTTTGCTATTAATAAAAGCAAAATGAGATTTCTTCTGTCCTAACCACAAATGGTCATTTAATAATACTTAAGCTTTTGAATTGTAAGAGTAATGATTCAGCTCTCTTCCTTGTTTTTTTTTTTTAATTTTTATTTTTTTTATATCTATCTTTTACATTGTGTATTCCCCTTGGGTAACCCACCACCGATTCACCCATGACCCATCACCATAGTCCCTTGTGCTCTTTTCTACCCTGTTTTGAGTCCTTATCCATCCCCTCCCAACCCCCCACTGAGTGTCTCTCTCTTGTTTGGTTCCCCTATATTTCTGTTGTAAGTGAAACCATCGATATTTTCCTCTTTCTTTCTGGCTTATTTAGCTGAGCATGATCCCTTCTAGTTCCATCCATGTCGCTGAGAATTGCATGTGTTTATATTTGTTGAATGCTGAATAGTATTCCATTGTGTATATGTACCACGTCTTCTTGATCCAGTCATCTATTTTTGGACATCTGGGTTGTTTCCATCTTCCCTGCTTTATTTTGGTGTATTTTGCTCACCTGAGAACTTCTACATTTTCTTCCTTTATTTGACTTCTCTCTAATTATATCAAAACTGAAAGCAAAAGCAAACAAGGTTAAGAATTGAATATATCTGTAGAGGTAGGGTGAGATTTCTTTTCATTCTTTCTACCTCATAACAAGAATAGTTTGCTGGATCAGCTTAGAAATTTTTTGTTGGACATTTCATATTAAAGGCTTCAATTGTACTTTTCAAACTTTCCATTCAATAATTCATGTGTATATATATATATTTTTAATCTATTTTATACAATTCTCTTTATGCTTATGTGTATCATAATTAGTAATAAAAATATGTGTTCATTTTTCTACTGAACTATTTTATGGAATTCATTCTTCTCTTTCTGGAGTCATATTTATTCTTCAGTTAACTCACGAAGAAGGGAAAATGTTAACTTTTAAGGAGAACATTAAAAAACTTGAGTTAAGGTAAGTAAGACTATCAACCAAATGGCAATATAACAAAGCCACTACCAACTTTCTACATAGAAATATTTGATATTCTAAACAAGCAAGAAGAACTCTCTAAATTGTTGTGTAGTTAAATTGAGGAATAAGGGAATATGTCAAATAGTGAGGTACATTGAGGGTCAAAGTTGAAGCTGCTTCTATTTTAATGCTTTCATAAACATTCTTTAAGAGGAAGTACAAGTATAATTGAAAAACTGGTGCATTGTTCACCAGTAAAGTAGAAATTCTGAGCTGATGTAAAAGTGCAGGAAAATCCAACCAAATTTTATGAATTGGCAGAAAAGTGATAGATGAGTGAGCACAGAGAAAGACACCCCAAACTATATTTGTATTCATGGGCTCCAATTTGCCATTTATGACATTGAAAGGCACTTTGAAGTCCTTGTGGATATTGGTGGGAAGATATTGTAGCCAAGCAGAAAACATGTCCATGGTGTTTTGAACCAAAACACTGGGTCCAAATCTGATGGTTCACCTTGAGAAAGCTGTGTTGGAGCTGGGGATGGTTTAGTGTATCCCAGGGCTTCTGGATGGAGTTGACATATAAAGGGTCAAGGTCTTTAGGGTAGAAAATGAAGCCAGCTATAAAAGATGCTGTAGTGATGGAGAAGATGGGAGTCACAAGAAAAAGTCAACAAAATGTGGTATAGCAAATGCTTGAGTCCAAGAACAGAAGTGACTCCTTGGAGATCAAGGGAGGCTGTTTTAGAGTTAAGGCTGGAGATAGAATTGTGAGTCTGACAGCTAACCCAGGTGCTCCAAGTTATCACTATTCCTCACCAGGAGCAATGCAACTGCCAGCTAACTTGTTCTCCCTATCTACTGCTGCATCACTGCGCTACATTCTCTTCATTGTAGCCCCAATGATCTTTTCCAAATGCACTTTCCATTACTTTTACAATGAGACAATCAATGTTTTGTACTTTGACCTGTAAGACTTTATGGTCTTACACCATCGGGCCTTTACCTATCTCTGCATCTTCATTTTGTGCAGGCAGTCTCTCCTCTTGTCATGCTCTCTTGCTCTATGGTCTTTGCAATTGTCATTTCATCTGCCTATATTTCTTTCTGTTGAATTACCTTCTACTTATGCTTCAGATTTTGGAGAAAGCCTTACTTCCTCAAGGCGGCTTCCCTCTCCTGTCAGACTCAGTGCTGTCATCCTTAGCAGACTCTGAGTTCCAAGAGGTCTGTGCTGGTGTTTGCTGCCATATCTCAGCACCTAGCACACAATCTAAAGTTGTGTGTGAAGACACATTGGTTGAATGAATGAAAGAATAAATCGGCATAGGAGTCACAAAGAGACAGGCCATCTTTGACTTGCAGGCTTATTTTATTTTCCCCACAGAGCTGAAGAACTCTTGTCCTCTGATGCCTTTGGATTGGTATATATGTGCCTTTCCATGTTCCTGGCCCCCTTCAGTAGTGTTGTCAGCCTTTGTTTACCTTGTCAGTGTGTTTGTGTCCCTGGTTCAGTGGCTTGGGGGTATGATAGATGTACGGTGGTTAGGTTTAGGGGAACAAGGATTCCTTAACATTGTCAGCATGGAAGAACAGCCATATTCCTTTCCTAATATTGTTCCTTTTCATCATTGTCAGGGACTTAACTGGGAATTTAGAAGGACATTCTCATAGACACCTTGCCACTCAGGGAACATTTCATTTTTGGTGGTGGTGTTTCTGGTGAAAAATCAGATATTTAGGGATCTGACAAATAGTGAGTAGCCACTGACTGTACAATCTAACCTTTCAAACAGGATGAGCTGGTGGCATGGGAGGGTATCCTAAAAGGCTCTTATTGTCTTGGAACTGACCCCAGACATTAATGAAAGAGTAATCCTCCCTAAATCACCCCAAAGCTAGTAATCCCCAGGGCTGCATGTTGGTGTTAAAAAAGAAAGGTAGGAGCAGCTGTCTTTTTGTTCCATTTAATTATAAGCAAGTACCTGGGTGAGTGTTAATTTCCTGGTTGGCACTGGAGGTGGGTGGAGAAAGGTGTCAGGTTTTTGCAGGTCTCGGGGACTGAATGTGCAGACATGGATTCTGTCCTATGATTGTCCAGGGCCAGGCACTGTTCTGGGGAGCTCAGGTTGCGTGGCTTCCAGTTTCTGCCCTTTGAGTCCAAGACATGGCTCGCTGTGTGCCAGAGGACACAGCAGCGCTATCAGGTGTCAGCTAGACGGCACACCTTAATTAGTACCCCTGTCCCCACCTCCCAAATGGCAGCAGGGCAGCTGTGGGCCTTTGAGACAACTTCATTAAGTCATCAGTCAGAAGACCATTTAGCCTTTTTAATGCCTCCAGCAGCATTGAAGGTCAGAGGTCACAGAATTGAATAACTACTTTCTCCAGCTCCCAATTCCAAACAGTGAGGTTGGAGTCCAAAGGGTGTATTCACAGTCTGGGAACTGCTTGGAAATGAATGCCCCTGGTGCTGGTGGATATGGAGAGCCATTCCTTTGGATTCTTCGATGATGATCCTGTCATCTGTGCTATCACCCAGCCAGGCGCCTGAGTATCACTAACACCTTCCTTTTAACAGTCATAGCCAGTGGTCACCAATTCCATGGCGTCTGTCTTTGAAACAGCACTTGCATCTGCCACCTCTTGCCGGTTGCGCCTGCCTGCCTCTCCCTCTCAGGTTCCCTGCTTGCCAGCAATCCCGTGTCTTTCTGCCCACATTCCACACCCACCAGTGCTCTCTTCCAATGTGCCAATCTCATCAAGTGTCGACCTAAAATGATCCAATGACTTAATCACCTAGGATAGCTTTTGCTAAACTTGTCATCTTCTTACCACCTTTGTAATGTCGAGTTTTCCTTCACTGTTTTTTCATTAACATTTTACTTTAAACATCTTTTTTTTTCTTTAATTTTACTTGTTCTAAGAAATACTATCCTTCCAGGCCAGGGTTTCACCTGCTAGTTACATTTCTCTATTATAATAGAGTCCAGGATTGGTCTGTAGGTTTTTTTTTTTAATAGGAAACTTAGAATTTTTTAAAAAATATTTTTATTGATTTTATGCATACAAGAACTGGGGTGTAGCCTAGAGGTGCGGGGAATGAGAGGATTCACCAGAGATAGTAGGGAGAAGAAGGCGGATGTACTGAAATACACTGCTGAGGGGAGCAGCGGGTGAGACAGGAGAGGTCTGCTGCGCCATGTGGGAAGGTCCCTGGACAGGGATTGAACTCATGCTGCAGTGGCTGCTGATAGCTTGATAGTGCTGAGACTTTAACCCCTGTGCCACCAGGGAGGGAGGCCCTTTTTTTTTTTTTTTTAAATCATTTACTTTCTAATCCGATGCCCATGGGCCTTGCTATTATTTGAATACTTAAGGATTTTATGCTCTCCGACTTGTCCATGGAATATTCCTTCTGTTCCCCAGGCAAATTTCTGCCTTTTCAAAACTCAGCTGAGGTGTCCTCTGCTTGGCACAGGTGTCCCTGGTGACCCTTTAGGTAACTTCCCTTCTAACTTCCATTTCAGGACCTTGTCAATCACCTAACTGTGAGCCCCTGCGTCAGACAGGCTGGCACTTTAGAATGTGTGGCATGAACGACTGAAATCATGCCAGGGAAGTCATATCCACCTTTGTCATGAGCTTTATTTGTGTGATTAGAGGAATTTTGAGAGACTTCAAAGCTTCCTCTTCAGCCTCTCTAACTGAGGACAAAGAGGTACAGCCATGTGAGTCATCCCCTGATGCAGCCATAATTGTGGTGGAGTCAGGAGTTACTTCATTATTTACTCCCTCTGGTGGGCTGTGTTTCAGGCTCCTCCTGACACTGTGGGGAGGTGGGCACATGTGGGCCCCAACCTCAGGAGCCGTCCCAGTGATGGAGGTTGTGTCCTGGCTCTGCCGTGACCTGCTGCCCACCAGCTGGGGCTGTCGTGTCAGCAAGTGAGAGGGCAGCTCAGATGTTTGTGGGGTCTTTGACAGGCACCAAGCAACTGTTTGATGTGAGAGCCAGACACGCCTGTGTGGGGCGGACCAAGCCCCCCTGTGTGGACTATTCCATCCCTCCTGTCATCGGCTTGGGGTCGTAAGTGAAGATTTTCCCTCTCATTTTCTCTTTCTTTCCTGGAAGCTTTTGTATAAGTCCTCTCCCTCCCTTCCCTTCCCTTTCTATATGCCTCCGATATATGTAGACACAAAATTCTCAGGGGGCAATTCTTTACAGAAGGAGTCTTGGCTTTACTATCAAGTTCCCAACAAAATTTCTGCCATGGCAAATCTGCTCGTTCCACTTCACGTGCTATGAGGGCCTTGGCCATTACTATGAGTTCCCGGCACACCTATTGTATAGTTGTGCATCTTGTTTCTTAATGAGGGATGTGGGGGAACCCTATGTGGCATGCATTGGGAAGGCTGGTAAAAAGCTGTACAAACAGGGCTTCCCTGGTGGCACAGGGGTTAAAGTCTCAGTACTATCAAGCTACTGCCAGCCACTGCTGCATGAGTTCGATCCCCGGCCAGGGAGCTGACCCACATGGCTCAGCAGATCTCTCCTGTCTCACCCCTGCTCCCCTCAGCAGTGTATTTCAGTAGATTCTCCCATTCTGCTCCTCACTCTGTTTCTGGTGAATCCTCTCACCCCCCACCCCACACCTCTGGCCTACATTCAAGTTCTTGTATGCATAAATAAATAAATCTTTTTTTTTAAAAAAAGCTGGACAAACAGCTGAACATCGTAGGCCAGGTGGAGCACAGAGGGGTTTTCCTTATTCTGAAGAGTACAGGGAGGCTAGGATTTTAAGGTGTTCAGGTTTTACGTAACCTTTACTAGTAAATTACCAGGACAGAGCTTCTTCATAGATTGGGAATCATCAACATTTTAAAAATTGCACTGACATTTTTGTGTGTGCGTGTGTGTGTGTGTGTGTGTGTGTTTTAATTGACCTGACACCTTGTTGAAAGTGTAGCATTCCCAGAATCAGGTAACATATGACTTAAGACATCCTAGTTTTATTGTTATTTTATTTTTTGTATTTCTATTTCTGAGTGGAATGCTACCTTTCAGCAATTTTCATGGAAATGCCTTTAGGTTTATCTCAAAGGAAAAAAAAGGTCTCAAAATTAAAACGACCTTAAAATAGCCATGCTACGTAATAGCTCTCTCTTTAAAATGCCTTAATATACTTACAGTGCCTCTAAAAGTGTTTAGTTAAGTAACCATTATAAGATTCATTATATCTTGACATAGTAAACAACAAATCAAGCAATACTTATAGGTGCCCGGCCATGTGCCCGCTACTATGTTTTATGTTTTAAAAGTAACGTAGGTTTAGGATATTGGAAGCAGAGCAACTTAGAAATTTGATCCTAAAGTGCAGACATGAGACTCTGTCTTTAAATATTGAAGATATGACATTAAAGTAAGATTTATCAGTAAGATTTCAGGGAGTACTGTGCTGTAAAGAACCCTGAAAGGAGTGATTTGTTTTCTAAGATTCTTGACCAGAACCTCCACTTACAAAACACATCAGGGACACAAGAGGTGCTTAGAAAATTATTCAAAAAGTAGTAACTCCTGTATAGTATATTAGTATATTATATTGGAAGTGTTTCTTAAAAACATACAATAATTGGCCCCTTGCTAGTAGGTAAAGTAACAATTATAGTAGCACCATCAGTATTTGTCAGAGGAATGCTAGATTGTCAAACTGGGAAATATGGCAGCTCTCTGCTGCCTGCTTTGTCTACATGGGTGTTTCTCTTTTTTCTCTTTTCCTAAATAAGCTTCCTGTGTATTAATGAAAAAAAAAAAAACCTGAGAACTATTAAGCATCATTTAGTCCAGGGATTTTGACTTGTATTGTTAAAGTTTTTATATCTATTTTTAAGAATATAAGACCACTTTCCCATCTCTTATTTTCTAAGGAATGTTTCCACAATGGCCTGATATATAACATGTAGAAGAGTATTTCTGTGATTGAGGGATGTACAGTGGGGCGAGGGGAGACAGGCTGGGGGCATGTAGACAGATCTGATGAAACCCTCATTGAGTCTGAATCATCGACAGTTGTGTGTGTAGCTGAGGAGGTTGGGAGACACTTAGTTTGGATGCTGTCTGCTCTCATCGATGTGGCTGCTCTCTGCTCTGGTCCTTCCTTCTGGACCTGTTAGGTGAGTATGCCTTGCTTGATTTACTCACATGGTTTGGGCTGCTTTCCTCAGGAATTCTAGCCTACCCCTGACACTTGTCAGGGCAATGGTCACACACTTGTCATCCCAGGGCCTTTCCTTCACTTTTATCCTGTCGTGGGCCCCCTGTTTCCAAGGCTTCATGTTTTGCTCTTTTCTTGGTTTAGTTCTTTGTTTGCTTAAGGATATTCTATAATAACTTCTGGGTAAAAGTGGCTGGGAGGTAAGATTTTTATGCCCTATAGCTCTGAAAAAGACTTTTAGTCTCATACTGGATAGTTTGGGAGAGTATAGGATTCTTGATTAACACTTTGTGGTCCGCTCACGTATTAATACATGTTCATCTAGTCTCTGGTTTTTCACGCCACGGTGGATTATTTGGAACTATTAGGAGCTATTTCTTTGATCGTACTCAGTCTAGAAGCTTTACACATTGTTTTGGTGAAAGTGTAAGGTGTTTTATGAGAGATATTACAGTTTTTTTAATATCCAGTAGTTCAGGAGTTGTGTGTGTTTCATTGAATGCTTATACCATTCATGTGGTGGCACAGAAAATGGCCGGCACACAAAGTGTTAATGCTATTTTCCCCTCACAATGGTGAAGGCAATACTTCATTTTCTTCTACTTTTCAGGTTGTTACTGAGAAGGCTGATGGCATACTTTATGATTCTAACTGTAGATGGTCAATGAATGAGTCTTCCTGTTGCTCCACATTCTTTTATTTTTTAAAAAAAGATTTATTTATTTATGGATACAAGAACTGGAGTGTACGCCAGAGGTGTAGGGTGGTGAGAGGATCACTAGAGACAGTGGGGAGCAGAAGAGGCAGATCGACTGAAATACACTGCTGAGGGGAGCTGTGGGCGAGGCAGGAGAAGTCTGCTGCGCCATTTAGGAATCTCTTTGGCCAGGGATCGAACTTGCGCTGCAGTGGCTGCTGACAGCTTCATAGTGCTGAGACTTAAACCTGTTACGCCACCAGGGAGACCCTGCTCCACATTCTTGTCGGCATTTGGAGTTGTCAGTCTTTGAATTTTGACCTAACACTATACATATACATGTATAGCGGTGTCTTATTATTGATTACATTTGTATTTCTCAGTGGCATATGATGTGGAGGTATATGTGCAGAGAATCTTACCACGTCAGGTAACCTATTCCTATGTTCCAGAGATCAGGGCCATTATTCAGTTTATCAAAATCTTCATAACATTGTCTACCAAATGGAAATTTTGGTATCCCTAACTAAACCACACCTCTACAAACCCCCCTCTATTTACCCTCCCCATCTCATTTAGTGGCCCTACCATCTACTAATTATTCCTCTCAGATATTCAGTTCCTCACTCCCCCTCACTCCCACATCCGATTCCTCCTGTCATTCTTCATATCTACTTATAAGATGTTTCTAGAATCACCACCCTAGGCTAAGCCACCGCTGTCTCCTGCTTGACCACATAGCAGCCTCTTTGATTCTTGCCTTTCACTAGTCTTTTCTCTATTAATCAGGTTTTTTAAATCACAAAGCAAATCATTCTGTTTATGCTTAAGACTCCAATAGTTTCCTATCTCATGTTGAATAAAATCCATGTTTATACCACATTCTGGTCATGCTGCCTCTCTGAAGTTTCCCCAGTCACGTGATTCCCTGACTAATAAATCCTTATCATGTCTCAGTGTCAGCAGAATAGTCTCAGAAAAGCCTTTCCATACAATGTGTGCACCTCCTTTGCACACATTTTTCTCCACCTCTTCACCCTTTGGCATAGTCTTCATAGACTAAAGTATTCATAATTTCTTAGCTACCATTTAATTTATATCATTCTATCTATCTATCTATCTATCTAGCTATCAATCAGTCACCTTTATATTATCTATCTTCTCTATCAGATTGTTAATCCCATGGAGGCACAGCCATTTCTATTTTGTTGTCACAACATGTGATGCTTCATCAATATGTGGCACCAAATTCACTTTATGTATCCCTCTTACTTTGACTTTATCTTATATCTTTTATTTTTTGTTGTGATTTTCTTACTTTCCATTCTAGTGAGAGAAAAAAGCATAGTCTCCAAGATCTACTCAGGGTTAAGCAGTAGAATGACCTTACCCTTCCACCTCCCCTGATTTGTACTGTGTGCCGTGGATCAAAGAAACATTTTCTACTAGTCATATTTTCCCAGGGAGTGTGGGATTCACCCTGAAATGCCAGATAGGCTTTGGGCCCTCCACTTGGAGAAGCCAAATTGCCTTTCCGGACCTGGGATCAAAGCTGCTCTGCATAATAATGTCCAAGGCTTATTTTCACTCAGTGGGAGGAGTGCATTATAAGAGAGATGAATATGATACTAGATTTTTTTTTCCTCTCTTATGAGAGCTGGAGAAAAATTAAATCTGGGCTCTGGATTCCAAGGAGGAAGGAAGGGTTCAGAGCACTTCTGTTTGTGGAAGGCCAGCAGGGCCCTTTAGATGGGCAGGGTGTGTGAGTAGAGGGTCTGAAAGGCTGGCAGTGACCAGCAGGGGTCACCCTGGGAGAAAGAGGCCCTTGGCTCTCCTGTTTCCAACCCTCGAGCTGATGGCACAAGAGTGTCCTCCTTTACCGCCGGTGCAGCTGTCCTACACCTCGGCTCAGGGCCTTTGACCCGCATGTGCTCTGCTATCCAGGGCTTCTCAGGTGCTAGCAAACAGCTGAGGGCTTTAAGTTCTCTCAAATGTGTCAGGAAAGCCTGTGATGGCATCAAGTTTGTCGATTTTCCCCAAGACCTCTTTCCCTATAGGTGCCACATACCACGATTTCTACGCAAACATGATTTGCCTGATTGTGGCAGTCTGGGCCTGGAACAATTTTAATTAATGGGAAAATGGTCCTCAATACACCGATTAGACCTCTTCAGGTACAACAAGATAAAAGCCTGATAATTTGGATGGAGCACTCTTCTTAAATGTCTACTCTGTACACAGCAGCCAATGGGAACGCCAGGCTGTCTCCCACCTGATCCAATGAGTAATTAAGAGAGGGTTTTTTCTTCCCCACCTCTCCCCTTACCCCCTCCCCAACTGAAGCTTAACAGGTTGGTGGTATAATTTGCAGACTTTAAGGGGTGTCATGCTAGGAGCTTAGGCAAGAGCCCGGGCATCTTCTCTCCAGCTCCCCAGGCTCTGTCCAGCTGAGAGAGGAGGAAGGAGGTGGAAGCAGGCAAGGAAGGGAACGTTTCTCAGCGAAGTTCCAGGGGCCTTGGCCATGAGTGAGCTGGGCACTCCGAAGACTGGCGAAGGCACTGTTTCCCGCCTGCTCAACGTGGTGGAAAGTGAGCTCCAGGCAGGGAGGGAAAAAGGCGACCCCACAGAGAAGCAACTTCAGATCATCCTAGAGGATGCTCCTCTCTGGCAGAGATTCAAGGAAGTCACAAATGAAATGATCGTGACCAAGAATGGCAGGTGAGTTTATAGGCAGCCCCGCTGGGGATGGCAGGGCTTGGGAAGGGAGGTGAGACCCCTTGAATATTGAAGCAGCTGCCGCTCTTAACCAGAGGCTGCAGGGTCTGATTAAACTCACTCACAGGAAGGACGGTCTCACGGCTTTCCCCCAGCGAACTTAATTAATTTCTCTGAGATCATCAGAGAAGTGGGGGATGAAGCCACCTGTGTTGCATGCATTTTAAATGGAGAAATTCCAAAAACTACTATAAAGAGGGAGCATGTCCCATAGATTTGGGAATTGCATTCAAATGTCAGAAAATCATTAATTTTTGGCTGACAGCACATCCTGGAGCAATCCTGAGCCCCAACTCTGTTCAAATAAAGTGAAAGTCAGCGTTAAGGGGAAGCTGGGTGGTTTCCTCTTAAGTCTAGCAAACTTGCCAGAAATTTATGACTAGTGGAAGATTGGGAGCAAAGGGTAGATTTAATCTTGTTGCCTATCATGACATCTGTTGCCGTGGATGTGTTTGCAGTGAGTGTTCATTTGAGATTTTGTGCATTCATGATGATGTGAGAGCCGTTGCAAAATAGTTAAAGAAACTGTAACGTGCTGCCGGGGAGAGAAGATGCCTTCTGAGTTCTCAGCACCACAAATTAGGGATTAACTGAAACTGATCCCTTGTTGGTATTTCTTGTATTCTAGTCCACAAAGGGACTGTCAAGTAATTAAGAAGCTTGTATTTAGTAGGGGAGATGCAAATATTTTGAAAGAAAATTTTATTGCCCCCAGCTTGTCTAAACTGGCTCCCAATATTTGGTTGATGCTCATGAATATTTGGTTCACACAATCACAAAAATGTGAAGTATCAGATGTTATTTTCAGTAGAGTTACTTTTGCAGGATGGTAATTGTGACCTTTGAGAGACATTCTGTTCTCTCATAAAGTTAAGGCCAGCTGAACTTTTGGCAGTTTGTCCTTGTACAAATGCTTCTCTCCCAACCTTGCTTTTCCGCTTGTGAAAAAAATGCAGTGTGGAAAGTGAACCATTCCATGTCTTATCTGGAAGAATTATGAACTCGACTGATGTTGCACGACATGGAGATGTTTTATATATGATAGGTGTACCTGAAATAAAGGTATTTCAGTAAATTGTGATTATTAACCTTGCTTGATGTTTATATTTTCTCTAAGTGGTCCTGTACTTATTTCTCATGGAGGATTTATTGTAATTGTAATGACTCCTGTTCCTACTCTTGATCAGTATTTATGCACTTTTAGCCTTTTGGTAGAAAGAAATACAATGATGTGTTTTCAATAGCAAAAGTCATCCTAACTTCCTAATTGGATTTATTTTCTTTTCTTTCAAAGATAGGTGATGATGCAATTATAAAAATTTAATGTCTATTAATAGACAGAAGTTCTGGTTATTGTTCTTTGTGCTTATTGGATAGTACTTAAACTTACAGTGTCACAGGTATCACTTTGGCTGGCAAAGCGGCCATATGTGAAAGTAAAATAAGTACAATCACCTAGTAAAGAAAACTTGATAATTCTTACTATCTGTGGTCATCCTGCTTCCTTTCCCCTCCTTCATCCAACTCTCTGAACTCCTTAAGGTGAAGATTTTGCCAGGCAATACAGAGTTCCCTTTATTTATTTATTTTTTTGAGCATTCCCTTTATACTTCAGAGACAGAAGGACAAACAAATCTCTAAGAAATTAACTTGATTGATAATGTGTGAACTTGGCCTGGAATGACTTTCAGTGTCTTAGTTTCTAGGTTAAATTGTTAACAACACTGCGATACAGGCACTTTCTTTCTTGTTGCATTGTCTTCCTTGCTCTCCTCCTCATCTCTTTCTTTTTCTCCTAACCATCTATTCCAGGATGTCCTTTTGACCATCTTCTGGTTATAGACCCTCTGTGTCTACTGCAAATATCCCATCCCCGCAGTCACACCAATGCCTGCATCTGCTGAATAATATTCCTGGGGTTTAATATCCAGCCCAAGCCCTTTCATTCACTTTACCAGCCTGGCTCTGTTAACTCTTTGGCTTTTCTAAGAATTTCAGGGGAACAAAAGTAATTAACAAACAAAACAAAACAAAGAAAACTCTTAGACTGTAAGAAGTAAGTGGTAGTTATGAGAGGGAAGGCAAAGGTAGGTGGGTAAATCAGATAAAGGGGGTGATTGTATGGTGAAGGATGGAAATTGGACTTTTGATGGTGAACATAATGTAGCATATACAGATGTTGATTTATAATACTGTACACCTGAAAATTATATAATGTTATAAACCAATGTTACTCCAAAAAAATTTAAAAAGTAGTACTTGAATTAAAAAAAGTTTTGTGAGACCTAAATCTGTACAGCTGAGGTCTCATTGTTCTGTACAGAGCACATTTTGACACACCATTGAAATAGATGGATTGATGAAAGAATTCATTTAAAAACTCATTTTCACATGGAGACCTGCCTTACTACATATGCAAGTGAGAGGCTTGCCTCTGACATTGTTCAGAATAGAGGATTTTCTCCTGAAAAATACCAAAATTTCCCTAGAAACTGGAATTCTGTTGGTCCCTCTTCTGTGTTCTCTCTTCTCTCTAGTCTCTGTCCCTCTTTTTCTCCCTCTGTTTTGCTTCTTTTCCTTTCCCCTTACTTTCTTTTAGCCCTATTTTTTATTTAAAATTTTAGTGATTCATATTTGACAGTCTTTCAGGTATAACAATGACACTTAATAACACATTTCCGGAGTTCATTTGAATCTTCTCCACTGTGTCCAGTTTGTGAGTATTTCCTTTTATCCGCATCCTTTAATCTGGAATTTATATTTTAGGTTGCAGAAAATACTGATTTCATGCTTCAGAGGCTGATAAATGAAATCTCTTGCAGCTCTTGTTTTCTTTGTTGTAACATTTCCCCCTTAGGGGAAAATGCTATATTTTGTGTGTGCCTCCATGCAATTAAATAATTTTGACTTAATTCTGATTAAATTTGCCTTGAGCAGGTCTTAAGAAATTTGAAGTATTTCTGATTAACTGGTGAGTCCATAAAATAAATAAGAGTTGGAAGTCACTTGAATTGAACTTATCAGTGATTAAGGGATGTTGGCGCAGAAGCTGATATTTATAGTTTCCAGGGAGGGCTATGTAAAAGGAGAGAAAATGAAGTTTTTACATCCTATAGCCCATGGAAATTTTTCACCAGTTTACAATTGTAATTTATGAGGTCATAGGTATTGGTGTAATCTGCCTCTAACCAGATTACTTTGGTTCCTTGTTACTATTCTTATGCATTTATCTCCACATAAGTAAGCTTCAATATCCACATGTGCCCACTCACCTGCACACACACACACACACACACACACACACACACACACACACACACACACTCTAACACACTCAATACCTCCAAAAGCTCTGTGAGTATTTCATGAATATTATAGTCCTGTGGGGGATAGAGGAAGGAGTGAAATTTCTTAATTTTGCCCTTAACTATCTCTGCAGTTCCTTCCCTCCTCCATCCCTCCCTGTCTCATCTCTACCCCCTTTCTTCTTGCTAACCTTACTCCTCACAGCCTGTTTCCGAAGCAGTGACTCTCAAGATCCCCTGTGAGGGAAATAAACCTCCCCCGACCCCCAAAATAACCCCAAAACCCAAACCAAAAACAAACCACTATATAGCGAAGTAATACAGAGCTTATGGGTGAAATCCAATCACCCGTGGTTCCTCAAACAAGGTTTTGGGAGTGCTTATTCATCCTGCCACTGCATTTGCTTCTCCCCTCTCACTTCCCCACCCAACACTTAACTCAATCAGTTAAGGACTGATTTACACACTTCTCAGTTAGCCACTCCTTGAGAAGTAAGGGGGGACAGTGAACTTGCTTGGAAGTGCAGCTCATCCCTGAAAGCAAAGCAGGTATGAGTGCTGCCCTCAGGTAAATGGGGAGCTGTCCTCCATAAAACATCCCAGGCACTGAGGGGCGGAGAAGGTGAAAGACAGCTATCAAGGGTTGAAACTCCAAGAGGGGAAGGGAGTGCAGGAGAGGAAAGAACAAAGAGGAAAGGTGGTAGAATATGGGTGAGTTGGTGGTAATAACTGAAGGGGGCACCACAATATTATCTCAGTTAAAGATAACTAAGTTAATTAAAGTAAAAGAATGGGGGGGAAGGTGAAAAACAGACATGATGGGAAGTGATAGCACAAATATCAAAAAATGCTGCAACCCAGTACACTGCAGAGCCTTAGTGGTGTACCCTGGTGGTCACGTGACTGACAGGAGCTTGGCTCATCACCGCTGCCCAGCATCTGGAGAGGGCATTATATCATGCACTGCTAGCTGGGGGAAAAGATTAAAATTCAAAATTAAAAATATGATCTGTACTGAATGGGTATCGATTTCACACCATCTTAAAGTTGGAAAATCATAAACCAAATATTGCAAGTGAGGGATCCTCTGTCTGCCTTGTTTTGTTTATCCATTCAATAGCTGATGGACATAAGGGTTGTTTCCCCTTTGGTGTACTGTAAGTAATGCTGCCATGACAATTTATGTACAAGTTTTATGTGGTTGTGTTGTTTTCCTTTTTCTTGTATATGTGTTAGGATGGGAATTTCTGGGTCCTGTGGTAAATCCTTAATTAACTTGTTGAGAAACTGCCAGAAAGCTTTCCAATGTGGCTGGGCCATTTTACATTCCCACTAGCAAGGGACGAAGGTTCCAATTGCTCCACAGTTCTCAGCAACACTTGCTGTTGTCCATCTTTTTAGTCACAGCCATCCTGGTGAATGGGAAACAGCAGAGCTGACTTGCAGTTCCTCAATGGTTAAAGGTATTGAGCATCTCTTCATGTGATCCATTCAGAGATAGCTCCTGAATGCAACGTAAAAGATAAAGAGCCATTACACATTTTCTTATTCTTAAAAGTCATACTACATTGTTGATGAGACCTGGCATGATGAGAGAGAGAGAGAGAGAGAGAGAGAGAGAGAGAGAGAGAGAGAGAGAGAAAGAGAGAGACTGTAACCTATTAGCAGTTGAAGTGAAAATGTGAATTTCCCCTTCATTTTGCCTTAGCCATGCTGTGCATCTCTTCTGTATCCAAGCTTATTTGGACCTCAAGGTCACTGCACTTGCTGTTTCTTTTGTGTGCATGTGCTTTCTGTAACTCATTTCTGGCATATGCTTTGTTCTTGTTATTTAGGTCTTAGCTTTAAACATCAACCCCAGACCTACCTACCATCTCATCTAGGGTAGCTCCTTACTCTCCCTCTGTGACATCACCCATTCTAGTTCCTTCACAGCACTCCTGCATTCCAAAATTACCTTCCACATTAAAAACCTTGCATGACTCCAGTATAAGAATGTAAGCTCTGGGGGCCTCCCTGGTGGCACAAGGGGTTAAGTCTCAGCACTATGAAGCTATTGGCAGCCACTGCAGCCTGAGTTCGATCCCCGGCCAGGGAGCTGACCCACATGGCACAGCAGGCCTCTCCTGTCTCACCCGCTGCTCCTCTCAGCAGTGTATTTCAGTAGATCTGTGTGTTCTGCTCCCCACTCTGTCTCTGGTGAATCCTCTCGCTCCCCGCACCTTTGGCCTATACCCCAGCTCTTGTATGTGTAAATAAATTAAAGAAAATCTTTTTTTTAAAAAGAATGTAAGCTCCGTAAATAAGACACAGATTTTTTTTTTTTTTGCCAGAGTTCCTGGTATAGAGTAGGGACTCAAAAATGATTCGTTCAACAAGTTATTAATTTCTAATCAGGTATTAAGATTTGGGGAAGCATTGAGAGGATTAAGTTGGACTAGGATTCAGCAAAGGACTTGAAAAGGAAATATAGGTGAGATGAGGCAAAGGGAAAAAAATCCAACCTATATCCAAAGAGCTCAAGAAGTTCAAATAATTTAAACTGAGGAGACTAGGGAGCCTGCGTATCTTGAGCCCATTTCTAAATTCACCCTTATCACTGCTCTGTTATTGCTCTTTTCATAGGTAAAAATTCTCATTCCACCTTACTGCAAAGCTGGGCACCTCTGACTCCAGCAAGATGTCCTTGGTGACCCTCAGCCCCTCATCTGTGCCCATCCCTGCCTCTAACACGCCTGCTCCTGATGCCACCGGACCCCTTTAGCAGTGGGGGCACTCTACTTTTCCCCTTTTTACTGTCATCCCAACCTCAGCAGAATGCCAGTCCTTCCAGTGAGCTCCCTCTCCCCCTGCTCCCTTGATTATCTCTTAGCTACTGTCTTTAAAGCTAAAAGCACTCTGGACTGGGACTTCTCAAGCTTCATGTTTCTGTGTCTCACTCGGGGATTTTTGTAAAAGCACAGATTCCCTTGAGTGGGTTTGCAGGGAGCTCTGAGGTTGTGCATTTCTTGTAAACTGCTGGCTGATACTTGTTGCCACACCACAGGCCACTTAGGTAGCAAGGGTCTATTTTATACTCTATGTTGTTAACTTCTCAGCTGGGGGATAGGTATTTTGAAAAAATTCTTATAATAAGACAGCATCAGGGGAAACCAGGTGGTATACGTGTGTCTGGAAACCAGGTCTTTTGAAGAAAGTCTGGAGTAGCGTAGATTGCTCTGTGAAGGAAAATCAAACTAAAGGAATCAGAAACCAGGCTAGGCAGCTTGTCTAAATATTTGTGAGGACAAACTAGTGGGTATTATTCTATAGGATGGGACCAATGACTCCAATTAACATCTCAGGTATATTCCTTGAAGACAAATCCCCACAAAAGCCTCAGAGCTGATTCTCCTGTTGCAGAATCTTGGGGCATTCACACACCTTCTTCTCAAAGGCTCCTGGGGCACCCTGCTCTATTAAAGCCTTGAGAAGTCCTGTAGACGTGTTAGAACTGGGTACAGCTAACTTGGTACAGCCCAGTGTCCCTCTCACTCAACTTTGTCGCAAAACCTTGTTGTCCCTGTTGATGTTGTTCCTATTATTCAGAACTGGTGTCCATTGTGAGCTTGGTGTCCGTGTCAGCATTAGTGTGAGAACCCAGTGCATGCTGGGAGAAAATCTTTGAGAAAAGCTCTGAGAATATGGTGTCTGGTTATGCATCTTGGACTTCAGTTTCCTCTCTGTCCAATGACTAACTAAATCAGTGACTTTGGAATGGAGCTCAATCTTTAAAGTAAAACGGTTGTATAAAATGCACTTCTAAAAATGACCTCTGTTGGCATTGGGACCATCTTTATTCAGTCTTCCCTAACCCAGCATTCTCTCTATCCCCAGGCACTCCATGAGCCATCTCCTTAGAGTGGGAGGCCACTCTAACATCACGCCCATGACTCAGTGTCTGCTTTTTTTTAGACGGATGTTCCCTGTCCTAAAGATTAGTGTCACAGGACTGGACCCCAATGCCATGTACTCCCTCCTGCTGGACTTTGTCCCAACAGACAGCCACCGCTGGAAGTATGTTAATGGGGAGTGGGTGCCTGCGGGCAAGCCAGAGGTCTCCAGCCACAGCTGCGTCTACATCCACCCCGACTCCCCCAACTTTGGGGCCCATTGGATGAAAGCACCCATCTCTTTCAGCAAAGTGAAGCTGACCAACAAGCTCAACGGTGGTGGGCAGGTATGATCGGTTGCCTGGCCACCCAGCCCGGCCATCCCACCATACCAATCAAGAAATATCAAGGGTGCATTTAGGCAATTAGAGGGGTCCTCACTGGCCTCTTCTCCCACAGAAGCCAATTATTCCCCAGAGTCCAAATGTAAACAGGAATAAACAGCTCTTAATTGGTGCTTTCAGTTTTTAATGGACTTCCTGATGTTAAGAGAGAGTGAGAGAGTGCCGTAGTTTACTTAATCATGAGAACCTTTCAGAGTTTCGTCTTGTGTGTGGTGCTTTTTACCCAGCCCTGGGAGGGAGATATTTGTGGGTACCGGGGTTTTGTTATTCTCTTTCCCCTTTTTTTGGTGTAAGTGGCATGTTGGCAATAGACAAAAACCTTGATAAAAAGCTGCTCCTAATGAAATAATTGCTACTTCCACTTGGGCATTATGATAATTATCAATAGAATATTGAATCAGCTTTGGGTTTTCAGAAAAAAATTCAAACAAACCTTAAATAAAGGAGGTTTTATTTCCAATCTCCAATTAGAGTAAACAAGATTTGGGTTTTTTTCCCCCTCTTTTCTTTTCTCCTGTAGGACTGTGAGTACTAGTGAACTGGTACAATGTAGGCAAGTTGAGGGGATTAGAAATAGGACTGTGAGGAAAAAGTCTTAATACCCCAGACCCCACCTTCGTATTTGGCTTCAGTCAACCTCTTAGTCCTCCATCTTGCATTTTAGGAGGGGAGGCTATCCTCCCCAGTCTTGGCAAAATTCAGAAGGTTCCAGTTTGACATTATAACAGGAAATTGAAAAGAAAACCATTACTGCCTACCAGATTTCACAACAGACTTTCAAAAAGCCTTTCATGTAAAACACAAACAGTGGATGGGATGCGACAGTGATGACGGGAGTTATTCCCCTTTGGGTGGTCACTTTCACTAGACAGTTGTGGTCGGGAATATTAGGATTAGGAAGAAAAGCAATGTTTTAACAAATTGAAATCTGGATTGTCAGGCTGAAAATTGGGAGAGGGAAGAAAAAGATGCCAGGATTTGGGCAGAAAATTGAACAACCCCTCCCTGGTCACCCGTTCCTCACTCCAAAGCTGCTTGCTCCCTGGGAGCTTCTGGAAAAACTCCCCCCACCTGTTTCTCAGAGTGGTGTGGCCTCAGCTCAGGTCATCTGGGACCCCCAGTGTGTGTCCTTAACCCAGTTGGGGGCCCTGAAATCGGGACTGATGGAAGGTGCCGACTCGCAAGTCACCTGTGATAGAGCAGGCTTTCCATAAGTGCTCTCTCTTCTGCTGCCTCAACAGATAATGTTGAATTCTCTGCATAAATATGAGCCCCAAGTTCACATAGTGCGGGTTGGAGGTGCCCATCGAATGGTGATGAATTGCTCCTTTCCTGAAACCCAGTTCATAGCCGTGACCGCCTACCAGAATGAGGAGGTGAGTGTGCATGTATGAATCTGTATGTTGGCATAATGTGCGTGTGTGTATTAAGTGTGTGTGTGCGTGTGTGTAAATGTCACCTGGGACAGCGTGGGGAGCTTTCATGGTTTTGACCCAGCTTGGATGAAAGGTGGGTTTTCTGGGACTCGTGTACTCAGCAGAGATGAAGTTGTGGCGTGAGGTAGCCACTTGCTTGTTTGCCAAAGGTCCACCAGCATTTCTCTCCTGCTGCCAAAAAGACACTGTTGTGCATTGCACAAAAATCAACAGAAACCCTGTTTTGGAAACCTGATATGACTTTGTCCTGCAGAGAGCTGGTATCTCTTTTGATCCAGAAGCAAGTCTGTGGTAATTGATCCAAAGATGCACCTTCTTGGCATTTGTGTTATGTTGTCTGTTCTGATTGTTAGTTTTTCTGAGCACATTTAGAGGTTTTTTCCTGCCTAATTTGAACTACATGGTGATTTGAGCTGAGTAGGTAGAATCTGGCCTTGGTGATCTCGTTGCAAGCAGATGTTGGGGTCCATCCACTTGCTCTGGGGGTTCCCAGACCTAATGGCCCAAACTTCTTGGGAGGGTTGGATTCTTTTTGATTAAACTTAAAAAATTGAAATGATAATGCATGTTTGTTTTTTAAAAGCATATTGTAAACAAATAGTACAGAAGTAAATCAAGTAAACTTAAAAAAATAAAAGGTAAAAAGGTAGTTTCTCTTCTGCCTTTGAATCCCAATTTCCAGGGATGCTAAAATTAACAGCATAAGGTTTTCCACACATATTCTGTGCATATTAAATATTTATGAGAATACAGATCTCCTCACATAAATTGGTTCGTGTTATACATATACTAGTCTGCATTTTTTTTCCAATTTAGCAGTACATTATAGATATCTTTCTATATAATTAGATTCAGGTGTCTCTCCTTTTCTGAAAGTTTGTTGAGGATATGCCATACTTCAGTTTATCAATCCTCCATTGGACATTTAGATAGTTTTCTGCTGCTTAATTTTCTATTTTAAATAAGGCTACAAAGTATATCCTGGTACCCACATCTGCCATTGTTTATTGCTTGGGTAAATAGCTAGATGTGAAATTGTCCTGTCAAGGAGAATGCGTGTTCAGAATTTTGATAGTCTTTGTCAGATGGCCTCCCTGCAAAGGGCATATCCATTTCTGATCCTCATGCTGTTCTCAACACTGGTGACTAGTGACCTTTCATCTTTGACAGTGTGAGTGGGCTTAAAGAAGAGTGTCTTCTTGTTGCTTTAATTTGCATTTCTCTATTGAGAAGTTTTAAGAGACTTCAGGCTCCCACCCAGCCAACCAAGTCAAAATCTCCAGGTGTCCTGAATGTGTAGTTTTAAAAGTCTCCAGAGAGATTTTTAATGAGCATCCAGGTTTGGAAGCTATTGCTTTAGTGAGTAAAGGTGAATCTGAGTTGTAGATTTAACTCATATCACAAATGTGCAGAAAAAATGTAATTCTTTTCTAGAAGTAATGTGGTGGCTTGACTCAGCCCTGCTAGCTGGCTAGTGGGAACAGACATCAACTAAATATCATGTAAACAGGTCCTCAGCTGGTGCTATCTTTGTGGGCTAAAAAACTCTATTTCTCAGTAGCCTTCCCTCCCCTACTTCTTCTTTAAGGATGGAGTCTGGTTCTCTGAGGGCAGGATGTGGCTTTGGCAACTCTAGAAAGAGGGGTGGGTTTGGGGACCACATCCTTGTTTCCCAGTCTCCAGGGCGACACCCTTTGTCCACTTGCTTGCTGCTTGCATCTTAGTGGGTGGCCTGTTTGGTCAGTGCTCAGTTTTTCCTGGACAGATGCTGGACAGTTCCCTCTGGCCCACCAGCCCGGCTGTGTCCACCCTCTCCATTCAGACCCCCAGCCTGATGTCTCCACAAGCCCCCAGAAATCAAGTTCTGGAAGACGTAACCTCTGAGCCTCCTCTGCCAGCATTTCCCTGCCAAGTCTGTGTAGATACACCCTGAGCGGCAGATATGGGGGTGGGGAGGAGGGAGCTCAAATCTCTGTGCCCTTGCTGGCTTCACTCATGCACCTTGACCTCCCCAGGTTTAAACCAAGAGAAGACCAGGTTGTACACATCTGACTCCACAATCCTCTCACCTTGCTCCTCATTCTTCCCACAGTTTCAGTGCCTGAAAGAGTCGGGCAGTATTTTACTCCTAGGTTATTTTTATTCTCTATTTTATTTTTCTTCAGAGACAAACACAGATAAGGCTGTGCTGACATAAACATGCTTTGCAGTATTGGTTTACTCAACAAATATTGGTGGGATATTACTCCATCCTAGGTGTCCCACATGCTGGGGACACTGCAATGAGTAAAGCAGATGAATCATTATCCACAAGGGCTCTTGGATTCCAGTGGGGAGAGATGAAAATCAAACATAGGTCTTAGGCATCCCATTAGTGATTTTGTGTAGAAACAGGCAAGAACCAAACAAAGCAAAACATGGAGCAGGAGAGAAAGAAGAGGGTAAAGGGATTTGGTGGGTCAGGTAGGAGATGTTGATTAGAGGAAGGTGGGTGGAAGCTAGACCTCTGCTGGGGATGTGATGTGGCTGATGTACTTGCAGAGGTGAGAGGCTGTACGCTTGGCATTTATTCCATATTACACCAATGTTACTTTAATTAAAAAAAAAGAAAATCTGAAAATAAGCTAAGGAATGAGCGAGGATAAAGTGTTCTCTCTGTTCATGAAGTGGATTCTACCTTTGCTAACCCTTCTTATCTTTGTAAACACAAGATTACAGCTCTCAAAATCAAGTACAACCCTTTTGCCAAAGCCTTCCTGGATGCCAAGGAAAGGTGAGTAGAGAAATCTCAGTAAATTCTTATGAATTGACTTCTGCAAATGTGAAATTAGGATCATCTTGAAAGGAACTAGACTAGGAGCACTTACATGACCTTTTGATAGAAATGGTTTCAATAGTCACCATTCAACAAAGTCAAAACAAAGTCAACAAAAATTCAATAAACCATAATGATGTGACCCTTGTAACAAGGTTTAGGAGAATCTTTCCCTGGCTTTCTTTTTGCCCGGCTTTATTATAGATTCTTGAAAGTAGCACATTTAGCTTAGGGAAGGTGAGTATTTATTATGAGTAATTCATAAAGGTTAGAAGTTCCTATATTTCAGTCTAAGAGAAGTCAGAGACTTTAAGGATGCGAATGACAGTTCTACCACTTTGGACTAGTAATTTTATATCTTTCCATTCTAGGAAAAAACATAGAAGAACTTGGTACTTGCCATTGACTTCTATCAACAAAGCCTAGAGCAGAAATACTGTTACCTTTGAAGTGTTCAGATTTTATTGCCTGAGTTTCAAATCTTTTCAATACCACCTATAACTGTCTAATTTTCCCTTTTTGTCTTAAAGTCTCTGGATTAATGGATAGATGTCTATAATGAAATGTCATATTTTTCAATGGTTGATTAAAATATTGATCATGTAGAAGACATAACTTTTGTAGATAATGGAAGACTTAAAGTCTGATATGAGATAGAATCTAGATCCAAAATGATAGTAGCATGGAATAATTTAAAAAAATTGAGTACTTTGGGTAAGAGGTCCTGACTTTGAGTCCTAACCTTGCCATTTTCCTAACTGTTTTATCTTGCATAAGTCAGTCTACATTCCACCTTTTTAATCTGCAAAATGGATATAGCAATATCTCTCTTATAGGTTTGTCAGTGGATCATGTAAGGTGTGCTATGCAAAAATTAGCCATTGTTAATATTACTTGAATTTTGTCAGGCAGAAGCAATGACCACAAATCAGTAAGAGTAAACTAAATAAAGTTAACTGCAAACATGGTAAATTGAAGTATCCATTAAAATGCAATTTAAAGAGCAATTGCATGAGTTGATGAAGTGCCCTGGAGGAAGGAAAGTGGGTATAAGATGGCAGCTTCAAGAAAAAAATAGGTGGTTGGTTTTCTTCTTCCATGAAATGTATTACTGTCAAAAGGAGAATTTTGGCTTTGCTTTATGCTGGGCTTGTGTGTAAGCAGGCCAACCACGATGCACTTTCATTGCTCTTTCAGGAATCACTTAAAAGACATTCCAGAAGCCATCTCTGAGAGCCAGCATGTGGCCTACTCTCACTGTGAGTTGGTTAAATGCTGGGTGGGTGCATCTGGGACTACACGAGGAGCCATCTCCACTGTGCCTGCATGTTTGTCTTTGATGACTACTTGTGGCCTAATCCAAAGCTACTGTCAAGACCCAGCTATTTCTTCCACTCATGCCAAGTCTATAGAACGCCTCGAGAAAGCCAGCGCTCCTAGATGGACTTTTACAAATCTTAGGAAGGAGACAAACTTTCAGTTTTTCACTGTTGAGTAGCATGTTAGCTGGAGATTTTCACATATCACCTTTTGTATGTTGAGGCACATTCCTTCTATTCCTAGTTTACAGAGTGGTTTTTTTTTTTTTATCATGAAAGGGTGTTTAAATTTTGTCAAATATTTTTTCCACATCAGTCGAGGTGCTCATTCACAAAGGAATGTCTGAGAAATTTTGCAGCCTCTGAAGGGGCCTGTCAGACTCTGGCGGTCAAGGGGTGCTGGAGTAGCTCACGCTCTTTCTGTTTTCAGAATCCTCTCTGTGGGCTAATGATGGGAGGTGTCTTGTCTTTTCTGTCTTGGAGAGAGAACTAAAGGTACTTTCCTACAGGTAGAAATGGAGAGGCCTCACTTGCTCTGTGTAACCACATTATACCTCCCCGGCACACCCCTTACACTGACTTTTAATTTTACTCAATTAGGTCAGAAGCATCTTAACTTTTGCATTTCTGTTAACTTAGGCATTTAAATAAATTCAAATTATATTTTTAATTATGAAGAATATATATATATATATATTCTGTCTAACAAAGACTCCAGAAATGATGATATAATAAAGTTAACATAGTTAATGTCAGGACACAAATAGGTTTGAAAAGAACAGGATTGTCAATCCCTTTGTTTCATCCAGCCCCTCAATTATTTTAGGGAGCATCTCTGGTCCATTCCTGACTGTATCTTCAGCAGGTGATCTGTGCAGGTGATGCAGTTACCGTCCCCTTCCTTTAGGCTTCATTAGCTCTCTCTTTTTAATGTTTCTCTAAACTAGGAAATGCTGTGCTGGTGCATAGATTCTCCTCATAGATTTTTTATATAGCTGTGATTCCAGTGTTCCTTAGAGGGTTTGCTAGACTTTGGCAGCATCTGCCATTTACCTCCAGAGAGCCTGTTTCCCCACTAATGGGAAAGGGGGACAGCGGGGTTGAGGGGATGGGGAGATGGTACTTACGTTCACATGGACAGCTGCTAAGGGCTGTTCACACAGAACGTCCCCACACAAAGTGTCTGGTGACCTGGCTTTCAATGTGGAAGTTCGCAGACATGGTCTCTGTGTCTCCTCCTTGTCACCATTGGCCGGTGTCACTGGCCTGTGCCCACATCTCAAACTGCTGTCTGCTGTTGGTTTATGTTAACAGCCCTCTGAGGGCCATAACACGAGTGCTCTGGCACTGTCACTGCTAATCTGTGACTGGCACTGTGGACCTGTGGCCTCTGAGAGCTGTCCACTGCTTCTGACCCTCCAGCACCACCTCCTGTTGCTTTAGGCCTCCGGGTGGGTGTTACAGGCTGTGTGGTGCCACCTCAGCAGTGCCACCTGTGAGCACCTCCTGCTGCCACTGTGAGTTGGCTGTCTGGTGACCTGGCTCTCCGTGTGGAAGTTCACAGATCTGTTCTCTGTGTCTCCCCCTTGTCTGTTTTAGTGGGGAGCTGGATCTTTTCCAACCCGGAAGGCATGTGCGCAGCAGGAAATGCCAATTACCAGTACGCTGCTCCTTTGCCTCTGTCTGCGCCCCACACGCACCCTGGCTGTGAGCACTACCCTGGCCTCAGAGGACATCGGCAGGCTCCCTACCCTTCTGCATATGCTCATAGAAACCACACTCCAGCAGGTGTGTGATTCTGCTAATGAAGCCCTTGGGGCATGGAGGTGGGGGGGGCTGTGGGTGCTTGAAAGACACAGATAAACAGCTAGTTAAAAGAAGTGGCTGATTAAGGGTGCCTTAGTGGTGGGTGGTACCATATGCATGAGGAGGTGTGAACCTATTCCCCTAAATCATACACAGTGTTGCCAACCAATGTTACCTTCACAAAAAAGGTTACTGAAAAAAAAACTAAAACCATAAAAAAGTAAAGATGGAATCCCTTTCATCTAATATATACCATCATTGTATATTATCATTCCAATGTTTCATATACTAATAGTTTCAGTAGTTATGATATCATGCACACTTTAAAATGATTTCACAGGACACTCAGCCTCCTAGGTTCCAGTAGGTGGAAACGTCTTACCTGGGCCCTGGTGTACAAGCATTTCTCAAAGCCAAGCTGGGTTTGACCGTTCAGTTCATTACATCCACATGAATCTTCCAGAGGTGGAACCCATCACTCAGTCCAGAGACACTGACCCGGCTTGGAGAACTATCAGTATCTGGGTCACATGCATCCAGGCCTTGGTTTGGTTCAGCTGGCAGCATCAACCCCAACTGTGACAACTTTGCAGTCTGATTACTTTTAAGTTGATGCTGTTGTCTGGTTTATTCCTCATGGACTGCTGCCTTGTCTGGTTTGACCTCATGCAAGTCCAGATCTTACCTGCTTATCAGACTCTTCTGGAAGAGAGGAGAAATGACACCAATTCAATCATTTGTGCAGCAAACTATTTATTGAGAACTGACTATGTGCTAGGCTCTGTTTAGGGGCATGAACAAGAGAGCTAAACACCCTGTCCTCCCTATCTTCATCTAGATTCCACTCTAATCTGGGGCGATCAACTCTAAATAAATCAAATAAAAGTAAATAAAATTCATGGCATGGGAGAACAGAGCTGAGTGTAAAGATACCGACCCCATGTCCGCGAGCTCTGGATCAGCAGAGGCTTTGCTGACCGGTCATCAGCTACCCGTCCCTCTTGCCTGCAGCCTGCTCCTCCCACAACCTGACAGTTGCTACAGAAGGGAGAATATGTAGCTAAATGGTATCAGGAACTGAGAGGTGTTCTCACTCGACTACTGGTGTCCACTTCCCCCTCCCTCTCCCCGGAGTCAGCACACCGCATATATCCTCGGAGAAGCTGCTCTGCACTTTCTAAGGATCAGGGACAGGAACATGATCAAGGGAGAGCTTTTCCCCCAGAGGAGCTCAGAGTGATACAAATACATAAATAATTCATCACAATATAATATAATGAGAGCTCGGACCTGTGGCCCTTGGGCCTGCAGCCTCCCCTGGGAACTTGTTAGAAAGGTAGACTCAGGGTCTCTACTCCTGCACCAGAGTCTGCATTTTAACAAGATCCCCTGGTGATTCTTAGGCACATTAAAGTTTGAGAAATGTTCTATAAAGCACACAAGTCAAGTTCCAGGGGAATGGAGAAAAAAGAGCAGCTAGGCCTGTCCAGAGGGGTTAATATTTAAATTGAGCCTTGAAGGATGACTAGAAAAAGACAGTGGGCAGAGGTGGAAGGTGATGGCAGGAGACACAGATAGAAGTAGAGAAAGAGGTATAAGAGAGACAGAGAGTGGATGGACCTGCTTATCTGGGCAATGGACTGGGATAAAACAGAGAGAGACGGGCAAGAGGTGGAAGATACAAGAACTGAGGCTGAAGAAGTCACAAGTGTCAGCTCATGAGAACGAGTGACCTGGTCAGGGGCATATTTTTGAGTTTCCCTCGTATCCCTTTTCTTTCCTCTCCACCCTCCCCCTTGTAAACATTTGTGCAGTATAGACACTGCAAATGGACATTCAATGACGTAGAGAACATGGTTCTTGAGCTGTTTAAATCCATTGAGGATTATTAAGAAGACTATGATCCTGGACCTCAGAATCACTTGGGGCACTGGTCGCCCTTAGTATTATTTTGAGGGGGTACTGACATGGTTCAAAAGGCAAATCATTCTACCTCGCTGAGCCTCATTTATGAAATGGAGGTGGGAAGTTGTCAAGATTAAAAGCAGCATGAGAAAGCATGAGACAGAGTGTTGACATTCAATAGACTTAAGTGCCTCCTTTTGGTTTCCCTGAGAGTGTAACAAACTGTTGCATCTGTAGCATCAGTCATAGTAATGTTTTGTCCTAGGATGATGTCATTGGTCACCATCTTTATATGTCCTGCATGCTCCATCAACTGAACTTTTGTTATTTCCCCAAAGTGAATTTGATAGAAAGCTCTAGCAATAATCTTCAAGTTTTCTCTGGACCGGAGAGCTGGGCTTCCTTGTCCTCCACTCCTCATGCTAGCATCCTGTCGGTGCCTCACACCAGCGGACCCATCAATGCAGGACCCAGGTGAGAGCAGTACCCATAATCCTGCTTGCTGGTGGTCTTGGGGGCTTACTTTAGTGCTGGGTCTCGAGTGCATCCTTTTCCATAGGTGGCTTGGTCCGAGCTTTTGTCTTGACTCCTAAGCCACCCAGGAGGGATGGAAATTACAGGATCAACCTTTCATTCCTGGAGAAAGCAGGGTGGGGAGTCACTTGCTCCATCACATGCTCTTTCTTTCCTAGCTTTGCAATTTTACTTTTAGAAGGGAAAAACATGATTACTTGGGAACATTTGTCTCAAACCAGGTGGAAATACTATAAACAGTGGTGGTAGCAGAGAGACACAGAATGCAGAGGAATTGAAGGGGGAATGTGTAAACACTGGGGTTTCAACATCTTTGCTTGTCCACTTTATCATCCACCATCTATCCTAACAGACTGAGGGGGCCTGACTCCTGGCCCATGTAATAGAGCTAAGTGTAGCCCACAGGCTCCATGACGTAACTCTCATGCACCAGAGACATGCATTGTGTTCTGGTTTCTGGAGATGAGTGTGGGAGCAGAAAGCGGAGAGACCTGGGAGTCTGACAGAGTGAGTGTCACGCCTTGATGTGCGTCAGAATCACCTGGGATGTTGTCAGAGTGCACAGTGTGATTCGGTCTGGATTGGGGCCTGAGAGTCTGCATTTCTAATGAGCTTCCAGGCGGCTGATGTTGCTGTAAACTGGGATATTAACGAGACTGCTGCTGACCCCAGTGCACGAGGGCCTAGGCTGTGCTGTCCAGGGAGGCAGCCCCTCATGTTAACAATAGTTTCATTTTTTCTAATTTAGTTTTATTTAAAAAAAATGTGGCTACAAGAAATTTTGACTTTGCCTTTATGCCAACATTTTATTTCTATTGACCTGCACTTGACTGGAGGATCTAGGGAAAGCACTGATAGGGGAGATGGGCAGAAGTAAGAAAAAGGATGCAAAGTCCCTGAAGATACTAAGCCATCGTGTGTGTGCCAAGTTCTGTACAAGAGATTTGATGTAAGACATTGTAGGACTCAAAGCTACCCACAAGGCTGGCATTAAATATCCGATGGAGAAACTAAAGCTCAGAGGCAGATAAAACTTTCTGAAGGTCACGTAGTCAGTCATGAGCTCACTGCCCATGGTTTTCCCACTGGCCCAAGCAGCATCAGAAAGGGACTGTAGGGAGAGTATAGAGGAGTCTTTTCTGGAGATTGGGGCAGAGTCCCAGCAAGCTGAGTTGGCTCAAATAAACATTGTTTTTGAAAAGCCCCACGGGATGTCTTGTGCAGGTTTCTGTGGCCCAGAGAGGTCTGTAGTAGCAAAAGAGGGCACAGAGTGGAGGGAGGCACACCCCCCTGCTCCCCCATTGGCGTGTTGAATCCTTTCCTGGTTCTATGAAGATTTTGCTGGAGAAATTTCATTGTATTCAGTGCTGTCACCGGGTAAAGAGCCTCTTAGCAAGCAGTGACCTATCAGGCAAGGCAGAGACTTGAGAAACCCGAACACACTGATGGCTGAAGCTTGACACACTGGAGGAGAGTCCACTTGTTCCAGCTGCAAAAATTTTCATAGACGTTCTAGATAAAGGTGCAAAATTTGTTGCACAATGTAACCAACTGGAAAGCTTTAAAAATCCTGATGTCCAGGCTTCATGTCAGATTAGTCAAATCAGAATTCCTACGATAGGACTCCGGCATCCTTAGGTTTTGAAAGTTGTTGGTGATTCAAGTGTGTAGGCAAGTGGTGAACCAACACTATCAAATGAAATTAAATCAAGTGGGCTTTCTGCCAGAGACTAGACAGCAGGGGAATGAATTACAACCACCATCCACTGAGTGCTGGTGCTGGGCCTCACATGCTCAGTAGCCCTCCTAACATCTGTAAGGCAAGTATAATCATCACTCCAATCTTGAAGACAGGAAACTGAGGCTCACTAGGATCCAGACCCAGGTTTTCTGACACCGACATGTGCTGGTTATGACTCCAGATGGCCTTTTCCAGCTGGCAAGAGAACTCCCAGATCATCCCATCCAAATCTCCTCACTCCCTGACCCTTTTACTTGGGTTGCAGCGAAGGGCCAGAGAAATAAAATGCTGTGTTTAAAACTGAACAACTTTCTAACGGTGGGGCTAGTATAAAATTCAGCTCCCTGGACATCTAATCCATCCTTATCTCAATGTCTCTCGACGACTCTGCAGAAACAGGGCCAGGCTGCATCTGAGCAAAATAAAGCCGTGCCAGGTGCCTCCCTCCTCTCTAGCTGAGCCCCCTCAATGTTGTGTGTATGCTTGTCAGGTGGCGCACTTTCTGGGAGTATCATCAGGCATTTCTGTCCGTCTGTCTGTCTCTGCAGCCCCTACCCGTGCCTGTGGACCATCAGCAACAGTGGCGGAGGTCCCATGGGGCCAGGCCCAGAGGTGCACGCCAGCTCCCCCGGAGCCTTCCTCCTGGGAAACCCAGCGGTGACTTCGCCTCTCTCCACCCAAGCCCCCACTTCGGCAGGAGTGGAGGTTCTGGGGGAACCCTCGCTGACCAGCATCGCTGTGTCAACCTGGACAGCTGTGGCCTCACATCCCTTCTCCGGCTGGGGTGGCCCAGGTGGGGGTGGACGTGCTTCTCCTTCTTCCTTGGATAGTTAGGCAGGATCCCAAGGAAGGATTTGTAGAACCTTGTATGTGTAGAACTCCCAAAAACCCCTCTATTGATTCCAGTGAGTCAGATTGTAGGGTCTTCCCACCCGGTGAGCTACAAGGTGGGTGGGTCTATCACAAGTCCTGCTGGGAGACAGCTTTGTTTGGATGATGCTAATTTGTCACTCACATGCCACCATTTTCTGTCTCCACTCCCATTTTCTCTGCAGTTCATCCACAGCGTGACTAGGCAGCAACAGTTCATTGAGTGCTTTCATTGTGCCCTGCCCCTTACACTTACTTGCTTCTAGAAGGCTCTACTTCCTGTACTGTGGAGGTGGTGCAAAGTGGCTAAGTGACTCAGTTTACATAGTCTGTGGTCACTCCATCTTGGCTTCCGGCAACCCTAGAAATTGTTGCTAGCCATAGAGCTTCTGCTTTGAGACCAAGAGAATGAAGTTAATAAAAGTAGAGGTAATCACGTATTACTCAAGGCAACCTAGAACTGAGGAAATGAGATCATGTCACTCCCTTGCTCAGAAACCTTCGATGGATCACCTTTGCCTGCAGGAGGGAGTCACAGCTCCTTACTGTGAGGAGATCCCCTACAGTCCAGCCTCAACCTACTGCTCCAGCTCTTGCTCTTCAGTCGTACTTTGGCATCCCATGTTTCAGCCAAGGCCGACATTCGGTCTGTTCTCTGAGCGCCCATTGTAGATGACCATGTCTACCCCTTCTCCTGCCCAGATCCACCCGTGTGAATCCTGTCCGTGTCCTGGGGGCTGGTCGAAGCCCCAGTCCCTGCACCAAACACCACACCAGCCTATGCAAGTTTGAGCTGTCCTGGCCCCCTGCTCTCGCACTGGTTTTGCCTCTGTTATGGAGCTCACCTCCTTCTGCCTTGTCTCTTTATTACCCGTGAGTGTGTCTCCGTGCCACGAGATTGTAAACCCCTTGAGGGTGAGGCCTGGCTTTCTTGCCTTTGTTTCCCTCAGCACCTGGAACTGTGCCTTGCTCGTTGTAGTGCCCAATAAATATTGACAGAGTTGAATGGGTGTGAAGCGCATGTGTGCTTTAAGGACAGTGGCAGGGCTGGTGGGAGGCAGAGCTCAGAGACCTTTGAGCTCAGCTAATGTCCTGGGACTGGGCAGTGTGGCAGCCAGGGTAGCCCTGACTCCTCATCTGAGATGCGGTCAGTTCTCAGGGATTGATGACTCATGGAGTCTGTGTGTTCTAGAGTGCTGACTCGCAAATATGGGCTTTGGATGCTCTGTACTGGGATCACCTCAGGCACTATGGGAAATACAGATTCCTAGGCACCCTCCACCTCTATGGGGTCAGAATCTTTGGGGCTGGAGTCCAGGAATTGGAATTTCAAGCAAGTGCTCCAGCCAAGAGTCACAGAGCCAAGTTTGGAAACAACTTGTCAGAATAGTGCAGTAAAATGACACACACTCCAGGAACCTCAGCTCTGACAAGAGTTTCAACTTCTGCTACAGTTCAAGGTCATTTCTGCAGCCAATGAGCAAGTCCACTGTTCCATTGGTTTCCTTTCCTACCCCCCGATGGGTGTGCTGGCCCCGACGGGAGTGAGGGTTCCAGACCTGGGTGATGAGCATGGACCTCTCTCTGCATGGACTGAGCAACGTTCTTGGCCATCATGAAAGGCCTGGAAGTTTCTGCTGGAGTCTTGCAATGATTCAGCTTCCCCCACCACTGTGCTGTCAGCTGGGCAAACCCACCCTGGACCAAGCCTTAGCCTGGAGGGTCCAAGCATGGTGTTTTTGATTCTCTGCTCTTGCTGCAGAAAAAGCTCCTTTAACGTGTTGTGCATGGCCTGATATTTTTGTGTTCTTCCAATTGTTGGACTCAGACCTCTGGATGTAATGACACCCCAGCCACCAGGAGTCCTGGGAAACCATGTTACCTAGCTCAGGGCTGGCCAGCCAGAGTTGTGTTTCCCTAACTGGTGTGTGAATGACTGGGGCTCAGTGTACCCACATGGCTTCTCTTTGAGAGGCAGGACGGTTTGGGCTCCCTAGTGCCTCTGCAGTGCTATTAGAGGCCATTAAGATATTAATATGTGAGTATCTTTGCAAGATGGTATTTTGGTAAGTGGTCAAAGGAGGTCATTTCTCATTCTGATCGAAGTTTAGGCTATTATAGCCTCAAGTGCCCCAGCAGGTCTGGCACAGCCCTGCCATTGGCCACTGCAGCAAGTCCTCACCCAGCAACTGCTCAGTGAACGCAGGGAAGTCTACGAAAGCCTATCCTCCTCCTTCCCACACCTCTCCCACCTGGCATAGACAGAAGATGACCCAGAGGCTCAGAGTGGAAGGAATGCTGTCACCAGACTTCATGCTCTTTTCATTTATTTTGCTCAGGTGCACTGAACCCTCTGCAGAGCAATAACACACACATATCTGAATTCAGGGTGACTATATCTCACCAGTCTTCCAGGAGACTCAGCTTGCAATCTGTGGTGATTTTTTAACACACGGTAGCTTATTCTAGACACAGGGTTTCTCTTTGGCTTAGCCAGCCAGCTAGAGACAAATACTTCCTGATGTTTTCTCCAGATACTTCAGGGATAATTCCCAATTGGGAGGAACATTTGATAGCTTAATTAGGTTTAATAAATGACAGTCCTGATACTTGAGTCAAAGCTTAGAGACGTGCATGTCATTTCCTTGCTCATTCACCTTTTTTTTTTAACCTAGTTCCCAAAAATTGTGTCACTCAAGGATTCTAGGCATGTCTTATGCAATTTTAAGAGAAACTTTATTCTACCTGAAGAGAAAGAGTTAAAAATTCCATTAGCCAGCAGGTAATGATTTTAACTCTTCTGAAAACCAGGCCAATTTCAAAGTGTCTCCCTTTGCGGTATCTTTCTTTGGGTTTGGCTCCAGCAGAGCCAGCTTTGGCACTAAGCACCTCTGCCCACTATACCTGAGCCAGATACTGACAGATGCCCTCTTACTCACCTTCACACCACTCAGGGACACCTCCTAGAACTGGGAGCAAGGGGAGGGGAGAAGAGAGGAAACACTAAATGATGAAGGAGAAAAATCTCAATAGAAGATATTTGGAAGCCTGGTAGGTGCTTGCAACTTCCTGCCAAGACTGGAATAAATTGGGGTAAACATTAGCAAGTTATCTGTCATTTGAGAAGAACATGAATTTCTACAGTACAAAAGGACAAGAGAATTACTACTTTGCAAAAGTGCCTCAAACTAATAGATTTAGTCTCGATAGTTAGTTTATAAATAGCCCTGCCTAAAAACAGGGTTTGTTAGAGGCAGAATGGTAATTATATAAAACTTAACCCTTTGAAACCAGAAGCTCAGTTCCTGCGCCCTCATCATGTTCAGAACCAACCTTCTCCATCAAGAATCCCTTGCACTTCCGGTAGTATTTCCTGTGAGTCAGTCAGAGCTGGGAATGGCATCTGGGGCACCCAGGTTCAACCCCTCCTTTTCATTTCCTCTACCTGTTCCCACCTTACTGCAGCCACTAGTTGTTTCCTGGTCAGACTGGTACGAAGGTGGGCACCGTGAGCAGAGGTTAGTTAGGGGGGGTGAAGAGGCAGTGCCCAGAAAGGCATAGGGAAGTGCCTCCATGTTCTGAAGACACTAAAATTTTTCCATCATCATTGTTGGAGAGATACCTGTGAGGTCTGCCCAGCACCCTAGCCTTCTGGGAATAGAAACCTACACCCGCTCCCAAATCTACACATCTGCGGTTGGGGCTGCCATGCTTGTGTCCATCGCCGAGAGTTGACTGGTTTCGGGGGCTTCTGTCACTTACTACCAAGGTCCCCTCTGTGACAATAAGAACAAGCTGTCCAACAAGGGCAAACACACACTGCTAGATAATTCCAAGTTTCACTATGTCACTGGGTATGTTAGACTTATAAAAATGCCCTTAAGAGTCTTTAAAATGCAGGAAATGAATTTAAGCATAAAGATTACAAGTCTAGAAAACTTGGTTTTCAAAAGAGCTTAATCATCTTTAATTTATTGTTATCTATTTAAGAAATTTCAAGTGTATTGAGATGTCACTTTTAGTACTACACACTTCTTAAGTGTACAGTTTTGATGACTATTTGCATATGTATCTAGAAGACCTCCAATAAGATTATGCTAGAGCGCATTTCTAGCACCCCAGAAATCACCCTTGAGCCGCTTCCCAGGCAATCCTCACCCTCAAGATCAACACTGCTCCGGCCATTTCCACCACATATTAATTGAACCTGTCCTTGACCTTCCTGTAAGGGGAACCCAATGGGGGATATCCTCTGTCTGTGGACACCATCTGCGGCCCCCTGTCCAGCTCCCACCAACGCCTCCACTGAGGCTGATCATCTTTTCATTGATGAGTTGGAATCCCCTCAACAGACGATTAAATTTATTTGATATCTGAACCAAGAAGCTGATGCCCAGAAACAAGCAGAACTTGCCCGCTGAGGTTTCCCGTCTTCTGGAAGATTGGGGGAGACTGTGTCCCTTCCTTTGGTAGAGCCTCACTTTCTCCCCTCCTCCAACCACATCAGCATGCAGCCAGGTAAACCCAACCTCTGCACCCTGCTAGCAGCTAAAGGGTTGTTCTGTTAGGACCACTTTAGACAACATTTATTGCAGTTCATTCACTTTACACATGAGCAAAACTCAACATTAATCATGAATGGAGCAGGTCACCCCCAGCTCTCTGACAGATGTGACAGACACTACAAAGGAGGTCCCAGGTCTTATGTCCTGGGGCCTGATCTACTCCCATTTTTTCCTTTTCTCCCCCTTCCCCACCTTGTGTTTCTTTTGGGTTGAGTTAAGAAAACCCTTTTTATTATGTAAATATTTTCTGTGAAGAGCATTTTGTTAGTTTTTTATTGCCTGTAATACACGTGGTCATACAAATGATTATACCATTTAGCCTGAAATTAAGAAGTTTTGGGGACGAAGCCAGACAAGTAAGTTTTGTTGAGGTGAAGAGATTCATGATGATGGTATAAAACTGGGCTGATTGGCAGCCAAGAGACCATGAGAGACAGAGCACGAAAGTGGCAGGGCTGAGTGGGGAGGAGATCAGCAGGTCCAGAGGGAGCATTTTATAGCAGTCATTTTTTCAAAGGCCCCTTTGGCGTGCAGCTGGTGGCAATGGAGAGAGAGCAAGCCAGAGCACGGAAGGAGCAGGCAGCCAGCTCTTCTTTCCAACATCAGTGAGCAAGTCTCCGCCAAGGATCTGAACTGGACTGGGGGTAACGGCGTTGGCTGCCTTTGTTGCTGAAGCTCAGCGAGCTTGGTATACGCAGGTTGGTTTTTGCAGCTGTGCAGAAGATTTTTAAATTTAATGCCTTAAAGAGTAAAGATTTTCTGTAGAGGAAATCTTGAAGCCCAGTAGACCACTACAATTTCACCTCTGACGGATGCTAATCTGAACACAGTAGAGGAAAGAGCACTCTGAGCAATGGCAGAGGAGAAAAAGGGAATTTACATTTCAGTTCTGTTCTGGTGTTGAGCAAGTTGCCTGAGCTCAGGTCCCTCGGCTGTAGTACAGTGTTCTCTGGTAGCAGATTGTAGAGGAAGATGGTGTCTGTATTAGTGCATCAGGCAGGGATCTACTGTGAAGACAGAGCCAGTGGGCTATATGTTCATCTGTGTGGACATATATATGTCTATTCACACATATACGCATATATACATACATGTAAAGTATTTATATGTACATGTATCTAAAGTATAGATATATATATACATGTGTATATAAAGATACATACAGATTTATTGCAGGGAATTGACTTATGCAAGTATTAAGGGGCAGAATTCAGTCCTACGTAGTGGCCTATCTCCCTACCATGCTCCCAACCACAACAAAATACCTCCCCTGTGCTGAGAGTGCACCCAAATTTAACAGTCATATTATTCTGTGCTTCCCCTAGTTTCTTGTCAATTTAATGAGGTCTCGAGAACTGCTGGGCAAGGAAGGAAGGCATCTGTGTCACACCTGGGAAGAGACTGGGCACAGAGAGCTGGAAGCAGGAGGCAGGAGGGCAAAACCTCATGGCCAGCGATTACCTGTGGCCTGCAGGTGCCTCCAGGGAGGACCGGGTGACAGGGAAGCATCTCTTGGGGACTCTTAGAAACCCTCCATGACAAATTTTGGTAAATGATGGAATTTCCTGGAGTAAGTAGATCGTGAGTCCATTGCAATTTGAATTATTAATGGAAATGTGACCTCCAAGTCTAGTGAAGCCCGGCAATGTTGTCATTAGGAAAGAGGTCATTGATTTTAGCATATCAATAGATTTTGTTTTTAAAAGTACACATAGACACCTAAGTAAACATGTCCTATAGCCAAAGCATGGACAAAAATAGCTCAGCAATGCAAGAATTAACTTTACATTTAAAGTATTCACAAAAAGTCGGTAGCTCTCCTGCCTACCTGTGATAATGCAGATACCTCTCTTTTTCTTTCTCCTTGTCCTAATAAACCTGTCCTTTGAGAACACAAAAAATAAAAATAAAAAAGCCACAAATGTGATGAAAAGATTGAAAAGATTTCTAATCCTTTACAGGGATTAGACTTGATCTTGGGGGCTCATTTGTGTGAGCTGGACCATTGTTTAGCCGGTCACCACCAGGATGAGGACATCCATGTCTTACTCAGCAGGGAGGATGAGAGACAGGGTGCCACTGATACCTTCTTGTCCCCAGGGGAAGTCAGTGAGTCCTGCAGGTTGACTTACAGCAGGGAACGTGCTTGTGGACAGCCCAGTGGGAGTCTGGAACCTACCGCTTTAGCTGCAGGGAGAATATGCGTTTGCCTGAAAAGAAATGGGGCAGAGATGAGCAGAGAAGAAAAACTAACAGAGGACGCATTCCCTTGACCTTTAAGTCCTACTGCTGCACTTTTCTCAGTGTCCTGTAGGTGGGTCTATTGTTAAGCACAATTGTTTACAGAAAGAAAACTGCTCCTTAGGAAAGCCAGAAGCAGTGGATGCTTTAAAAGTAGCTGCCCATATGTCCTGAAGTTCCCTCCTATGAAATAGATGTTCAAAATAGCTACAAAATAATGGAAGTCGCAAAAATTTCTTTGTAAGCAATTAAGTTCAAAGTACTGCATTCCAAAATGCCTTATAATTCCTTAACCTTTGGAGTTAGAAGCAAAGCATCCAGTTCAATAAAGTATACACACACACACACACACACACACACACACACACACACACACAGGACAGGAAAAAAAGTAGCAGCTTATTTCCTCATAGACAGCCCTTTCACCTGTCCTGGTTCTATCAAGTGCCTCTCTGGTGCTGCCCATGGCGCAAAACCTAGAGGCACAGCATGTGATCTTAAGATTTTGTTCTCTCAAAGTTGCTGTGAAACTCTACACTTGGAGCCTGGTTTAGGGCTGGTGAGATTGAACCAATCAAGAGCCAGAGTTAGTGGGTCATGCAGGCTCACATTATTGTGTGAAACACGGTCATCGAATTTATCACCAGACTTATCCTGGCCTTGGCAAGATGCCCTGAGCTTGTGCTCATGAAATTGCCCAGGATTGATGATTAGCTTATTGTTTAAGAGATGGGAACACTGTCGGTGGGTTTTCAGCAGAAGGGGAAGGTCACCCTCTTCCCTTGATCTCCTGCCTTGCAGGGGGAGGTCTGTGTGAGTTCTGAAGAGTTATGCTGTGGGCACTTGCTTGAATGTTCCAGAGCTGTCTAGAAGCTGGGAACATCAACAACTCCACAAGCAAGTGCTTTGGAGTAGGCAGATATTTATGTGTATGTACACTGGGTAAATTTGGGGGGACAGGTTGAAAGTAAGGACTCCATGAATTTCATTAGATTTCCAATGGCTCCATCACCCTCAAAAGTGAAGGTCTACTGCTCTACAGGCCTGGGGAGCAGGCATAGGCATATGGTGCGCCCCCAGTTTCACTTTCAGCGTGTGAGTAATACATAAAATTCCTCCAGAACAGACCTTTTCTTTGGTTCCAGACTCATATATATACCACTGCCTACAGGATATTTCCACTTCTGTGTCCTATGGATACTGCAATGTCAGCATATGTAAAACTCAAGTTAACAACTGCTTCTCTTTCTGTTTCCCTTGAAGATGAATAACATCGCCACTTATTCAGTACTCAGGCCAGCAAGATGTGAGTTTTCAGAGAATCTTTCTCACCCTCCACATCTGATTAGCTAATAAACTAGTCTGTCCTACCTCAAAAATATTTTTTTGATTCAATTCCACCTTTGATTCAACGTCCTTCTCTGAATCCCAATTACCATTAACCTTATTTTGCTAGGAATGAAAACCAGCAATGAGGCCTGTGCTCTGTTACCCAAACGGGGAAAAATAGTCCAGAGAGCTGTTTACTTTTCCAAGGAAGGCTGAATGGGAATTTCTTTTGAAATACAGTCAAATCTTTTGTGCATCCAAAGACCAACTGTAGTCTCCTTTGTGAATTCTGGAGTCCAACAGAAGTCTGGATTGGGGGCAAAAGGAGAGAAAATTCTGGGAGTGCCGCTCTGGAGACTCTGGATGAGCAGAGGTGGGATTTAGAGTCCAGAGCAGCTAAAAGCCCTGGTTCCACTTAATTTTGTCTTTGAAATATTTACTTAAAAATACTTCTATGTGTTTAAAGTAAGATTTCAAAGGAAATAATACATAGGACCTTTTCAATACTACTTCTGTTTATTATCTAAAAAGCTGGAGGAATATTTAAGATGTTTAAATATTTTAAACATTTAGAAAAATACAGATAAGATCAAGAAGATGTGGTACATACACACAATGGAATACTATTGTGCAATCGAAAAAGATAAACTGCCATTTGCAGCAACATGGATGGAGCTGGACGGGATTATGCTCAGTGAAATAAGTCAGAGGAAAAGGAAAAGAATAGGATGGTTTCACTTATAGAAGGAATATAGGGAAACAAACAAGGGTTCAAAAAAAAAAGAACTAGCAGGCAAGCTATAAATCAGACTTACAGCAGGGGAGGGGGCGGTAGAAGGGTCAAATCAGGGGTGGGGGGCAGGGAAGAGCAGAAGAGACCTGATGGTTCATGGGCCACTTGGTAGTAGGAATTTTATGGGGATTACACCTGAAAGGAGAAATCAAACATCGTACAAAATGAACAATCATGTAAAATACAGATACATAAATAAACACAATAAAAAGTACAGATAATAAAATAGCAGACATAGATATCCCTACACTGATATTAAATAAATGTTAACATTTTGCCTTATGTATTTCATATCAATTTAAAAAATATTTCCCCCCCTTTGTTAAAACAAATTATCCCTACAGCTAAAACTTCCTACTAAGATTAATTTTCCCATCTTTTTTTTCCAGAGGCAACTGCTGAGACGTAGTTCCTGATTCAGTGCATGTGTGAGCAGGGGCAGTGACACTAGCAACTTTATTTCTAGATTGTCTTTTCAAGGATATTTTTCAAGTGAACAGAAATGAAAACCAGTGATAAGCCCTGTGCCCTGTTACCAACGTGGAGAAGGCAGAGATACCATCTGCCTAAGATCAGAGGGCAGGTTTGTTTATTAGTATCTCTCTCTAGGGATAAGTTTCTTATAGTTCATTAAAAAACTTGGCATTCTTCAGCTGTGATAGAAATCCATTGTTTGCACAGCACCCACACAAGCCACTCAACATCACCACCACGGGAACTGGGAATCAAGGGGAATTTATGGGGATTAGTTTAAAAGGTGGATAAAATCTTACGCTCTTTATAGTTCTTGACAGTAATCACAATCTTGATCTTGACGTGTATTGTTCTGTATATATTCTTATAAATTTCCTGGCATCTATGGATCCACAGACAATATATGAGTTTAATGTTTCGTAAATGGTAAGTGAATGACACTTTTGATATTTTGATACTTCTTTTTAAAGATTTATTTATTTATGGGGCCTTCCTGGTGGCACAGTGGTTAAGCGCTGCGCCGTGGAGCTGTCGGCAGCAGCGACGACGCCCAACTGGGGAGAATCCCACATGGTGCGGCAGACCTCTCCTGCCTCGCCCGCTGCTCCCCTCAGCAGTGTATTTCTGATCTGCCTGTTCTGCTCCCCACTCTGTCTCTGGTGAACCCTCTCGCCGCCCCACGCCTCTGGCCTGTACCCCAGCTTGTATGTATAAATAAATAAATCTTTAAAAAAATTATTTATTTATGAATACAAGCTGGGGTGTAGGCTAGAAGTGTGGGATGGGGAAAGAATTCACAAGAGACAGAGTGGGGAGCACAACAGGCAAATCTACTGAAGTACACTGCTGAGGGGAGCAGCAGACAAGGCAGGAGAGGTCTGCTGTGCCATGTGGGAAGCTCCCTGGCCAGGGATCAAACTCATGCTGCAGTGGCTGCCGACAGCTTCATAGTGTTGAGACTAAAACTCTTGTGCTACCACGGAGGCCTTTTTGATACTTTTTTTTAGCAACTCCACAAATTATTTAAAAACACATTCATATTTAGAAGCCTAGATAGAGCTAACTTACTTAAATTATTCTATCATGTTTAGGATGGTTTTCCATTTTATGAACAAATCTTTAATGGATTTGTCATCCCCTACCTAGGATGTTTAGTTAATTTCTGCTTTCTGCCATAAACAGTACTGCAGTGAACACCTTCGTCTCTGGTGGACACATGTGAGTGTTTGCAGGATAGACATCCAAAGGTAGACCCCCCCCCCCAGCCTTAGGATATGTGTAGTTCAACTTTGGAGAATATTGTTCGCTAAATTGATTGCGTAATTTTACCAATTCTGACTTCTCAGTTTTTACTTTTTATTGGTTGTGGAGTCCAGGTGTAGGAGTATCCTTTCAGCAAGGTTACCCTTGCTTCTATTCTCTTCTTCTGGCTTCTCTTCAATTGTTCTAGTTGCTATTGCTGGATAACTAAGCGTCTTAAGCTTAGTGCACCAAACCACAACCATTTATAACATACATGACTTCTGTTGGCTAGGAATTTAGAAAAAGGTACAGTAGAGCTTGTTGACTTCTGATGTAGGGTCCCCAAGACCTAAGCTGAGAAGAACCGAAGGCTGGGTGTTGAATCTTCTGAAGGCTTCACCACCGGGTGCTGGTCGTTCAACACTAACTGTCACCTGGGATGCTTGTCTAGACCACTTAGATGTGTACTCTGTAAATGACTGCTTGGACTTAAGCCATGATGTCTGTGTTCTAGGGGGGAACACCCTGAAAAGAGCCAGGTAGAAGCTGTCCTGCAGGTAAAGAGTAGTGCTTACCTGTGGATTACTGGACGAGGGAGGGCACAGGGGAGCTGAAGGGTGACCAGACAGAGTGCAGAGGATGTTTCCAGCAGTGAAGCTCTAGTATGATACTATAATGGCTACATGTCATTACATTTGTTCAAACCTGTAGAATGTACAACACCAAGTGTGAACCCTCATGAAAACTATTCTGGGTGAGTATGATGTATCTGTTCAGTCAGTTCATCAGCTGTAATCAAAGCACCAGCTGGTGGAGGATGTTAATGATAGGGGAGGCTGTGAGTGTGTGGGGCAGCGCTATGTGGGAATCTGTACTTTCAATTTTGCTGTGAAACTAAAACTGCTCTAATAAATAAGTCTGTTAACAAAAGACTGTCTTTTATGACTAAGCTGTGGAAGTCATACAGCATCTCTTCTGTCAAAGTCACAGCTCACACAGTTTCAAGGGGGAGGGAAAATGGACTCCACCTTTCTGAGAATGGGTGTGCCAGAGTCACATTGTAAGAAGAACATGGAGCCCAGGAAATATTCTTGGGGGTATTTTTGAAAAAAAAAAGAAAAAATCCATACTAGTTCAGGACCAATTTTCACGTTCATTTCTCAATTTGGGGTTTTCTTGTTCCAAAATTTTGAACAAATGTTAGGTCCAGTTTCACATGCAAGTGTGTAAACTACCTTTAAATCCAGTGTCTTAGCTGGATGTTTTAAACTAGCAAGGCAGTACCTTTCTCCTATCCAGAGCCCAGGCAAAGACAGGTAACTTTACCACACAAATATTCCTGAGCCAGCCGGTGGACATTCTCAAGTTCATTTTTTTTTTAAATCAACAATGTAGCCTTTTGAAGGTCATGTTTATTTTTTCTTTTTAAGATTTATTATTTATGCATACAAGAGCTGGGGTGTAGGCCAGAGATGTGCGGGGTGAGAGAATTCACCAGAGACAGAGTGGGGAGCAGAACAGGCGGACTGACTGAAATGCACTGCTGAGGGGATCGGCAGGCCAGACAGGAGAGGTCTGCTGTGCCATGTGGGTCAGCTCCCTAGCCCAGGATTGAACTTGTGCTGTAGTGGCTGCTGATAGCTTTACAGTGCTGAGACTTAACCCCTTGTGCCACCAGGAGGTCCTGAATGTTACGATTTTTATAATGGCCTCCTTTTATTTTCCTAGGCATCTTTTGCCAGCCCATGGATGAAGCTCCCAGGATGCGTGTCTCCTTTCATCTTTGTATTTCCAGGAACAAACACAAACATGTTAATAGAGACGCCATAACTCTTTCTGATGAAAATGGACTCTCTTGTGTTCAGACCTCATGTTTCTGGTCCTTTACTGAGAATCCATTCATTCTTGCTGACTTCATTATTTTATTTTGGCATTTTAAAAAAGTTGCTATTGTTTAAAGACTCCTTGGGATTCCTGGAGATACAGCCCATAGATAACCAAAAAATTAATGTTAGGAGTTTAGCATTTCTATGGCCCTATAGATCTGCAATGCAGCAAGCATAAATATTTTAGTGCAATGCACTTAAAAGATACCAGGATCAGAAAGCATCTTCCTGGTTCTGTGCCCACATGGGGTGATGTTTCCATTCTTGTTTTTATCCAGATAAAAAAGAAAATATAAATTCCATATCACCTCCCTCCACTTTATCCTATATGGATATTGATAGGCTAGAGCCTCCAGCAATGTACTGGGTTTAGGGCTTATAACTGCTCCCCTCAACCCTAACTGAGCTCTCTCTCTCCTATTCAGCCAAGCTGCCTGACAGTGTCCCTTAGGGCACCACTGTGGATGTAAGAAGTGAAGAGTGAAGAATGAATGAAGGTTAGGAGTCACAGACAACATAGAAAGTGTATTTTAAAATAAAAATTTATGATCACTAAAGCTATGCTGACCATTACTTACAGCAGAGTCTGCTCCCTTTCAGTCATCCCCAGCATATAACATTCTGTGTCTCCAACCCTCACAAAATTTTTTCTGTCATTGGCTCTGATGTGGATGACTCTGAATTTTCCATGCTAATAGAGAATGGGGCATTTTAAAAATTAATTCCCAAGCCTCACTTTAGTCATTCATTTAAACTTTCGTTGCCCCTTCCAATTTTTTTTTGTGTGTGTGGGTTGCTCTATATTAAGCAGTAGAAACACTGGCTTATAAGAATTTTCTCCACTTCTTTTTCATTTAATGTTAATAGTATTAAGAGTAAGAACTGCTATTTGAATTGTGCTTTGGAGGCTACAACACATTTTCACATTATCTCAAAGACCCACCAGAGCCTCTCAGAGGCTTTTGCTCTGACAGTGTTCTTGGATTAGGGCTTGGGCTCCTTCCCCCCACCCCCTCCCCCCTTTGCAGACCCTGCTACAATGGCCACCAGCACCATTGTCCTAGGCCCTCTTTACATGTGTCACCCCTCTGTCCAAAGACTTTCAATGACTCGCTGTGGCCAACGTAAATATAAGGGCCAAGTTCCTTAGCTTGGCATTCGAAGTAATTCAAAATTGCATTCAATATACTATTCCAGTGTAAGTTCTCATTATTCTTTTTCTGACATAAAATTTACATTTTGTTCTGGCTCTTACTGTTCTCTCCATGTGAAACTAGCTCTTTTCATCTTTTCTTATTAAAAATCTATTTAATTTTTAATTCCAGAACAAAAATTCATCTTTTCCTTTTCTCTGATGACCAAATGGATCTTTCTCTGTCTAGTCTCCAATAGTATCATGTCTGTATGACATGATAAAAGTAAGTGTATCTGGATGAGCAGCAGAGGGATGGGAGAAGAGATGGCAGGAGATGGCGTGCTAGAAAACCCAAGGCAGCCAAGAGTGGACTGTTCTGGCCAAAGCTGCCCAGTCTCTGTTTCCCAGCCTCTGTGGGTGGGTAGGGGTCTAACCCTCACCATTTCTACCATTAGCAAGCCCAGATGGGTTTTAAGTGGATCATGGATCTTCCTGCTTTTGTAATTTTTCATCTTACTCTGCTGAGTCCCTGTTAACCCATTCCCTATGCCGTCATTCTCTCTTGACAACATCCAGTCCCTGCTGTAAAAATCAGTTGATTTCAGTACATGCTGGATTCTTCCCCCTATTGCAACTGTGTATTACTTATTGAAATCTGTCATGCTTTTAAAAATATTTCTGCTGGCTCTTTGTGGTTCCTCCACAAGTTCAAAGTCCCAGTAGCTCCTGGTGTGTATTAAGTATGCACCAAATTGAAAACAATCCCAGGAGGCCTCTTGAAATCTTTAATAACAATGTTATAAACTTCAGTTGATAGGAAGAGGCCGGGCCTGAATAGCATCCGGTTTTTTGGCCCTCTCAATTGGTGCTACCTAAGACTCTTCTGGCATTTTCTTGCAGCCAAGTCAGGTGACTAAAACACCTATGTTTTCCCACATCAGCTGTTATTAAGCCGAAGTCACACATCCATTGCCTTTGTTGTCAGCTTAAAATAAAATTGCCTGCAGGAGTTTAGTCTTATCTATTATAAGAGAAGTCTATTCAATTTAACCTACTGAATTATTTCTGAATGAAACTCTGCCATGTAACACCTTATCAATCTCCCCCAGCCCATGCCATTTAAAATTCGACCAGCATGTCACAAAGTCTTCCTCTGTGTTAACAGAACTATTCAAAAGGACATTGATGTGTACTGAGACTTATAACTGCTAGAAACCACTTTCTTGAATAAGAGAGGCAATTACTTCATTCATTCTTAGTTAACTAGAAAATTGAATTAAACCTTTCAGGCCTGGCCTCTTCCTATCAACTGAAGTTTATAACATTGTTATTAAAGATTTCAAGAGGCCTCCTGGGATTGTTTTCAATTTTGTGCATACTTAATACACACCAGGAGCTACTCGGACTTTGAGCTTGTGGAGGAACCACAAAGAGCCAGCAGAAATATTTTTAGTTAAATGACATTAGTTATTTTCCCTGACTGTTCCTGGTGGATTCACAGCTCCTCTCCAGCCTTCCCCTGTGGGACATCATGCATCTTACCAGATGGTTTGCATCTCTTGGAGATTTCAGGGCATGGATAAAAGATTCTCTCCTTTAACTGTCTTGGATCTCAGAGATCTCTGTAGGGGATTAAGGCACCAAGACAAAATCACCTTGCTAATCTTTCTCCACTGTCTCCTTCTTCTCTCCACTGATTCAGGGGAGTTGAGGGAAGGGGCATAGCATAGGGGGAGGGGAGGAGGAAGAAATCACCTGAGGGCAACTGGGAAAAAATGTTGGGATGGGAGGGCTGATCACACCCAATTTTTACCCTGGAGATGAGGTGGAAGGACAGGCTTCAGCCTCTGGTTCTCTGTGTGTGGGTATGTGTGGTTCAGACCAATCAAGCGACCCTGATTTTACACAAATCGAATTCCCACTGCCCTGCAGTGTTAGGCTTGGAGCCTCCATCACTGCCCCGCTGTGGCTGTTGCAAAGCCTCATCCACCTGCGGCGCCGCTCTGCCTCTTGACAACAGCAACCTGGCGACTCGCCACTGGGTGGCAGCAAAGCACCGACTCGCCAGCCGCCCCCGCGGCGTCCAGGTTGTTTTCTGACGCAGGACTTATAAAAAGATGCGATACTGCAGATTTTCCTTTTAGAGAAATTGCTGCTCACACAAGACTGGCTTTAAAGAGGGCCACAGCGCTACCTGAACTGTGTTGTCATGAGAAAAGCTCCTTTCTGAATACAATAGGCAAACCAAACGAAAACAAATAATCACCCTCCCTCCAGCCAAGCCATCTTTTAAGAAACAGCTCTGAGAACACAATGCGGTATTGGTCCTGACGCTTTGGGGGTGACAATTCGATGTTGGAAGGGTGGTTCTCTGAGGCCCTTTCTCCCAGCAGCTTGGCAGTTAAAATATGGTTTCATGGAAGGCTGTGGACGCCAGAGGAGGCAGCGGTGCAAACTTGAGTGCCTGAGTGCCCGGTAACTGCGGGCCTGCGTCTCCCCGCAGAGGCCGAGGTGGGGCTTCCGTGATGGGGAAGGGTGGCTCGGGAGTCACACTCCGCGCTTCCAAGGCGGAGCCTGCAGAGAGCAGAGGAGCCGGTTGCCCGCACAGGCCCGTCTAAGCTGCATCCCAGAGGAAGGGGAAGGACAAATGGGGGGAAAGGGAGGCTGTGAAAACTAGAGCACTTTGCTAGGGCCGGAACACCCAAGTGTTCTGTCTCCCAAGACCTAATGGTTCTTAGAATTCAGTAAATCCACTCCATCATCCCTCCCGCCACTGCGACTTCAGAAGGATTTTTTTTTAGAGTGCTGTCAAAATCCTTTAAGAAGCCATCCTATTTCAGCCGAGGTTGTTACACTTGCAAAAACCATCTTCTCGCTGAAGATGAATTTTTCAGCTCGAGGGAGAGCTATTTTTATGGCCTTGGGGGACTGCATGCAGGCTCTACAAAAGGCCATGGAGAGGAAACTAGAATCAGAGGAGGGGCTAGCTTCCCCACCTCCCACTGCCCCTCACTCCCATCAGAGACCTCTGGTTTTCCTCTTTCGCTCTCATGTAAGTAGCGCTGATTTCAAGGGCAGTTGAGAGCTGTAAGTTTACAGAGGATAAGAAACGCAGTTTTACTACCTGTATGGAAGTGACTGACTTCCTCACCTCTCAAGGTGTCCCTGTGACTTCAGAGAGACCAGTAACAGAGCACCTGTCCCCTGTATTCTTACTCTCTGCCTTCCCTGAAGCACCTGGGTAAGGGGTGACATGAATCTACTTGATATCCTGGGCCACTATGTGACCCAGCTGAGACCAAAGTCCAAAGTCTGGTAAAGGTGGTGCCCCCTGGAGGGAGTTTGCTGATGAGGATAGATAGCCCACAGAAAAAATGCTAAAAAAGGTGATGTAATTTGGGGTGGAGACTCTGATGAGAAATAAAAGGGACTGAAGGAGAAGGGGATTCAGTCGCCATGATGTAGGAAGGGAAGAGGCAGTTGCCATTATGTAGGAAAAGAAAAAGGAGTCGCCATGATGTAGGAAAAGAAGCAGCAGCTGCCAGGCTGTAGAGTTTTGAACTGAGCAGTTTTTAGAATCTTCAGTGACTTTGGGGCCAGCAACATTGGAGGCTTTGCAAGTAGCCAAGTGACAGAAACTGCTCCCAGTTTTGTTTTTACTGCAGCTGAAGGAAGAAGGCAGAGGCCCAGAGCGGGTGCCTTCCTAAAACGTGTGAGTGTAGTCTGTTGGGCCGTCTGGCTGCTGCAGTTGCTGTTTTCAGTGTTGTTGCCTGGTGCTGTGCTGGCGCACCACGTTGGCTCTGGGAGCATCTCCAGCTGTGTCTTGTGTCGTCTTAGTGAGTTTGACCTGGCCTGCATTCTGGCTGCTGCTCATCTGCAGAGGCAGGAAGATGCCATCTTGGAAACGTGGCCTATTGCTTAGAAGAGGAGCTCCACATCTGCAGTGGCGAGAAGATGCTGCCTTCGTTGTTTCTTTGGGACTTAAAGGACTGGACATTGCTTTAAATAAGTTAAACGGCCATCTTTTGACTTCATTAATTCTTTGTTTTTCCCTGTGTGTTAAATAAACCTCATTGTTATAGTTCCCTAAGCCTGAGTAGTCTTGCAATTGTGTGTGTGGGTGCAGAACCAAGATAGTGACCGGTAAGCAATTTGGGCAGTGCCCTTGGCCAGTTTTGAAGCCCCTTTTGACCGGTATCAAGTGGACCACTTACCCTATATAATGCATGTTAGGCTCATCTTTCTGGTAGTTATATATTGACTGAAATCCCGCCTCCTTTATCCTTCATTAATGAATGAGGGTTGGTTGGCAAGGAATCCCTTACATTGAAATTCTACAATTCTATTTTCACCGATCACCTCACCAAAATTAATTTCTTTGCCAGGGGACATGCAAATGAGGAGATTGACAAGAAGAGTATGAAGTAAATCAAAGTGTAAAATATAACATCCAAAGAATATATGTGGTCCTTTAAAACTTACAAAAAGATTTCAGGTTATTTTATCTAACTTGACATTTGCCAAGACTAATATCCACATATTTTATAGGGAAACTGAGGTTCATAATGGTAAAGCAGGTTGTTGCAGGATTCTCATCTGTTCCAAATCCACGGCTACCCTGAACTGTGCACACAGCCTGCTAAAGAGAGAGCCTTACTCTCTCCTGTGCCTGGTAATTCAGGGAAGACAGAGAGCCCACCAAGGAGAGGGTACAGAAAGGGCCCATCACAGGGCTGGGCTCTTGGGTAAACAAAGCATCCACGTAACTCCAAGCTCCAACCTACCCGATGGTGCATATTCACCAAGAAGGAAGAGGGGACCCGATCATCCTCCCATCGGTGACCCCAGGGAGCCCTGGGTGCTGGAAAGCTAGCACCTCCTCAGGCAGCAAATCCAAATGGGAACTGACAGTGGCCCATTTGTAGCCCACATCTTGGGGTGATTTGCAGGGTGGGCTCCCTTCATGCCGGGGGCACTGCATTTGGCACACCTGGCTCTTGCACAGAGCCGGAGGGCACCGATGGAGGGCTATGGACGGCGGGCGAGTGAGCGCTGCAGCTCGTGGGAGTCAGGGGTCTGGAATGGGCTCGGGTAGGGGAAAGCCAGGAGGTGGAGGAAATTCTTGGGTGAACAAGGCATCTCCCCAGTTCCTTGGGCACTGGGCGCTTTGTTAAGATAGATCAAAACCAAACTGTTGGTGAATTTGTCATAATGTTTCCCTAAATTTTAAATATGATTTCTAATTTTGCCCTTGAATATCGAACTTAGTATGCTTATTGTAGATATGCTGCAATTTTATTTATGAACAGCCATACAAATGTGAATTCCTTATTTACCCTGGCTTTGTAGTAATAATTCAAAATGATTGTACCACTTTATCTTGTGACAAATAACAAATAAGTACACTTATTTTACCACATACCCACTGATACGAAGTATAAGCATTTTTTTTTACCGTTTTTTCTAAGACATCATTTCATATCCCACAGAACTCCAAAATAGCCAGGAGAAAGCAGGGTTTACTGCGCTTAAGTCACCTGTTCTCAGGTCATGCTTATAAGACAGCCAGGTCTTAATCCAGTAACTATTCTGTCCTTTATTACTTCACTGCAGTGTGTCTTCCCCACAAGTTGAGGGTAAAGATGTAACCACTGACCCAGATTCATACCATCCTATAACACTTCCAGTGAGTTCCTTGTAGGGAAACTGAGAGAGCATGTGAAGGAGGGGGTGAGCTGGTTGTGGGTTTGGGGGTGGCGGTATGGAGTCACATAGCGACTTAAGGCAGACCAACACCAAATCAGGGAGAAGTCAATTCTGGTGCTGTTACAGGCAGAAGGAGGAATGCCCTGTGACCCCCAAACTTGCATGCTCTGCATGGGTTTTGCATCCACTGTATAAAGGTAAATATACCCTTAGTGTGTAAGACCTTCAATAGAAAATAACTTTAATACAATTAGTGTGCAATAAAAAAAATACAAAGAATACAGTTAAAATAATTTCCAATTAAATGCCCAGAGTTACCCATCTCCACGTTGGTAAAAGCCCAGCCAAACAGCATTGGCCCAAAGCAAGACTGCTGAGGAACAAAAGCTTGCCTGAAGTCTAAGGCACCTTCCGGAGGGGACCCATTGGAAAGGGGTAGAAGAGGCCAGGCAAGTCTGGGATGAAGGGAAGAAAATCAAAATACAATTCAAGACAAAGACTGCCATTGTTAACCTCTCTTTGGGTCTCTCATCCATGTCTCTGTCTCTTTCAGTTGTCTCCTTCATGAAACAAGCCCAAGGCCGAGCGGCAAGCACAGCTTCTTCACATGTCTCTCTGCTCCATGTGTGTTCTCCAGGTAACCTCTTCTTGACCTCCTTCCTTCCTCCTCCCAGTCTTCCCTCTTCCCTGCCAGCTCCACTCTTTCTCGGGTGGGGCAGGGAACCTGGAACCTGGAATCTCCCCCTTTTCTGTTACAGCCCTGGTATGCAGGCTTCCCTCACTGATCCACTGACTCTGATCCCGTGTGCTTACGCAGGAGGAGCTTTGAGAGGAAATTAGACCTGATGCCCAGGGAAAAGCATCCTACTGTTACAGGGTAACGCCGTGGGGTGCCTGTCTGGGTTCCCAGCGGTGTGCTTAAAAGAGACTTAAAAACTCAAATGCAGGCTAAAATTAATTAATAAAAATTAATTAAAAGATTTACACTAAAATTAATAAAAAGATTTATTGACGAAAAGAGAAAAGAAAAGATAAAGAAATAAATTGGTAAAAACGTCCTACCAGTTTCTCTGCGCTGGACTCCTCTTGCCTACTCAGGAAAACTCTTGTCAGTCCACACCACGGACCAATAGCCCCCCCGCCCAAGCTCATAGGTCAGGTATAGAAACCCCCCAAAACCATTGCTTAACTCCACCCTCAGTCCTCAGCATCCTTCCTTTGGTGATGATGGCATTCTGGGATTCGTAGTCCTAGGTGTCTTGGATCTCTCTGGCTTGAGGTGGGGGTGGGGTCCTGGGACACTCCCCTTTCCTGAGGACCACCCTCTTATACTACAAAGGAGTCTTAAGGAAGGCAGGCTTCTAATTTAGCTGAGTATAATGTAAAAAACTTGGAAATCTTACTTGGATCCATAAAATCTCATACTTTAGAGGCTGATTTAAGTTGAAAAATTAATTTCCTTTTATTACATTTATTCATGCTTATTTATTCCTCAATGTGTTCTCCAAAGAGCCTGAAGAAAGTGTCCTCTTCTCCAGAAGGAGAATGGGAAATTAAAAAGGGGCAAGCCACTCTCAAAACAGGTCAGGCAGTGGGGGTGAGCTCTGCTGAAGAAACGTGCAGATATGACTTCAGAACTTTGATGAATAATGCAGAGAAATCACAGAATGCCACAGGCAGAAAAGCAAGATGTTGACACATTAATGTTCAAACCCCACTTTTTAAAAAGATTTTATTTATTTATATTTGCATAGATGAACTGGGGTGTAGGCCAGGGCTAAGTCTCGATGCTACCGCCACAATGGCCTTCCGCAGAAGCCCGAGTTTAACCCCTGGCTAGGGAGCTAACCTCACATGGCAAAATTTCACTTCTTGAAGGGGCTGAATAGTTTGAAATAGATGGAGTGATTACTTCTTACAGGAAGAAAATTAAAGTCATGAATATCACTCACCTTTTTAAAACAGGGCAATTAGTGTGCCTGCTCAGGGAAGGCTGTACATACAGCACATGGCATATATGCCTGTCACTCAGGAAAACAGGCTCCATGCTGTCTTGGTGTGGAAGAGTATGTAATAGTTGACTGGACGCATTTGTTGTCAGATGTACCCAGACCTGCTGGAACAAATAGTGCTGTCCAGCCTGTGGGATGGCCTCTGATTGAGTCAAAAGACTGTCCTTGACTTTGCCTTTGTCCTGTTCAAGAATTGTATCCATGACTTTTGTAGAAAGATGCATTTTACCATCTAGCAGAGGAGACCAAGCTCAGAGGGATCTGCTAGCAATGATGGCAGGACTGAGATTTGAAAATAGTGTAAGTGGCTTGTTAGAATAGGCTGAATTAACATGATGAAGTTAAAATTTCAAAGATTTAGAAAAAAAAACCAGTTGTCCAAATATTGAACTAGAACAGTTCTTGAGAAAAGGCCAGAGAGTTATATGCTACAGTAGCTGAAGAAATAATGGCAACTCAGAGATGGGAGGCTTCTGGATTAAGTCCACTTGTCTCTGTGGGGATACAATGCCTATGGACACGGTGTCGACTGGCACCTAAAGAACATGGAGGGTTAGCTGTGTAGTCAGACAGGCCTCTGCGCTGGTTGGGAGCCTGAAAGTGCTCACGCACAAAATTAGGGGGCATTTTAAGGATGAGTAGAGAAGAGTGTCATCTGTAATGCGACAGTGAACCAGAGCTCTATCCGCAAGTGCAAACAGAGCTTTCATTTGATTTGCCGTCTTTAGGAGAACTGCCATAGGGGAGCCACTATTCAGAGAAACAAAGATTGCTCCTTCCGGGCCTCCTTGGTGGTGTAGCGGGTGAAGTCTCAGCACTATGAAGCTGTCCGCAGCCACTGCAGCACGAGTTCGATCCCTGGTCAGGGAGCTTTCCACACGATGCAGCAGACCTCTCCTGCCTCACCTGCTGCTCCTCTTGGCAGTGTACTTCAGTTGATCTGCCTTTTCTGTTCCCCACTGTGTCTCTGGTGAATCCTCTCACCCCCCACACCCCAGTTCTTGTATGCATAAATAAATAAATCTTTTTAAAAAAAAATAGATTGCTCTTTCCTTCATTATTATCGCTTGAGAAGCAACCTCCGTGAAACAGGAACTCTGGCTTTGATCCTCTGACGAAAGGGTGGTGAAAATGTGGTGAGTAGGTTTAACCAGTGGAAGTTTTAAGCAGCCACAGGTTATTTTGATGCCCGTGGAAACTTGCTCTTCAAGAACTGAAAGCTCACCTGGAAGGTCAAGGCTCCCACTCTGGAGGTGTTGAGGGAGGGGCTTGTGGCCCTTTGTTTGGGGCTAGAGTGTCTGCTTTGGGTGGGATGGTGGATCTTCAAGGTATTCTGCAAAGGGAAAACACCTGAGGAATTGACAAGGGTCATCACTGGACACGATGTGTCCCTGAGGAACTACTGACTCCACCCACTTTGGTGCTGGGTTGGACTTCTTGGATGTGAGTAACAGAAGCAGATGTGGGGGTTTGCAGCCCCCCTCACTGGGAAGCCATGGAGGTCCTCAGCAGGGAGCACATGATGTTTTATTCATAATTCTGGGTGGTGCATTGCGCTGACTGCTGTAGAAGACACAGGAAGGACTTTCTCCTCCCGAGACTCATGAAACAGGTAAGTCTCTCGAGTAGGCAGAGTATTGACTGCTGGGCAGCTGAGCAGCATGGCCCATGTCCCCTGCCCCTTGCTGAGTGCACATCTTCCCCGTGATCCCCGCGTGGTGGAGGGACAGACTTGCCCTGCAGACCTGGGTCTCATAGTGGGTTTGCCCTCAGCCCCCAGCCAGTAACCCCTCCCAGGCACCCTGGTTGGGGATGTGTAGACTTATATCTCTTTGTAGGCCTTGGTTGAGAGCCAGCGTGAGGCGTGTCAGTCCTCACTGCAGCCTTAGTGGTCTCGCAACACTAATATTAACAAAATTGAGTCTCTTGTGTTTGGGCAAGTGCCCAATGCTAAGCGCTGGCCAGGACTCTTCCATGTGGCAGTTATTTTCTCCTCACATCCCAGAGGAACATTTCTTTTTTTCCATTTCATAAATTTGGATGCCAAGACCAGTCAGTGCTAAGTAGCTTCTCCCAGGTCGCAGGGTGAAGAAGTTGGGTTTGCAAGCCTTTGTCTGACTTCACCATCTGTCTTCTCTCATCATGTCACTGGAAAAACAAGGGTGAGTGGAGCATTCACCTTTGCCATTGTTAAATGCTAGCGAAGGATCTTTAAAGGGTGACCTTCTCTACTGGCTTCATTAAATGAAAATATTTATTTTTAAAGGAAAGAAACTCCTTCAGGGTGAAACCAATGTCACCTGGTCTCTGGGACACACCAGACCTGGACACTCTGTTCTTGTCAGGGAACAACATGGCGGCTGGCGCTGGCAGTATTGGCTCTGACTTCTGTTCCAGGACAAAGCCTTTCTATCCTCGCTCCAGGCAGATCCTATATGTGGTGCCTGCTTCTTCCCTATCTGTCTGGCTTAGCGCCTCCCTTCCCTCATTATTCCCTCCCTTCCCCTTTCCTCCTTTTCTTCTCCCCACCCTTTAAATATTTTGGATTATTTTATTTTTTTTCCACATTGTTTTTATTGAGTTTACATCATTTTTCTGCTTTGGGAGTTATAAGTTTAAACCCTTACAAATGTAAATTTTCACACCCTGCCCACCACCACTGCCCCAATAATCCCTCACCATGTTCTACTGGAGTCCTACCTCTCCCTGTCACAGCCAAGCCCTCACCCCCGTCCCTCCTGCCCCTGCCCTTGTCCATCTGGGATTCAGATATCCTTGGAAGAGAAGACTCTTTCTCATGACACTGAGCTGAGTCCAAACAAAGATTGTATTTGGAATGACTGGAGCATTGGAAATAGGCTGATCATTAATTTATTATACAGGTGGGACATTTGTTCTTTCATCAAATATTTATTGAGCACCTATGAGGCAATCAGCACTGTGTGTGGCATGCTGAAAGACAACTGGGCCTTTTTAAGCTAGTAGAAGCTAGTAGAAAGCAGGTCATTAGAATATAGCTTAGGAAATGCCACAAGGGAGGTTAAAAAATAGAGCAGTGGGAACACAGGGAGAGGCTGCTACAACCAGCGGCCAGGGCAGGGCGGGTAGGGCAATGGGCAGCTAGATTGAGAACAAGTAAGGAAAAGGCTCCTAGGCAGAAGGAAAGTAAAGATCAAGGTTGGGGGTAGCGGAGGAGATAGAGATGGGAGGGGATGGTACACTCAGGGCTTGCCCTTGGCTCACTGGATCTGAAGCACGACCTGCCAATGTGGGCACTGGAGATGAGACTGAGAAGGTCAGTGGATCAAAGTGAAGACATTTTCAGAAACTTGGATGTAAATGGTAGGTAGAACTGGATCATTCTGCTAGTAAGAACTTGTGGAACACTGACTTCCTGCCAGATATTGTTCTAAGTCACTATTAACCTTCATCAGTCCTTCCAGCAGCTTTGAAGAGACAAGTACTATGATTACTCCATTTTACACACGAGGAAACCAAGACATGGGAAAGCTCTGCCACTTTCTCAGGGACACCTAGGAAGTAATGGGGGCCTCGGAATCTGAAACCAGGGTGTCCAATTTCAGGGTCTTTGGTCTTAGCCACTGTGCTATGTGGCCTCATTTAAGAATTTTAAGGGCCTCCCTGGTGGCGCAGCGGTTGAGCACTGCGCTGTGGAACTGTCAGCAGCGTGTGTGATGCAAGTTCGACACCCAGCCGGGGAGAATCCCACATGGTGCGGCAGACCTCTCCTGCCTCGCCCGCTGCTCCCCTCGGCAGCGTATTTCTGATCTGCCTGTTCTGCTCCCCGCTCTGTCTCTGGTGAACCCTCTCGCCACCCCACGCCTCTGGCCTGTACCCCTGCTTGTATGCATAAATAAATAAATCTTAAAAAAAAAAAAAAAGAATGGTCAAAGTATAAAAAGAGAGGTGTCCTCTGCAGCCAGCCCAAAGAGCTATCCCTGAATGTGAGGGCTGTAATTGCTTCCTACGGGGCGCAGACAATAGAGTCTCATGACAGTTTTGTGAATGTAACCTTTTTAGGTCCTGGAATAGATGCATACTTGTGGTATTTAGGAAAGAGCAACAGAGATAATGATGGAATGGAGGAGGATGATCAAAGTTAGAATTAAGTATTGCTGAGCCAAGTGCCTCCCAAGGGCTCTTGTGGAAAGCACTGGAAGGAGTCAGGTGCACAGAAAGCAGGAGTGGCACAGAGAAGGGAAGGCCCGGGCAACAATCTACAGACTGGGGAAGGTGCAGAGGGCTCCTTCAGTGACTTCAAGTGGGGGGTGACTCGGGAACACAAAAACATGAATACAGGAAGGGCTGAAAAGATGGATGGCACAGTAGTCGGACGCGATGAGAAACTTCATGGTAGTGAAGTATAGGGGAGAGGCAATGTCTGCCCCCAACCCCCACCGGTTCTTCTCAGGCTGGTTGCACACTCAAACAGACCAGCAGTAGGAAAGTCTAAGGTGCTTTTTGGCAAGGAACCATCAGAAAGGGGTTAAGCAGATCCCAGAGAGCTGGGACGGAAGGAAAGACTCAAAACTCAAAATGTGCCATATTACCCAACTTGAAGTCAAGGTAACTGCTGCTATTGACTATGCCATAGGCCAGGAGCAGCCTCCCCATGTGTCTCTTCAAAGTAACTCTCCCTAGTGTCTCTACATGTCTCTTCTCCATGTCTCTCCTCCAAGCCCCTAGATGCAAGTGGAAGCCAGAGAAGCAAGAGTGAGAGGAGCCCACCTGCCTTCCAGGCTATATTAGGTCCACCTGGCTGATGAGCTCTGGCCCCAGTTCCCAGGAAAAAAATGCTAAAAGGTTTCACAGATTGGAGACTCTGATGAGAAATAAAAGGGACTGAAAAAGAAGGAAATTCAGTCGCCATGATGTTGGAACAGAAGAAGCAGTCACCATGATGTAGGAAAAGAAGAAGTAGAGGCAGAAAATGTAGCTGCCAAGATTGAGAGTTTGAAAATCATATGCCAAAAGTTTACAAGCCGCCAGAATATAGAATTTTGGATTGAGCATTCTTGGAATCTTCAGTGACTTTGGGACCAATGACTTTGGAGGCTTCGCAAGTAGCTGAGTGATGGAAACTGCTCTTGGTTTTGTTTTTACTGCAGCTGAAGAAAGAAGGCAGAGGCCTGGAGAGGGCACCTTCCTAAAATGCATGAGTGAACTCTGTTGGGCTGTCTGGCCACTGCAGTTGCTGTTTTCAGTGCTGTTGCCTGGTGCTGTGCTGGGGCACCACGGCAGCTCTGGGAGCATCTCCAGTTGTGTCTTGTGTTGTCTTAGTGAGTTGGAATCTGGCCTACAGTCTGGTTGCTGCACGTCTGCAGAGGCAGGAAGATGCCATTTTGGAAATGTGGCTTGTTGTTTGGAAGAGGAGCTCCACATCTGCAGTGGCGGAAATACGCCGCCTTCATTGTTTCTTCTATGTGATTTAAAGGACTGGACATTGCTTTAAGTAAGGTAAGTGGCCATATTTTGGCCTCTGTAACTCTTTGTTTTTCCCTGTTTGTTAAATAAATCCCATTGTTATTGCTCCCTAAGTCTGAGTAGTCTTGCAATTGTGCATGTGGGTGCAGAACCAATATAGTGACCGGTAAGCAATTTGGGCAGTGCCCTTGACCAGTTTTAATGCCCCTTCTGCCTGGTATCAGAACTTGTAGTTCAAGGCAACTGCATGTAAGTGGGGTTGGGGAAAATGGTGTCTCCCCTTTCATGAAGGTATATCTGTAACAAAACTTACATTTATTGGAACAGCTATCAGAGAGTGAAATCTGTTGGACTGCTTCCCTGGTTCAAATCCTCATTTTGATTATCAAAAAACTCTTTGTCTAACTGTCCTTAAGACTTTATTTTCAGTTAACGCCAGAAATAACCTTTCATTGGAGAAATCTGATGTCAGAACAAACATCTAGAGCATCTGGTTTTGCCACATGAGTTGCCTTTCCTCAGCATAAGAGACCTTTCCAGGGCCCTTTCCTGTCACTTAGCCAATAATATAACCCCCAATCTGTCCCTTTCCTCTATAATTTATAGACAGGTTACAATAAATTCTCCACATGTAGGTAATAAAATTTGTCTTTTTTTCCTACTAATCTGTCTGATGTTAATTTGTTTGCTGGGCTAACCTGAGAAGAGCCCAAAGGGGTGGGAGAATTTTCCCCTGCATCCCAATAGCTGGGAATATCAGAGACCCGAGACACTGATAAATATGAAGCATCAAAATATGTATAGACTTTCTGCATTTTAAAAACCCAGACAGGGACCTCTCTTGTGGCGCAAGGGGTTAAGTCTCAGTACTGTATCTATCAGCAGCCGTTGCAGCATGAGTTTGATCCCCAGCCAGGGAGCTTCCCACATGGCGCAGCAGACCTCTCCTGCCTCACCTGCTGCTCCCTTCAGCAGTGTATTTCAGTCAATCTGCCTGTTCTGCTCCCAACTCTCTCTCTGGTGAATCCTCTCACCAACCCCACACCTATGGCCTACACCCCAGTTCATATATTCATAGATAAATAAATCTTAAAAATAAATAAAAATAAAAACCCAGATAGGGGAAGATTTGGGTGGGCAGCCTTATTTCTGCTCTGGGAAGTATCAAAAAGCAAAACTCATCCTGTTTAAAAATAAATTTACCCAAATACATTTGGGGACCTAATTGGCTTTATTAAGTGATTCATGAACCAGGCAGCATCCAATCTAGCCAGTAGAAAGGTGTTGCAAGTTTGGACAAAATGGAAGACTTTTATAATCAAAGAAACAGTAGGAAAAGGTTATTGGCAAAAGAAAGGAAAGATGGTCTGAGGCCAAATCACCTTCCTTCTGGAGAAGGCAGGGGCCTTATCATGCAGACACCCCAGTGGGGCTGACCTGGAGACTCCAGGCTGATTGATTTAGTATCCACTTTGGGGAGAGGTTGAAACTGCAACTCGGTTAGTTTGTGTCTAGGTTGGGCTGACCTGAAGACCTCTATTTTGGGCTTGTTGTTTCCTTTTTAGCAATGGTGGGAAGACAGTGCTTCAGGCCATTTCCCTCATAACCTGGAAGCCTCGAAGATACTCTTCCTTTTGAAACAGAGAGAAGTGATCTGATATTTGGCTTAAAAGCTCATCTTGCAAGAACACCCCACTGAGTTCTGGAGAGACCACGGGGAGCCTGGGCAGCCCTGCTCCCTCCTGCTGCAGGCTGACTCAGTCCCTGGAGAAGGGCAGAGGGACAGATTGCCAGATTGTTGCGGGCGTGGGAGCTACTATGCAGGATTCAAAGCTGTTCCCTGAGAATTACAGGATTTACAACCCACTGAATGGAACAATTATTCCAATTCTGTTCTTTTAGTGTGACACTTTGATTTTATTGACATTATATTAATGGGTTCCTAAGAAACAGTGCTGGTCCCAATGTCTTTAGAAAATCTTTAGCTTTTCTCCTGGGGGCATTAGGTCTATTGGCTCTGAATTAAAAATCCTGCAGTGTCAGGTTGGGCCTGCTTTTGGTGCCTCTGTTTGGCACGTGTCCTGGCTCAGCCCCTTTGTAAAGCTGCTGCCTGCAGATCAAAATCTCTCTCGGCATCTCCCCCCCAGCAGATGGCATTATCTGCTGAATTAGCAAGGCCCTGAAGCAACATGAGTGCTCATATTCTTTGGGATGTGGCAGAGCAGAGCTGACAGCTGTCAAGGCCTCCAGGCTAGTGGGAAGGAGCAGATCTATGGGCATTGTTTCTTCTGTGTGTCCAGGCTGAAAGCTCACCCCACAGCTGACCCCAAGAGAAGGCCAGGCTGTGGGGTCCTCGTGGCTGTGTATGCACCTCTTAGCCTGGATGACTGATGAGGACAGGATTTCTAACCTTTGCTCCTTTGCAAGCTCTGATTGTGACTGATGGCTGCTGATAAAGTGGTGACACTGGAGAAATGGTTGGCATTTCGGTACATTTTTAGTGTGTGAACACAAAGGTGAGACTGGGCCTGCTGGGGTGCCAGCTTTCCCGTGGCCTCGTCACCAGTCAGGCTACTTGGGGTGCCGATTGGCTTGTGGATCCAGTGCAACTGAACAACTGTTTATGGAGTGTCTGCTGGAGGTGGGAGCAGAAAAATGGAAGGTGGGCTCAGCTTCAAGGAGCTGACTGAGATTCACACAAGGTTGCAGAAGAATTCGACTGAAGTAGCAAGTGCTCTGCCTCCTTATATATAAAATGGAGGTAATGAAAGCCTGACGGCTTTGGGAGTGCTTAAAGGAATAATGCAGGTAACTAAAACACAGTGTACATTACCTGGCACATAAGAGATGCACATTATTTGTGAAAGGAATAAGTGAGTGAAGGTGAACCAAAAGGATAAAGGTGAGTTAAGTCTGCATGTTTGCAGGTGTAAAGTCTAAGGTAGCACCTCCCTCCAGGTGGGGGGAGGATGAGGGTAGGTTGGGGTGTGCTAATCTATTACCCAAATCAGGGAGTGTAAAAACTAAGGCTAGAGAGGGGGTGCTAGGTTGAGCTAGAGACATATAGGTAAAGGGTCACCGGAATGAAACAAATTTGAATGACCTTTGGGATCCAGGGTGCAGCATTCAAGAGGGTCAGAGAGGCAGGGCAGGGTGAAAGGAGCATGAATGAGAGTGTAATAGGGAGGTTCCCAGGAAAAGAGGAGGTTCCAGATTCCCTGCCCCACCCAAGGAAGGGTGGAGCTGAGAAGGTAGGAGAAGAAGCTAGGAGACTGGGGAAGGAAGGGAGAAAGATGGAGGGCAATGAGGAGACCCGGAGGAGGCACATGGAGCAGACACATGTGAAGAAGCTGCACTTGCTTCTTGGTCCTGGACTGGTTGAAACAGACGTGGGTGAGAGCCCCGTGGGGAGTTAACAGTGGCAGCTTTTATTTTGATTTTGACTTTGCTCTTTTCCTTCCAGACTTGTCTGGCCATTTCTGACCCTTTCCTATGGGTCCCTACCAGGAGATGCCTTAGACTTGTGGCAGGCTTTCCAGCCTCAGTGACTCTGCTTTGGCCAACCCTGTTTGGCTGGGCATTTACCCATGTGGGGATGGGTAACTTAGGGTGTTTGATTTGGAAACTTTATTCTTCCCCTTTTCTGTATTGCACACTCATTGTATTAAAGTTCCTATGCACTAGAGTATGATTTGACTTGATGCGGTGGATAGCAGAACCTATACAGAGCAGGCAGGTTTGAGGGTTCTGGTATGCCCCTCCCCCTGCCCTGTAACGTGATACTCTGCCTGTTAGGATGCCATCTTTGATGTGTGTTTGCCTGGTCTGGCCTTGACTTTGAAAGTAGGTGGTAGAAGGAAGCTCTTTCCTGGAGGCACTTGCATTCATTTCTATCTCCTTGGTCTGAGCACAAAGGAAGTATTAAACTATATCCATTAAAGTGAAGTTGGTTTCCTTTTCATGGCATCTACCAGTTCTGAACGTAGCATAATACTTCAGAGTGTGGACTCAGAGCCAGGAGCCAGTGTTCAGAAGGCCCTGTCTGCAAGCAGGTGTGCGGACTTACCAAGCAATTTCGGCCTGTTTCTTATCTGTTAATATAGGGCTGGAGAGGATTTTTCTCCCTGCCCCTTTTGTGTTCTTTTCAGGCTGGTTGAACAATCAAATTAACATTAAATAGGTAGGAGAAAAGAGCAAATTTAATTACATTCACATGGAGAATCTACACGTGGCTGGATTCTAAAACCACTGGGGGCAAAATGAGGCTGTCTATACTGAGCTAAGGAAAGGGCTAGGGGCCTGGGACTTTAAGGAGGTAGGAGGCGGACTCATGTGACCAAGACTAGATATTCTGTAATAGGATGTTTGTCCTGCTGTATAGAGAGATTTCTCTGATAGAAACCTTCACTGGCAAAAATCCTAATTTTGGGTAATGCTGTAACCAGGACTGAGACCGAAGTCCAGTAAAGGTGGTGCCCCCTGGAGGGGGTTGCTGATGAGGATAGATAGCCCCAGGGAAATGCTAAAAATGTACTGTAGTTTGGGGGGAGACTCTGATGAGAAATAAAAGGGACTGAAAAAGAAGGAGATTCAGTCACCATGATGTAGGGATAGAAGCAGCAGTCACCGCCATGATGTAGATGTAGAAGAAGAGATTTAGCTGCAGGAAATGTAGCCGCCATGATTTGAGAGTTTAAAAATTAGCCGCCAAGAGTTTTTGAGCCGCCAGGATGTAGAGTTTCAGATTGAGCGTTTTTGGAATCTTCAGTGACTTTGGGCCAGTGACTTTGGAGGCTTTACAAGCAGCCGAGCTATGGAAACTGCTCCCGGTTTTGTTTTTACTGCAGCCGAAGAAAGAAGGCAGAGGCCCTGAACGGGCACCTTCCTAAAATATGTGAGTGAACTCTGTTGGGCTGTCTGGCCACTGCAGTTGCTGTTTTCAGTGTTGTTGGCCTGGTGCTGTGCTGGACACCATGGCAGCTCCGGGAGCATCTCCAGTTGTATCATGTGTCATCTTAGTGAATTGCAACCTGGCCTACAGTCTGGTTGTTGCTCGTCTGCAGAGGCAAAAAGATGCCATTTTGGAAATGTGACCTACTGTTTGGAAGAGGAGCTCCACGTCTGCAGTGGCAGGAAGACACCAACTTCGTTGTTTCTTCTTTGGGAATTAAAGGACTGGACGTTGCTTTAAGTAAGGTAAGCGGCCATATTTTGGCCTCTGTAACTCTTTGTTTTTCCCTGTTTATTAAATAAATCCCATTGTTATTGTTCCCTAAGCCTAAATAGTCTTGCAATTGTGTGTGTGGGTGCAGAACTAAGATAGTGACTGGTAAACAATTTGGGCAGTGCCCTTGACCAGTTTTAATGCCCCATTGCCTGGTATCAATATCTCAAATTTTCTTTCTTCTACATAGTTAAGAGAAAACTTTCTCATGAGCTTCCTGGATCTTAATTGACTTCAGCTTAAAATAATTCACATGCCAAAATGATATCTTCGAGAGGCCTGTTCTGAACATCTTGCTGGAGGCCTATCCCTCACTAAATGTGAATAATACCTCATAGAGATGTTATGAGGATTAGTGTAAGTGAAATGCTCAGTCCTTCATACATTGTAAATTCTTCATAACTTTTGGACATTATTATTTCTGCCACCAAAGAGTAATGTAATTCTCAGGGTAATAAAGTTAGAGAGCCTTGAATTGGAAGAAGGACCTTTGAATTGAATCCCACAAAGCTGTATCCTAGGGCCTGGCACATAGTAGATGCTTAATAAATTTTATTTTTGAATTGTAAAGTGTGGAACATCAGGGGAAGGGAGGATGGGTCCAGTGCCCTTTAGGCAATGGCCGGACTTCAGGAAATTGGGGCGGTAATAGGTGAGGGTATCTAGAATTGGGATCCTGGCATTGCTGGGATCCTTGAACACAAGACTTGGGGATGGACCAAATGTGGGAGGAGAAGCAAGGGAGAGAGAAGACTGGGAATGATTATCCCTGAGGCTAACTTTGTTCTCAAAGTTGCATGGTGGGAATCTGGGTTTGGGCGTCTCTTTAGGTTTTTATTTTGCATAAGATGGGAGTCGGGGGTCAACATTTCTGATCATCAGGTGTCTTATCTGTAAGACAGAAATGATAATTCCCAAAATATTTCCTCTTTTTCTAAGTCTTGCATTTGTTAGTGACAACCAACTAAGGCTGTGAAAATGCTTAATCAACCATAAATTATGGTGGAAATATTATGACTAGTGTAATTTTCTATGTCATTGAAACCTTGATTCTCTAGCTTGCCCTCAGCTTTCTCATCTCAGGGATCTTTGCATTTTCAGAGAGCAGCTAGAAAATAGCCTTGATTAAGTCCAAAGCATGCATGGTGAATACTGAGACACCAGGAAGTCACCCTACACAAGACAGATATCCAATCTGAACACCAGAACTATGAAAGTTGCGAGGGAAAAGGCAGGTGAAGAGAGTGTGATAAACTGTGACTATCAATGCTTTTAGTTTCCATTACTTCTTTGAATTGTTCTGAAACAAGAGTCTGACAACCCCAAATATGTCTTTTTGGCAAAAGGTTGATTTCACAGGAGGGGCTCTGAAGACTGGGTAGAGGTGGCATTTGAAAAAAGACTTTGACATGTAAACTTTTCTCTGCAAGGGTGTCCCTCCTTCATTTTACCAGGAAAATCTAATCTCGTTATCTCTTTTCAATGGAGAAGACAAAACATTAAATCTGCATACCTTTGTCTGTGTGCCTTTCTTCGCAAACTCCCTACTGACCTTTACCTTTCCCCCCAAAACCTCCCTTGTCTCAGCTAAGCTATTTAAGACAGACTTTGAGTCAAAGGGGGAGTTAATCCCTCATGCTGGGTCTTTCCCATGTATCCAAGAGGATACATGTTATTATTAAAATTCTTGTTGACTTTTTTCTCTTATCAGTCTTTCAGAAGCTTGATTAATTCTTTGCCTACTTCCATGAACCCAGAAGGGCACAGGATAATTTCCTTTGTGCCCCAACAAACTTCCATAGTTCTTTTCTTTTTTACCCCGTAGCCCCTTTAAATTGTGGTGTCAGAGAGAATCTGGATGGGAGTGCTCTCTGTTGAGGCTAAGGGAAGGTCAGAGCTGGGGTCAGCTGGGGGTGTGGAGCAATATGGGCCAGCCCAGGCCTGGGTCTGACCGAAGAGTGAGGGTGACAATCTAGACAAGGAGGTATGAGTTACGTGATTTCTTTCCTTGTTGTGCCCTTTCTCTCCTTGCTGAATTGGAAAGATGCTAGGGAGATGATGGACCCTGAAGAAACAGATTTTCAGAGAAATTTCTCTAGCATTTAGCCATAGAGGCCATTGTCCAAATGTGATTGCCAGGCACTGGGAGACCAAGTCTTGCATCTGATCGTTTACTTCTTAAAGAACTTAGCATGAAGAAGAAGCAATCAGTGCTGGAGGAGTGTTGATAATCCTATGTCCCCCCTGTGTAGAGGGCAGGAGGCCAAAAATAGCTATCTGGTAGCCTGCTGGTTAACAGTAAAGAGGGGAGCTAGTGGCTGGGTGGAGGGATGATGAATGAAGGGAGACAGGAATTCTCCCTCAGGAAAAGCCATATGATGTAAAGGAGTATAGTAGATAGTGATTGGGAACACAGTATTTATTTGACTGCTGGCAGGGGTTTATATACATCTTGTGGCACACTTCTGCACATTTCTTTTGGTTCAGTCTAACTATGGCTCATTATAAAATAATGGAAACACCAAAAACACCTTGAAAAGTAATCAAGTTAGCAAGCAACAGCTTTTATTTATTTATTTATTTTATTTTTTAAAGATTTATTTTATTTATGCATACAAGAACTGGAGTGTGGGCCAGAGGTGTGTGGGGTGTGTGTGAGAGGATTCACTGGAGCCAAAGTGGGGAGCAGAATAGGTGGATCTACTGAAATACACTGCTGAAGGGAGCAGCAGAAAAGGTAGGAGAGGTCTGCTGCACCATGTCGGAAGCTCCCTGGCAGTGGCTCTGGATATCTACATAGTGCTGTGACTTAACCCATTGTGCCACCAGGGAGGCCCTAGCAACAGCTTTCAAAAGCAAGAAATTTGAGGCTAAATTGATTGCTCTTTGGGTATAATATTAGTGGTTGTGAGAGATGGGGAGAAGCCTATGTTTGGAGAATTTAGGAGAGGGATGTAATGGCATTCCTCATCACTTCCAAAATAATTTGAGCTAAGTTTAATGAAACACTGTCATGGCAAATCAACTGCTTTGACTGCTTACCTGAAAATGTGATTAATAACTGTATGATCAAGTTGAATGGTGTAGTGAAACATTCTATGCTATGTTTTCTTTTATAGGTGGTGTTTTAAATGTTCAATTTGTTCATTTCTGAACATTCCTTCCCTTACCACCACCCCATCTTAGTGTTCTTAAAGGTCAGAAAATACCTTTTCACACTTAATTAGAGCATACAGCAATGTTAAGTTTATGATCTGGGTGTACTCTTTTCAATGGTAATACTCTGAAATTTCTTACGGGGTTGCAGAAGGACGATCAGAACATCAGTGTGACCGTTTATTTTGTAGAGTCATTTGTAGGTCTGTTAATGACATTGGCCTTCTTGTGCTGGTTTCTCAATCATCTTTGTTAAATTACTCCTTGGAGGGGGTTGTCTGACCATTTTTCTGAGATGCTTTAGTGCAGTGATTCTGAACCAGTTATTCTTTGGAGGGTTATATGCCTAAATTTTTTGAGAGGTTCTTGAAACTCACACATACTTTTGTAAGAAAAGGGCTGCATATAATTTTAGGAAATTTAAGGTATGGACAAGTTAAAAACCATGACTTACTTCATCTTGAGAACTGAAGTTGTTAGTCATGTTCTCCTTCTTCCTTGTCCACAACCGTTCATTTCCCTTCCAAAACGGCACCTTGCAGTGAGGAGAGTCAGGACACAGCTGAGAGGAGCATGACCTTCCGGTGTGAGGCAGAGCTCCATTGACAGCTTCTAGAACATTGTGCTAATGAGGACGAAAGCCTAAATTTGATCCAAACCCAGTTAAATCATGAATTCATTTAACAAATGGAACCTGCACACACACATATATATACACACACATATATATAGTCATGTTGTATATGTATGTATATGTTGTATATGTTGTATATATATGTATAGTCATATATTTATATATATATACATATATATATATATATGTATATATATATATAGTCATGTTGTTACAGAACAGGGTGAAGGGTACCCCAGGACCCCTAAGCCTGCACTCTAAATGGGTTCTGCCATCCGCTGCATTAAGACAAAATATACTCTAGTGCGTTAGACCTTCAAGAGAAAATAACTTTAATGCAATCATTGTGCAATAAAGAGAAAAAAAAAGAATATAGCTAAAATAGTTTCCAATTAAACACTCAAAATTATCTATCCTTTTGTGGGTAAATGCCCAACCAAATAGGGTTGATCCAAAGTGGGGCCACTGAGGCTTCCACAAGTCTATGGCACTTTCTAGTGGGGACCCCTACGAAAGGGGCAGAAGGGGCCAGACAAATCTGGCAGGAAAAGAGCAAAATCAAAACCCGAGTCAGGATAAAGGCTGCCATTGTCAGCTTCCCCACAGGTGTCTCATCCACGTCTCTGTCTCTTTCAAGTGTCTCCCTTCATGTCCCCCAAGTTCCTAGGCCAAGGCTGAGAAGCAAGCACAGCTTCTGCACATGTCTCTCTGCTCCATGCGCCTCCTGCAGTCTTTTTGATCCCCTTCTGCTTCTTCTCCCTGCTCAGATTCCCCCTCCACTGGGTGGGGCAGGGAACTCGGAACCTCCCCTTTCTGAGGGGATTACCCTGTAAACAATGTGCTGCTTAATGACAGGGACACTTTCTGAGAAATATGCTGTTAGGTCATTTTGCTATAGGAATGTCATAAAGTATAACTACTGCCTGATGCCCCAAAGGTGCACGCTACAGCTATTAGGACCACTGTTTATATTAGCCCATCATGGACAGGAGTATGGTTAGGTGACTAATGATTGCAGTGGTCTTTGTGACAGGTCTGAAGGTAAACAGTGACTAAGATGTGGTGCCAGTTCTGGAGGGGGGTTTTGGTTTCCTTGCAAGATAAGATGACATCTTGAATCCAAACCAACCACCTCTGGTTCATTTTTTTTTTTTTTAAGCACCGGAAGAGTAGGAACTTTTTTTTTTTTTTTTTTTTAATACAAGCTGGGGTACAGGCCAGAGGCATGGGGCGGCGCGAGGGTTCACCAGAGACAGAGTGGGGAGCAGAACAGGCAGATCAGAAATACACTGCTGAGGGGAGCAGCAGGCGAGGGAGGAGAGGTCTGCCGCACCATGTGGGACTCTCCCCAGCTGGGCTTCGAACTCGCACAGTGCTGCCGACAGCTCCACAGCACAGCGCACAACCGCTGTGCCACCAGGGAGGCCCTCAGTGTTTTTTGTTAAAAAAAGAAAAATTTTTTTTTCCACTGGAAAAACAACTCAAAATCCACATCTTATCAACAGTGGAGGTCTTCGTACAGATTTCTTTCTAAGTTTCCAAAACGGGGAGTAGTTATTTTGATCAAGTTCCTAAAAATTAGCTTTTTAGACCAAAATCTTTAATTTGTTAATAGAGAGACCCAAAATATCTTCCAGAAAAGGTCATGTCAGTTTTGCACATTAAGAAAACTGTCCTGTCATGATGATACCTGTTGAGGGAGGCATTTTGTAAAATACATTGTTATTTCCTTACATGGGCCCTGTGTAAGTAAGTTCTTGTTTCCTTCCTTTAGAGCCACATTGACTGTCTTCTTTGGGAGATTATATGGGTGGTCTCACCCTCTGATGGAATCTCACTTAATCTTGCCCTCTGGCCCGACCCCAAATGCTCATCTCTTGGCCTCTCTCTCATTGGCTGCCCTGGCCTGGGTCTCCCAGCTGCTGATTCACTTTGTTCTGATGCTGTTCTTCAGCAGCATTTCAGTGCCTCTGGGAGTAACATGAGGGGGTGCTCTCACCCCTGGCAGCAAAGAGCAATCCTGTCTTTCCCCTGGCACTCAGCGAGAGTGGATTTGACTAAGCGTGAATCAGAATCTGGGGTGTGGATGAGAAGATGGGTAGGAAGGGAGGAGGGGGACAGGAAATTTTTCTTGTAACTGTGAGAGCAAGCTTTCCAATTTTATTTTGGTTATTAGATTCTGGTTTCTTTGAATGTGACTCCTTGTTGAGACTGCTTCGAAGGCAGGAATTTAGTGGCCTGGTATGAGGATGGCAGGGCTCAGAGCCACCACTTGCCCACTGCTTTTGGATCAAGGTACACAGCGCCTCCTCAAGTGCAAGGTCAGTCACCAGTGGCACCTTTGCATACATTTTAAAAGGAGGCCTGGTGGAAGGAGGCCTGGTGGCTTTCCTCCAGAGGGACTCAGCTCTGAACCAGAGCGCCTGGTATGTAAGAGGCTCAGTGTGCACTTCAGCTCTCTCCTAGCAGTGCAGCAACCTGCCCACAGTGCAGCCTGCGGGTGGTTTCCAGGTCTTGCTGCTGCTCTAGGAACACTGAGCTTGGGATTGGTGTCCTCAAGTGTCCAGAACAGACCTTCCAGGATGTGTCTCCTTACCATGTAGATGATTTCTAGCTCAGGTCAATCTAGGCTCTGTAGGCTTTTTGGGAGTGGGCGTGGTGTGCTAACATACATCTGAGGAGGTATGAACCTATTTCCTTAAATCATATATAGTATACCAATGTGACTTAAATTAAAAAAAAAATACATGAAAGAAAAAAAGAGAAAGTTTTACTATTGCCTTAACTACTTAGAAGAATGAAGTTTGGAAACATCCAGATTCAGGACTAACCCCAGAAATAACTTCTTACTGGGGAAACCTATCTACATGACAGCAAACATTTAGTTTCAGAGCATCTGGCATTGTCATATGAGTCCCCCTCCTCTCTCCTTGAAGTCCCAGGTCCCTCTCGCATTTGTTAAGTCACAATAAGGCCCCTGGTTTGTCCTGTTTACTGGAGAATTTATAGTCAGATTCTCCATGCTTATGTCATTTAACTTGTTCTTTTCTTGTATTGGTCTGTACGTATTGGTCTGATTATATATTCTTGTGTTGGTCTGATTGCTCCACCAGTTTGAGAAGAACCCGGGGTGGGGTGGGGGGGGGAAATTTCCTCTCTTCTCTACATCACCTAATGTTGGTGGTCAGTGGTGTGCCCTGGGAGACACAGAGGTGGGGCAAGAGCTGAGCCGAGGCTCAACCTGCACAGACTCATCTTCCTTCCAACTTCCCAGTTCTGTCTACTCCCACCTTCCTGCCTCTTGGTCAGTGATCTCTCCTGTAATGTGGAGACAGAAACGGCCCTGTTGAGGAATTTTGCTGGAGCATGTCTGGTCTAGGTGGATTAAGTTTTGTATTTAGTTTTTCTGTTAGCTTTTCGTTTTGAACACAGCTGTGCTGGCTCCCTAGCATCTAAGAGCCCTAGAGCAAGGCATCATCATCTCATTGGTTTAACTTGGTGGCGTAGTAAGGTTGTATTAGTTAATGCTAGCTGCTGTAACAGAGAAAATCTGAAATCCCAGACACCTAATACAAGAGGAGTTTATTTCTGACTCACAAAGCAGATCAATGACTATGAAATTCAGGGACCCAAGGATTCAAGCTTATTCTATCTCCCTGCTCTGCCACTTTTGCCTAAGGAAGGAGGAAAGGAGGAAAGGGTAGAGATGGCATCATTTGACAAGTAAGTGACCCACATCATTACATCATTACTGCTCACACTTTGTTGTAGAAACTGTCCACATGTGGCCTAGCAAGTAGAATTTCCTGGGTAATATATCCTTAGCTGGGATAGAAGTTCCTTAAAGATATCTTTCCACTACAGAAAGGGAACACTAGACTTTGGGGAGCACTGAGCCACGTCTGCTGCAGGGGCTGAGCTGAGGAGGGCATCAAGGACCTCAAGCTTCTGCTTCCCTGCTCAGTACTTCACCTTTTGTTCCATTTTGTGGAGAGAATCTTTGTGATTGATTTAGCAAGACTCTGCTCAGAGATGATGTTAATGGAGCCATGTTAACCTGAACATGACAAGGCTGAAACAAAATAATTACATTTACTTGGGGTCTTAGATCAGTAAATCAGTGAGCACGAACTCAGCTATCAGTCCAAACTGATACCAGGGTCTTCTGCTTAAGGGGGTTTGTTTAAGGAGGTTTTATTTTATTTTATTTTTTAAAGATTTATTTATTTATGCATACAAGTTGGGGTACAGGCCACAGGTGTGGGGCTGTGAGAGGGTTCACCAGAGACAGAGTGGGGAGCAACACAGGCAGATCAACGGAAATACACCGCTGAGGGGAGCAGCCCGGGAGGGCGAGGCAGGAGAGGTCTGCTGCACCATGTGGGAATCTCCGCGGCTGGGCATCGAACTTGCGATGCCAACAGCTCCACAGCATAGCGCTTTAACCCACTGAGCCACCGGGGAGGCCCTGTTTAAGGAGGTTTTAAAGGAGAAAAGGATGGGGGGGAGGAGGGAAGGGAGAATGATAGAACTGCAAACACTGGGATTGATTATAGATTATATTTCTTACACTTCATTGGCTTTAGTCAAAACAGCCTTGATTACAAGGGAAAGATGAAAAAGAAAAAAATACCTTTGCATAGACCTGGGAGAGGGCTGTGTCTTGCTGAAAATCAGTTCTTGTCAATCAGTAAATAGGGCTGTGTTATTATTTTAAATTGAAAGTTCAGTAAATGAACACAAGATGGAGTGGCTTCAGTAAGCTTGAATATCCCTTTTCACAGGGTTCAGTTGGGAATGGGGAGGGAGGAAGGAAGGGGTTTTAACCTTTGATAACATTTGGCTCTCATCCTGCCCAGTCTCTCTCCCTACCATGCGGTTCGTCTCTACCCAGTCTCAAAGCTAATACACAGATGACTTTGCCAGGGAACCTTTCATGACTCTTGGTCACAGTGGTTTGTTGTTTTTGTTTTTTTTTTTTTTAATGATTTTGGCTAAACGGTTTGTAGGGAAAGAAAGAACTTTTAATAAAGGCAGCTTCCTCTCTTCCTGGGTTCGTAGAGGTGGGTAGGGGTGGGAGTGTAGCTTTTAGAATTCTAGAGACGCTCAGGAAATTAATAAAACCTGACAAAGGCCAGCGAGGCGCTGATCCGGAGGCGAGGGCGGCGCTTTCCTGCGGAGGTGTCCTCCACGTGACGTCAGAAGCGGCTCCCGTTGCCTCGGCAACGTCACCCGATCCATCTGCCTTGGGCACACATGCTGGTCTCTCCCGGCACTCTTCTTTAATGGCGAGGAGCTAAAAATGAACCTCACTATCCCCAAACGGCAACTTAATCATAGGGAGATACTATCCAGTACTCATGCGTCTGTAGGTGGAGACAGCTCAAGAGAGTGGATAAGGCTAGAATAATCTGAAGGACACGTGGAGGACCAAGAAATCTTTTATTTCACGCAAAACCTTTCTGTGCTAGGAAAGGAAACTGCTGAGCCGCCCTCTAACAGTGCTCTTCAATGCCACCTGTTTCACATCAGAAGTGCCATTGAATCATGTGACCCGGTACCTGTGAGTGCTGCTCTGGTCTCGAAGGTTCCAGAAGGACAGCAGAGCTGGCACCATGAAGTGCCAGCAAGGCAGAGAAGGGTAAAAGCCTGTGAACTCCAAGCCTGAAATTTTTCAGCTACCCACCTTCAGCCAATGCATTCTTTTTCTTCCCATTCGTTCTCTAAAAATAAATAAAGTACCATTACTTTACATCCTTGCTAGGGATGCAGTGACAATAGGACAGGTCTCTTCCTGCCCCACCAGATAAGCATCCCAATCTCTTGCATTGAACAAGTTTGTTTAACAAATTTGTCTTCCTGTATTCTGCCATTCTCCCCAGATCTCCAGATGCCTGCATCAAGGGACATGCTGACCCTTGCCCTCTCCCCGCCCGCCCCCCCCCCTTTTAAACTCCTTGTGTAAATACCCCTGCCCTCTGCCAAAGAGCAGGACGGTTGGTGGTCTTTCAGACTGCTGCCCTCCTCAGTTCGTCAACAAATTCGACAATTTTCCTTCTCCTCAAACTGTTTCCTTTTATTGGCTGAGGGAAACTCAGGCCGGTGTTCCGTTACCACTACTGTTTTGACAGTCTAGGATTCCCTCTTCAGTTGTGGTCACCTTAGCACTCTCACCCTTAAAGCACAATCTTTCACCAGGGTCCACTGTGCTCTCTCTCTTTCCTGCTCATCCCTCCTCCTAAGCCCCTCAGGATGTCTCAGATCTACAGCTGGCTTTCAAGGATTGGATTTATTGTTTGTTTTTGTTCCTTTGTTTTGTTTCTCTATATTCCGCATGTGTTTCTCTATATTCCGCATTCCAACATTTGTTTTTGTCCTTTTGACTTAATGTTATTTGGCATAATCCCCTCCAGTTCCATCCATGTTGTTGCAAATGGCAAGATTTCATCTTTTACACACACACACACACACACACACACACACACACACACACACACACATAAAAATTGTAGTCCATTGTGTATATATACCACATCTTCTTGATCTACTCATCTGTTCTTGGGCTAGCCATGGTAAACAGTGCTGCAATTAGCACGAGAGTGTAGGTTTCCTTTCAAAGTAATGGTTTTGTGTTCTTTGAGTTCTTTGAGAGTGTTGGAATTTTTAGGTCATATGGCAGATTCATTTTTAGCTTTTTGAGAAACCACCACACTACTTTCCATAGGGACTAGACTGTTCATTTTCCCACCAACAGTGTAAGGGGTTCCTTTTTCTCCCCTCCCTCACCAGAACTTGTTCTTTCTTTTTGAGTGACTGAAAGGCTGAAGTACTCCGATTTGGCTCAAAGAACTGGTCAATGAATGTGAAGCAGAATTTCATGGCGGCCAAACACCCTGGCATTTGCACCACACTGACCCAGTAGCTCTGCCACTTCCAAACTATGTGATCTTGAGCCAATTAATCAACCTCAGTGAACTTCATTATCTTTGTAAAATGACAATGATTATCAGCTTCATAGTATTAAGGGCTAGACAATATAATGCATGCAAAGGGAGTTTGGCACTCAAGTAAAGGGTGGCTATTCTCCTACTTTGAATATTTCTTAAAACATTCCTACTCCAGGGCTAACACTAGCCCTTATTAGGCTCTGCACAAGTGAGAAAAAATGTGGCTTTTGGCAGATGGAAAGAAGGTGCCTCTTCCTCCAGGCCCTGCAGCCCCGTGCCTGGGGCACAACCTTCACATTAGCAGGCAGAATCTTCTCTTTTACTCTGTTCTCAGCAATTTTCCTGGGAGAGAGCTTGCAGATTTAAGTCTTATAAGAACATTACAAGTTCAAAGTAAATAAGCGTGGATGGGGATTGACGTTTTGGACTAGCCTTAACCGCAGATAGCGGCTGAGCATTCAGCTCTCTGCTCTTACCAGTAGTGAGCTCTCTGCCCATTCAATCCACTGCCCTGGGGTACTCACAGCATCAGCAAGATGGCTTCTTTTTCCCTTGTGTTATGATTATTTTCATTTTATAGGTTGGCTTATTGCACATCTGCCCTGGATGAAGTGTAATCTACTTGAAGATCATGTAGGATAGAGGAGAGTTTCACATTGACTTTGAAGTCTCTGTTCAGCATTGACTCCTCCCATGGCATGCACCGTGATGGGCATAAGAATCCATATTTGCAGAGTCCTGTTCCTAACTACAGCCTGATGAGGGCTGGGATGTCACACATTGCACAGAGCAGCTGTCTGCAGGGGGCCCACATTCTAGTGGGGAAGCAGAAAGACGTCAAGTGGTCATCTGGTCTTGTGTATTGATTTATCCGGTAATCTTGAGTGCTGGACACTTTATATGAGAAGTTACAGAAGCTCTGGATGCTGTTAATTTCTCCAGAAAAAGAATTTATTTTTGCCCTGGTAGGCTGTTTGTATTGCCTTAATCCTGTTTGAGATTGAGATGATTCAGATCTGCGTTTCAGTTTTGTAAGACTATTTATTTCTTATTCAGCTTTACTTCTTGAAGATAGAGCTTTAAGAGAGTGTCAACAGAATACTGTCCTCTCTCCCCCAAGATATCCCTATCCCAATACCTGGAAACTATGTATACTTTAATTTCATAGTGAAGCAAGATTAAAGTTGCAGATGGAATCAAAATTGTGAGTCAGCTGGCCTTTCAATAGAGAGATAATCCCAGATTTTTTTGGTTGTCCCAATGCAGTGATAAAGATCCTTAAAAGTAGCAGAGGGAAATGAAAGAGGAGGTCGAAGTAATGTCAGGTGAGAAGAAATTTCAACTGCAGTTGCTGGCTTTGGAGAAGGAGGAAGGGGCCACAAGCTAAGGAATAACAGCAGCTGCTAGAAGGTAGAAAAAGCAAGGAAGCAGATTCCCTCCTAGAGCCTCCAGGGAGGATACAGCCAGGTGACACCTTGATTTGTGAGACCTACAAAACTCTCAGATATTTAATTTGTTGTTAACCATGTCCTTTGTGGCAATTTGTTGTAATAGGATACTAATCAATGGGGTCCCAGCTAAATCTTTAAGCATACCCAGAGCATCTTTTGGTGGGTCCCAAACTCAACATTTTGTTTCCCAGGCACTGTGAGACTGTTAACATAGTTCAACCTGTAGCTCGACCTTTTGTCCCCATGGTTTTCCCTTGCTTCTTACCAATCAGCGGCTGCACAGAGGGCTAGAACTTTCCAGAGTTCAGGATCACTTCTCTGCACATTTTTTCCTCTTAGCGATTGTTCCCTCACACTTGGGGGTGCTGTGATATACTGCACGCATATTTATGTCTCTCAAGCAGTATAACATTGATCAGCTTCTCAGCATTTGTCACCATGCTGCTTACCAATCAGTGGGTTGCATATGGGGTTCAATAGTTGGTGGTTGTTGGCTGGCTATTGTCATTAGTTTAGTAGGTTACCTGGTGTCAATCTCTTCTAAACCTAGAGGTGTCAGGCAAACTTTGCCTTTTGGGGCATTGCTCACCTGGGTTTCTTATTACCTATGTCTAATGAGCATTTCAGGTGAGATGGTAACCAGGTTTTCTTCTACCTCTTGCCATTTCTAACTGTAGAGTCACCTCTGTGGAGGAGAGAATGGGCTGGTAGCTTTCGTAAGGGTCCATGAGTGGGATCCTTATCTACAAGGTGCTTGGTATCACTATCACATTGGTGAAATAAGATCGATTTTTGCAAAAAAATATTAAAGAACTCAGTAGTCTATTGAATGAGAAGACAATCCAGAGAGGCAGAAGCAAAGATTTTCATTTGGATCTGAAACAACATAATCAAATGTGATGAGCTCTTGTCTCTATAATCACTACCTTATTAAGCCTCAATGCCTTCTTGTCAGAATGGTTTGGTTAATTAATCCATGATTAATCAGAAAAGTTAATTGAATTCGTAAAACTTAACGAACTAACATGGTGATGGATTTAGGATCCCAATGGAGTAGCAAGCTATCTGACTTTGGTTATTTGCACAAGCTGTGATTTAGACCTGACAATTGAGTTTTTTTGTAAGCAGTGTGACAGTTAAGAGAGGCTCTTGTGTCCAGATTAAATAGGGTGGAATTAGTGGTATTTTGCAGGCTCTGCAATTCAATTTGTTTTCTGGGAAGGTAGTCAAGAAACAAAGCAATAAAAGCCCTTGGTTATATAAGTATTAGACCAAAGCTGGAACTCCCTGAGAGTTCTTACTTTTATTCATCTTTGCCTCCCCAGGGTCTTAAACTATATGGAACCTGGCATATAGTCAATAACTAACCAACTATTTTAAAAAAGCTGAATGAATAAATAAATGATTCTTCTACCTCTCCCTACAATACGTGTTTGATTCATCACCTTGCACCATGTCGTGCAGTAGGTTTTGGGGACCAAAGGCAAAAACAAGTCCCAGACGTGCATTCAGGGTGGCTGCCCCCCAACAAGCAATGACAACAATTTGATGTAGTAACATGTTAGTAAGAAGAGTGGGAAGAGTTGTAGAACCCCCAGAGGGAGGAACAGACAGCATTTCACAGAGAAAGTGATTTTTGAGCTGGGTCTTCCAGTAAGAATAGACATTCTCCCATGCAGGGTGTTGAGGAAACCACATTTCACAGACAGCATGGTGTGTGTGACAGTGGAGGTGTGAAAGCAGAAGGACTCTGTGTGGTGTGTGGCTTTGTGTAGCTTGAGCTGGTGCGAAGGAGACAGGGATGGGAAGGGTGGGCTTGAATAAGGTTGGGGGAGGGAAGTTTAGAACAACAGTTTAGGGAGCAATGACTTTTTTGGGCCAAATGAGGAGTCTTTGAAGGATTTTTCAGTAGGTGATGAGATGACCAGATTCACATTTTAGGAAGGAATTCTTGTGAATAGAGGGTATATGGGCTGGAGAAGAGACACAGGGCAGAGACCTTGGTTAGTTGTAGGCTCCCCGTGGCTCTAAGGATATGGGGGCAGAGCCCTAAAGTATAGAGTACCTGGCATATGCTTAAGCACTTTGTAAATATTCCTTGTTTATTATTTGCTTGGGGAGAGATGATAGTTGATAGATCCCTGGCTAAAGCAGCAGCTTTAGGGACAGAGAGACAATGAAAGACAGGCGGGGGCTGGAGCGCTGAGTCATGCTACTTGTGCCTGAGCTTCAGGGGGTTTTCTGCTGACTCTTGCTGCTGCAGAATCTGCTCACTGACCTCATAATCTCAAATGGGTGCTTGATCTCGGGCCTGCTGCACTTTTAGGCAGACCCAGCAAAACTAAGAGTTGCCAACAGAGAGGCCCATCTCTGGGTGGGGAGATGCACCCACAATTTCTGCCCCCCACCCCCCACCCCCCAGGCCTACACGTTCTCCCTGTGCACTGCAGGCTCAGGATGGGCTCTGGGGCCTGAGCAGCAGGAAGGAGGCTCAGATGTGCAGAGGAGCTTCTGTGCCCCAAGTGAATGCTACTAACAGAGAGAGATTTGAGGGTGCCAAGAAGGACCCTGCCTACTATTTTTTTTTTTTACTTGACCTGAATTTGGCCCCATTGGGAACCAAATTCTTTGTATTTAAAGGCTCTTTATGTTCTATTTAGTGCAAATACCCCAGGGAAAGGTAGCATCTTTAAGGGAAACATGACAACCCTCACAGAAATAATAACTGTTAGTGGGCAGAGTGAGGGACTCCTCGGGCCCCCCAAATCTGCTTTCTCTAAATGGGTTCTACCATTTGTCACATACAGACAAACTCTTAGCGCATAAGACCTTTAACAGAAAAACAATAGAAAGAAGAAAAGAAACGAAAAATATAGTTTCCAAGGCAAATACTCTGTTACCCATCTCCTCATGGGTAAATGCTGTTTCTCCCTCTCCCACACCAGCTTCTACAGCCTCCATCTCTCTCTTCTCCCACATCTGTCATCATGCCTCCATTCTCACTGGTGGCCTTGGATTAGACCTGCAAATAGTCCCAGCCTTCTCGCCTGTGTTACTACAATCATTCCTCCTGCCATCCATGTGTTTTGCCCTTCAATACATCTTCTTACTGCTAACGGAGTCTTTTCCCTCAAATTCAATTTCCAAATTGATCATGTCAATAGCCAGAGAAAACTCCCCTAGTGGATGTTTTTAGATGTACTCCTTGGTAAGACCTTTCTAGGGTTGGCTTTTCTTACCTTTCCAGGCTTATTTCCCCGTACCTGGCTACAAACCTCTTCTGTTCTTAACAACACCAATGAGCTAAAGCCCACCTCCTAGTAATTTTTTTTTTTTGCATAATTTTGCCCTTATTCTTGCTGTCCCAAATTTGAGCTTCCCCAGATCTTCTCCAGCTTACCATGTTTACAATTCAGATGTTTCTCAGGGAAATGCAAATCAAAACCACAATGAGATACTACCTCACACCTGTAAAAATGGCCTATGTTAAAAAGACCAGAAACAACAAGTATTAGTAAAGATGTGGGGAAAAGGGATCTTTTGTACACTGTTGATGTGAATGTAGACTAGGTCAGCTCCTAAGGAAAACAGTATGGGAGCTTTTCAAAATATTAAAACTAGATCTGCCATATGATCCAGCAATTCCACTCCTAGGTATCTATAAAAGAAGGGCGAAAACACTAATTTGAAGAGATATATGCACTCCTATGTTCATTGCAGTATTATTTAGAATCGCCAAGTTATGGAAACAATCTGTGCCCAGCAACAGATGAGTGAATTAAGATTATGTTATACAGAATGGAATATTACTTAATTACAAAAATGATGAAATCTTGCCATTTGTGACAATGTGGATGGAACTGCAGGGGATTATGCTAAGTGAAACCAGTCAGAAGGAGAAAGACAAATACTGGATGAGTTCATTCATATGTGGAATATAGAGAAACAAAACAAAGGAATAGACAAAACAAACCCTAGAAATCTGAATGCAGAAAGAGGCTAATAGAAGGGGGGTGCCTCAGTGGACTATGGTGGGAGATTATAGGTACCTTGATGGTGGTATGGTGTGGTAGCACACATCTGAAAAGTGTGAATTGGCACCTATCAAACTCTTCATTGAAAAATGAAGTCATACCGAACGACTCAGGCATGCATGTGGACTATGTCACAGAAATCCCTGGTGGCAAGGCACACCATTTTTTAAAAAATTATTTATAATTTACATCATTCTTCAATTTTGTGCAATGTGTGCTTTCTCTTCTCAGGTGTAGTCCTCATAAAATTCCCACCACCAATTCACCAGTGCACCATCACCGTAGTCCCTTGTGCTGTTCCCTCCCCTGTTTTGATCCCTCTCCCTGCCTCTCCCCTGCAGAATGTCTCTGATTTATAGTTGCCTGTTAACTCCTTTTATTTATTATAATTTTTTTACCTGATATTTTATTTGTTTTCCCTATATTTCTCCTATAAATGAAACCATCCAATATTTTTCTTTTTCCTTCCGGCTTATTTCACTAAGCATAATCCCTTCCAGCTCCATCCAATGGCATGAGTTTATTTTTTTCGATTGCTGAGTAATATTTCTGTCATCTATTTTTGGGCATTTGGGGTTGTTTCTATATCTTACTTATTGTAAACAGTGCTGCAAAAAACATAGGGGTACAGTTATCCTTTTGAGTTGATGTTTTTGTGCACCATTTTTGGTGATCATTTGTATGCTTGTAGGTTGCTGGCCAGTCCTAACATCTCATTAGAGTTTGGATTTAAATAGATAATTCTATTTCTTCCATCTGTTCACCCCAAACCAACCTGACACTGTTTATAAGATGAGCTGTGGGGTCTTTGGTGAACATGTCAGTATCTTGTCCCTACATTTAGAATAAGTCTTTTTTTTTTTCAAGGGGTGTAGTAAAAATTTTTCCCCTTGAAGGAGGAGAAGGATGGGTGAGTGGGTTGAGGCTGAGGGGATCAGGAGCAAGGAAAGAGTGAGGATGTACTGAATGAAATGCCTGGGGCCATTCTATAAATTCAGCTGTGACATTTGGAGCCTTTCTCAGTTATTAAGATAGCCTCTGAAATCTTAGCTTGCTTCCTTATTATTGCGGGCTTGCGGAAGTTTCCAGTGTAGATTCTGCTTAGAATTAGTTGACAAGGTGGATTAATGTTTTTTCAGCTTGAGCCTTCTCAGGGGAGTGGTCAGGGCCCAGAGTCAAATTAGGACTTGGGGCCAATCAAGCTGGGTGCACCTTGGAGGAATGTTCTTTTCCAGAGAGCCTCTGGGCTGGGGTGGTAGTGTCTGAGCACCCACATCAAGTCCCAGCTCTGATTAGTTAAATGATTTCAGGCAAGTCACTTAAACTTTTGGTGTCTCATTTTTCTACATGTGAAATGTGGGGATGATGATGCCTCATCAGACAGAGCGGCTTGGAGACTCAAGTGATTTAATTTCCATGAGGATACTTAGAAAACAAGAGCGCCTAGTACAAGTGCGAACCACTTCAGGTTAAAATTGACAACCTGGGGTCCTTGAAAGAGGAAAGTAATATTGGAAATGTCACCAAATGGCTATAGTGACAGGTGAAAGGGTGTGAAAGGAGAGGCAAGTATGGGCGATTGCTAAGAACTTGTATGTGGGGTTGACTAGTGATGCCACTATGTACCACATACATAACACAGGGCCTCTTAACCTCAGTTGTATCATCTTTAAAATAGGAATTGTATAGGGCCTCCCTGGTGGTGCAGGAGTTAGACACAGTGCTATCAAGCTTTCACCAGCCACTGCAGCATGATTTCGATCCCCAGCTAGGGAGCTGACCCACATTGCACAGCAGACCTCTTTTGTCTCGCCTGCTGCTCCCCTCCAGTGTATTTCAGTAGATCTGCCTGTTCTGCTCCACACTCTGTATCTGGTGAAGCCTCTCACCTCCCACACCTCTGGCCTACACCCCAGCTCTTGAATGCATAAATCTTTTAAGGCAAAAAAGTATGTATTTAGTACCTAGCAGGTAGTGACAAGTCCTGGGGAGAATGAAGTAGAGGAAGGGGGACAGTGATATCTACGGGGCCTCAGGGTGGAGGCAGTTACCCTTTGAACCCAGGAGCACACTCCCCAAGGTACAACTCAGAGGGCACTGCCTCTCACTCCTCTCTCTGGCTACATTTCCTCGTCCTGGAAATTGGTTTCAGAAACAAAACTAGAGAATGACCACAAAACACTCTCAAAAGGGGAGACAGTGAGGTCAGTTTTCAGGTTTATGATACCTGGGCTTGTAGGATGAGGCTGAGGTGACAATCTCCTCCTGCCTGCACCCGGCCCCACCCCCTTGTGTGTGCAGGTGCGTGTGCCTTGGTGTGTGATCCTCCGCTGGGCTGGGGGGTTGTGGAGGTAAGCGTGCAAGCATACACACACAGGACGTTGGAAATGTAGACCTCGTTTGGCTGTCTTTCTGTGACTCGGGTATATTATCTTTACAGCTCACAGTTTCATGGGACATTTGTGCAGATGAAATTGATCAGCATCAGGAGGAAAATAGCCGTTGCCTAGGCAACCTGCTGATGAGTCATCCTGGCTTTGAAGCAGTGAAGCTGTGAGACTGCAGTAATTTTCCAGATGCTTAACCTGCCCTCCTCTTTCCCTCCTTCTTTGTTTCCCTCTTTCCACCCCTCATTTCTCTCTCCACATCCTCTTCCCTGGGCCCTACCAAATGCGACACTGCCCTCTGTAAGTTCTGGTGTGGGGGGGCCAGGGTCCTGAGCTCCCTGGAGCAGTGGCTGCAGACCCCTCCCCTGAGTTCACATGTAGTTTAATCTGCTGTTGCTCCCCGGCTCTAGCAGCCAGGAAATGGTCAGGCTGCAAAACTCTTGATGTCACAGAACCCTCATATGTAGGTTGCCCTAGATCAGGAAAACCTCAAGAAAGTCTAGCACCTTTTCTTCGAATCTAAACAAATGTCAGTGAAGATCCACTGAGTTAACTTTCAAACTCTAATTGACTCTATTAAATGATTCATGAATCGGGCAGCAGCCCGTCTTCCAAGTGGACAGGTGCTCTGAAAATCTGTTCAAAATGAAAGGTTTTTATCAACAGAAAGAGGACAAGATAAGGAAGTGGAATTATATCAGGCTTAGTTAACCTACCTATGGGAAAGGGCAAAAGTTTCTTACCAATTATATTATCTTCCTCTGGGGGATGGAAAAGATGACCTCGCTGGTACTGAACAGAACATTCCATACTGACCCTTTAGGACTATATTCCTGGGAGTGGTTGAAATTTCACGGGACTTGAGAAACCACCATTAGGTTAGGGATAAAGTCTTGGGGGGCACTTAGCACAAGTGCATCCATTTGGGGCTTCTTGTTTTCTTTCTTTTTAAAATCAATCTATTAGCTGTTTCCATATATAAATAATATTGGGGTTACGTTTTTACAGCTCCATATAAACACAGGTTTCACTCCTTCCCTGAGCCTATTCTTTTCTTCTTGACATTAACCTGAACTCACCCATTTGTCTCAGAGCTCTGCAGAACATTCCTTGGGGGAGAAGCAGCTATCCCTTGTGCCCAAGCAAAATTGTGAAGATGATGTTTGAAGGTGACAAAGCTTACCTCTGGCAGCCTCTCCCTGCTGGGTTTTCCCACCCTCTTGTCTTACCTTTCCCCACTCATTTTCTGGTGACTGACTTTCCAGGTCTTTCTTAATGATGCCTCCAGTCCTTTTAAAAGTGCAAAGTGATAGAATCTTAAACATTTTCCCCTCCAAAAGCGTTTTCATTTTAATAAAGGTTTTCAGAGACAAAACATTTCAAGACCCAGAGGAAGAAAAAGCTTTAACCTTTCAGGCACAGATATAGGCCGAGGGGCTGGGGCAGTGAGTAGGTTGTGTCTGTAAGGTGGTCTTTGTCTGTATGTCATCTGTGGCTCAGCTATGTTGCTGCTGATTCTGCTGCTGTGACTGAGGCAGCTTTTACATTAAATAGCAGTCGGAACACTTCTGTACCTACCCCCTTCCATACAAATGCACTCCATTCACACGTGTTTGTATAAGCATACACAAATACACTCACATAAATTCCACCATGTAGACAATTCATTTATGCAGTATACTTTTTGATTTAAGTTTGTCAATACAAAAAAAAAGGAAGAAAGAAAAAGCTTGGTCCACTCACTTTTATTGAATGGATAAATGTCAAGCATCGACTCTGTGTAGAAGATGGTCGTGGACAGTGGGGTGGGGGTGTCCACATATTCTCAGAACAGCTTATAGTCAGAAGGAGCAGAAGTTCACAGACTTTTGCTTCTGTGGGAGTGAATTGCATGGTTTGGGGAGAGGGTGCTTGGCCCCAGGGAGTTTACCCCCTAAAAAGACATGATACCTTTTTAACTAATTCAACGGCCTCAGGTCTGTGAGTCTTTCTCATGGGGACCCCCACCCCTCCTTACCTGCAACTCTTCAAGATGGCTTCTTAGCACATTTATGTGGAGTTGGCTTACTTGATACTTAGTGGCAGTGATAAATGGGACCTTGGAGTCCTGCAGCGACCTGGACTGTTCCCTGCCTCATTTGCTCTCTGCAGCTGGGTCTCTTTCTTCCTGGGCAGCCTTTGCTTTACTAATGCTGGTGGCTGCTGCATGCGCACCTGTAGCTGGGCCATTGTCTCTCTGTGTCTCTCTTTCTACCTCTCTTCTCCCCTCACCCCATTCCTCTAATTGAAGTTGTCCCCTAGATGATTTGGTCTCACTTCAGCTCTTGCATTGTTTTATACTTTCTCCTCAATAGCTTTTGCCAGGGGAACCCTTTGATCTGGGCAGAAAGCCAGCGATTGTGGATTAAGCTAAAAGGGAAGATAAAGGAACTCAGAAAATCCTCTTTTGCATGGCTGTTGGCTTGCTACAAAACCACCTTGTAAAAGTCAAGATCTGGACAGGAGCCCCCTTCCCCTTGGTATTCTTCCTTTACAGTCAGTCTTGCCCTTTCTCCAGTCCATAGATACCGTGGCCATCCAGGGAGAAGGTGACTTTGGGTCAGGCAACAGATGAAAGTGTGTGGATTTTTATGTCTATTTTTCAAAATGGATTCCTGGTATCACACTATTTTAAGGATGTATAGCTAAGATCTCACATATTTTAAAGATTTTTGTATGTAAGATCATTAATAAACCATTGCAACATTTCAGCAAGGGAGTGATAGATTCAGATTTGCCTATTTAGAGCTATAGGTCCTGATGGTTGCCACAGAGAATGGATAGGATGGGTAAGCTACACGCAAGCTGTTGTTAGGTGATAAGGATGGAAATAGAGACAGACATGAGAGGCTCGGTTTAGATTAAGATTGGAGGACAGGACATAAAGATGGGTCCAATGTAGGGTTGAGGAAAGGTAGATATGAAGGAAGAGTCTCAATTTCTGCTTTATATGACTAGAGAGATTTGGGGCACATTTACTGAAAGGCAGTATAAATAGCAGTATTGCAGGGGAACCCCAATGTGAAATGGGTTGGCCTGACTGTGGGTCCCCACCTGTGTGCTCAAAAGGGACTTATAATGAGACTCAACTGCGGGTACACACAAAAAGCTTAGTGAAGGGTTTATTTACAAAAAAGGGGAAATGAAGAAATGAATAACTCAGGGAGAGAGACATATGAATTGGTGAATGCGTCCTACCAGTTCTGCTGAGCTGGAACCCCAATAGCACGCTGAAAGATGGTGAAAAACCAAGCCCCCCAAGGACAACATAGCTGGTTATATACCAAACCTGGCTGCTTAACTCCACCCTCAGTTCCCAGCATCCTCCCTTTGGTGGTGATGATGATGGAGGAGATATAACGCAAAATAAGATTAGAACTAGACCCACACAAGGAAGTGGGGGTAGAAGAAATCAACGTACTATTAGCACAATTCCTAAGTGCCACCTCCTAAGCTACAAAGCATAGGTAGGGCTTTGTAGGAGCTAGACGGCAGTCTCTAGGACCAAAGATATGGAAATTGAGCCCATTGTAGAATCTCTGGTCTCTTTTCTAATTCTAGCTAGCCAGTAAACAGACAGCCATTCTCGAGGATGAACCCCTCCCAACTGAAAGAGGGCTATATCAGTGCCATCCGTGCAAGAACTTGGGGCAGTCATTTCTCTGCCCACCTGTGCCTATGCAGGTGCTTTCCTTTACCAACTCTGTCTCTCTGCAGGGCAGCAGCCTGCCTGTCTGTCACCTGCGCCATGCAGGCCTCTCTTAGCAAACCTGCCCCTCAGTGGGGCAGCTCTTTCTGCCCGCTTGTGTCTGCACAAGTGTCCTTTACTCCTTGACCTAATAAACCTGTTCTTTAAGTATAACTGAGTCTCTGTCTTGTGCCGCCGAAGGGAGCTCTGGTGAAACCTTTCCCAGAGTGAAGCCAAGGACCCCGCTCCGCTCTTAAATCTGTCAGAAAAACGACATTATGGGATTTGTAGACCTTGGTGTCTTGGATCTCTTTGATCTAGGGTGGGGTCCATAAAACCTATTTGTGAAGTTTTTTCAGGACAACCTTTCCCCCCAACAGTGGGAGACCAGATACAGAGAGTGGGAAAATAAATGTCTTTGGGAAATTTCAATGGTGGTGATCAGTAGGTGGATATTTGAGTCAGGAGCTTGGGGGAGAGTTGTTCTGGAGGGAACATGGAGGGAGAAGAAAGGTAAGCTTTGGGGCTTGTCTTGAGGAAGCCAGGCAATGAAAGAAAAAGACATGGTAGTTGATAACAGAGATTTGTGTGAAGAGGGATTCTTCTTATTAATGATGGAAAACCTTGAGCATATCTAACTATGCAAAGTGACAAAGTGATGGCCCCTCAACCCCCCCCCCCCAACAAGAGAGGGAAAGGGCACCTTTTCCCTTGCATGAAGGAGTTCAGCAAGGGTGGCCTAGAGCAGATAAATTTGTATGTGGGATCCAAATAGTTGAAGGAGGCTCCCAGTGGTGGCCCCTATATTTGTTGTCATGTGAGAGAAAAGGTTCTTTTGAGAGTAAATAAGAGTATGAAAATTTATATACAGAAGCCCTATTTAAATGAGGTCAGCAAACTAGAAGATAATTTTCACACACGCGCAATCTGCAAACTATAGGACCCAACCTTCCTAGGACAGTTATTGTGAAAATTTACATCATTTGTGCGTGTCTCTCAGAGCATCTGGTACATTCTGGCTGCTCCTTTCAAGGCTTTGCAATGTGGTCTTGTGGCTACCGTGCTAAAGGCTGCTAGGAATGGAATGCTGGGGAGGTTGCCAGTGCAATTATTAATCTATAACCAAATATTTCTGGATATTTTGGTCCTCGTTTTGTAGGCAATGATGCCGAATGCCAGCCTCAGTTTCCCTCAGCCAATTAAAGGAAACAGAGTTTGAGGAAAGGAAAGTAGTTCAATTTGTCGTCAAACTGAGGAGGGCAGCAGATTTGAAAGACCACCGTCCTGCTCTTTGGCAGAGGGCAGGGGGATTTATACAAAGTACTAAAAAAAAAGGGGGGGAGATGGGTAAGGGTCTGCAAAGGGGAAATAAGAAGGGTCAATGTCCTTTTGATGCAGGCACATAGAGATTTTGAGTGGGTGGACACCCCCCCTCCCCCACCCCCCCAAATCTTTGCTTGCTTTGTTTACCCCTGCCGTTTAACTTCCTTATTATCATCTTAGGAACATCCTTTCTTTTCCTTAAGCTGCAGGAAGACAAACTTGTTAAATGCCACAGAAAGGAATGCATATTTGGTGGGGCAGGAAGAGAGACCTGTCCTGCTGCCACTACATTATAATCATCCTAATTTTCAACTCAGTTTTACCACTGACCTCAGAACCAAGTAGTTTTTTAAGTGACAGGCAAGCCAGCTGTCTCCTGCTTTGACAAATGGGCAATTTTCTAAAGAGCTCTCCTATATGTGTAGAAGGAGCCTGCAGAGCTTAGCTGCAGTGTTTGTGCAGACTTGCTGAGGAGACATCTCAGATAGCCTGGAGCTGGCTGGGTGAGGATGTTGCTTAGCATATTAATACACTTGTCAAAGACAGGGAGGCAGGGACACCATTGTCTTTTCACTTTGAGCCTGATTTTATCAACCAGTTCCTGAAGAGCAAGTCAAGCACTTTTTCTCTGACCTTTAAGAAAAGCACCAACATGAGTAGTGGTACCTGCTTTTCTCCTTGGTCTAGCTGGTCCATATGGCCTGGGACAAGGTGCAGATAATCTTCTGGACACTGCGACTGTTGCCACTGCTACTTCCTTCCACTTGCAGCCCCTTCTGAAGAAAATGCTTTGGATTCAGGAATCTGGAACTTATTGATTGGATTCATTTAATGCTGGCCTTTAAATAGACCAATGGGAAGGTCTGTCTCTGATCTTCAGGAATGTCACTCTGTTTGCGTTTTCTTTCACTTATTTATTTTTGTAACTAAAAATATCTTCTGGAAGGAATGACTAATAATTGAGAAAAATGAAAGATCTTTACCTGTTTCCTGGTCTTCTTAATGCCATAATTAAATTTGCCCTCAGTAGAATTCTTGCTGTAAGTTAAGTACTATGCTAAGTGCTTTGCATATGCTATCTTTTTCTGTTTTTAAACAACTGTGCAGGGAATTACTTACGCTCTTACTGAGAGGAGACTAAGAAGTAAGAAATGATATATATTCCCTTTAGTACTGTGCTTGCTCTATATTCATATTCTGCTCTCTGAACACTCATGTCTGCATTTTCAGGCTTTTCAGTACCTTTCCTCATGTTTGTGCCAAACGGTATCCAGGCTGTGAGACCAGGGTGTGACCTTTGATGTATGGGCTGTCGTCACGAGGACAGGGTGTCCAGATGCCTTTTTATTTTGACTTATACTCAATAATTCTTGAGGTGGTACAGGCTCACAATATAAATGTGTTTTAGAAAATCCATGTAGATGAACAAATCCAAGAGGTGTTACTGTGAAACTCAGGATGCAGGTTCCTAGGCTGACATTTGTCATTTTGTCCTACTTCTCTTGGGCACAGTTTCTGGGCCCTACTGGGTCTCTTCACCAATTCTACTGGATGATGTGTAGTCCATTTGTTGGGGAGAAAGTTTGTCTTGAAGAAACTCCACAGTTTTTATGGACCCCACCCCCACCCCAGACCAAAGAGATCCAAGACTCCAAGGACTACAAATCCCAGAATGTCATCACCACCGAAGGGAGGATTGCTGGGAACTGAGGGTGGAGTTAAGCAGCCAGATTTGTTCTATAACCAGCCATGTGGGCCTTGGGGTTTTTTGTCTTTTTGCTGGCTA
>PVIJ01000220.1:332821-343343 GCA_004024925.1 Scalopus aquaticus | reverse complement strand
AAAAAAAAAAAAGAAGTTTATAAACCTTACCAAAAAATTTCAATGGAAATTCTAAGACCTTTCTTTAATTTATATATCTTAATTTTTTTCTAGATAGAAAAAAAACTATTGTCTCTATTGTATCTTATTTGTAACAATTTCTGGTTCTCTATAAAACTTAATTATACTGTTCAATTATTTTCAAGAGAATAAATCAATTTTTTAAAAGAAAAAAAAAATAAAAAAAAAATAAAAACACCAATTTAATTATTCTGATGATGGTAAATCTTTCCAAAGTGGAGAATATGAGCACAGAAGATCATGTGACTTGACTTATGTAACGTTGTCTTAGTAGACTGAGAAAATTAAAATAAGGGCTTTAAATTTTCATTTTGACTGAAAAGGGGGTCTGAGCCTCTAAATTCCTTCTGTTTGGATGAGCAGTCATAGAACCTTAGGCTTAGTCAGGAGAACATCAGAGCCCCAGAGCCCTCTGGTAGCCCAGTGGTGAATGCTCCTAAATTCACCATCAAAACCTTGTCATTGGCTGAGTCTTAACAAAGCCCATGCAAGCCTGAGGTTATAACCAGGGGTCGGGTTTCAATGCAGTTTGTGGGTTCCACCAAATTGTATGCAAAGCATTATTCTTATGTGCTTATGAGTTGCTTTCAAGGAATGAGTCTGACCCAAGGAAGGTCTAGAATCTACTGTTTTAAGAAATTATTCCAACCATATCTGGTTAACACACGAGTTCTTGCACTGGTATCTCCCATTGTCATTGTCTTGAACAATCTTTTCATCTAGTCATATAGTCACTCTATCCCTTTCCTCCTGCTGCTTTAAAAAATTAGCACATATTTGATTGCTTAAAATAACACAAATTTATTAAATAACAGTTCTGGAGATCAGAAGTCTGAAATGGACCTCAGTAGGCTAAAATCAAGTTGTTGACAAGGGTGAGATCCTACTGAAGGATCTGGGGGAAAGACAATCAATTTCACTGCCTCTCTAGCTTCTAAAGACTATCTTCGGTCCTTGGTTGGTGGCTCTTTTCCAAATTCAAAGCCAGCAAAGACCAGATGAGTCTTCCATACTTCAAATCCTCCTCACTAATTCTTTTGCCTCTCTCTTCCACATTTAAAACCCTTATGCATTTACTGGCCCACCTGGAAAATCCAGGATAAACTCCCCATCTCAGGATCAGTTGACAGCAAACTTAATTCCATCTACAATCTCAATTCCTCTTCCAGAGATGAGGATGTGGTTGTGTTGGGAACCATTATTCTGCCCACCACAGTGTTCTAACATATTCTATGAGCACTCATTTCTATTCTGAGATTTTGTGCAGGACTTTGGAGGTAAACAGTGTGCTTGCTTGACATCGTCCTAATTTTTTTTTAAAGATTTATTTATTTATACATACAAGCTGGGTTAAAGGCCAGAGGCGTGGGGCGGCAAGAGGATTCACCAGAGACAGAGTGGGGAGCAGAACAGGCAGATCAGAAATACACTGCTAAGGGGAGCAGCGGGCGAGGCAGGAGAGGTCTGCCGCACCATGTGGGATTCTCCCTGGCTGGGTGTCGAACTCGCATCGCACGCTGCCAACAGCTCCACAGCGCAGCGCTCAACCGCTGAGTCACCAGGGAGGCCCCATAGTCCTAATTCTTCATGAGACAATAAAGATGATGATAATAGCTGCCACTGTTGAGGCTTTATAGCCTTTGAGCATTTATGAATAAAATAATTTAATATTACAACCACCCCAGGAATTTGGTAGTACCACCATTTTAGAGAAAAGGAACAGGACAAAGCATCTCCTGCCCAGACCACACAAGTAGTTTGTGTGCCAGTGTCAGGGGGAAACAAAACACTCAGACTCCAGAACCCAACTGCCAAACCTAATGTAACACTGAGGAAAATTAAAGGAAAAAAAGTATCAATTGATAAGCTAAAACAATATAAATTATAGGTATAATATACACTTTAAGGAAAAGAGGCACAATAGAAATTGAGATAAATAAGTCATAACAAAAGATGCTAAAAATACTGGGCCATATTTATCAACACTAGGACAATTCAATGAAAATGATCAATAAATAGTCATTGTCACCATTCTTCCTCTAAAATTATGTCTGTCATAAAAATAACTGAGGTTTTCAGAGGGAGTATAAATAACCATCAAGGAAAAAGCCCGCAAAACGTAATGGCATCTTGCATTCAACACACCAGACAAGTCTAAAATATGTGAGTGCACACCTAGGGGATCGTGGTCAGCTCAGACAAAAAGAGTGACCTCAGCCAACCCCAACAATGCAAGGAAGATGTGCCTCTGTTCCCAGATGGAAATAAATATCAGGTTGCTCGTGTCGTTTGCAGGTCTGAAGCTACCAGAATGAAATTAAGCCTGAAAAATTTAAGGGTGACTGCTTCTGACACGCAGAAATTGTATTTGTTAATGTAACTCTACTGGAAAAAAAAGGGGGGAATGAGAGAGCTTTGTTTCTCAGAGGAAAAAAGCAGCAACAATGCTGGGAGAGTGATTTAGGAAGGCTTTCTAGCTGTACACATGAGGGACAAGAAGGAATCTGACAAGAAAATATAAGAGCTGGTCACTAGAGAAAAAGGTTAAAGAAATACAAAGGAATTTTTAAAAAGTAGCTTTTAAAGGAAAACTAGAAGGAAGGGGGAAAAAGAGAAGTTCCTTTTCATTGTAATTTGGGCTATAAAAATGATGGCATGGCCTTGAATCTATTCTCTCCTATGATGTCCTCTCATTAAATGCCCAAAATTTATAAATCTGTTTACAAATCCACAGGTGACTGTCATGGACTACGGTGGTAGATGATGGGTGTTTTGATGGGGGGGGGCACTATGGTATCATCAGCAGAATGGGGGGGCAGAATACGCTACTTCCAAAATGTAAACAATAATATAAACCATTGTATTCTCAATAAAAAATTAAGAAAACATATTGGACAGAAAGACTCCTAGCAACTATAAAACGATAGCAACGACAGAGGGACAACAGCAACATCTGACACTGGAAAGGGGGGGTTGAACCCTAGCAGGGTGCCTACCCGGAAACTCAAAAATCTAAAAACAAAAGGACTACAAAACTCTCCGCAAGTTTACATCTACCCAATACCTTTTTAGTTTTTTTCTTTCTTCTTATTTTTTTTTAAATTTTTTATTTCTTTATTTTTATTTTTTATTTTTTTTACTACAAACCACTACCCTTTTTCTACCCTAATTCCACTCAGAACTGGAAACACATTTGGAGACACGCCATGAGAGACACAGAAATTCAACAGAGAAAAAAGAATATCTGGAAGATATCCAGACACAGCCAAAGCAACTCAGACACTAGGAAACAACAAACACTCCTCAGCAAGTAGAACCAAGAATCATGCCCGCCGGTACCAACAGCACAGGAATGCTACGATCAGAGCAAAGCAGAAGGCCAATAACAGGAAGAAAAAAAGTTACAAATGATCCTCAAAACAATACACCACAGAAAGAATATGCCTCTTCAGAACCCAATAATATGGACATAGAAGATTACATCTGCCTAACAGATAAAGAATTCAGAATAGCCACAATAAAAAAAAATAATAGAATTAAATGAAAAGAACAAAGAACTGAGGAATATAAATGAAGAACTGAAAAACGAGAATGAATTCATAAAGAAGAAAATGAAGAAAATGGAGGATTTACAAACATTAGTAGAGAGCCTTAAAAGTAGATTAAAACACATGGACAGAAGAATAAGCACTCTGGAAGATAAAGATACTGAAAGAACCAAGACAGAAAAGGAAAAAGAAAAACAAAGGAAAAAGAATGAGGTAAAGCTTCAAGAACTATCTGACACCATGAAAAAAGGAAACATCAGAATCATAGGAATCCCAGAAGGAGAGGAGAGAGATAAAGGAACAGAGAAACTTCTCAAGGAGATAATTGAAGAGAACTTTCCAAACATGAAAAAGAAAACAAAAATCGACATACAGGAAGTCAGAAGATCTCCAAATTATTGCAAGAGAAAAAAAATAGCAAGACATATGATAGTAAAACTATCGAGAATTCAAGACAAGGAAAATATATTGAAAATGACAAGGACAAAGAAACAAATAACCTACAAAGGAAAGTGAATCCGGCTGACATCAGATTTCTCCAAAGAAACACTACAGGCAAGAAGAGAATGGAGAGACATATGTAATATACTATATGCCAACAAATGTCAACCAAGAATACTCTACTCTGCAAAGCTCTCCTTCCTCAATGAAGAAAGAATATGGTCCTTCTCTGACAAACAGAAACTACAGAAATTCATCACTACCAAACCCCTACTCCAAAACATACTACAAGAAACCATGAAGACAAAACCAACAGAGGAAAGACCAGGAAATATGGAATAAGGTAAAGATTAAAATCACAAAATGGTAAACAAAAAGACAAATATGGATACAGTATATCAATATTAGCTCTAAATATAAATGGATTAAACACACCAATTAAAAGACACATCATAGCAGGATGGATCAAAAAACATAACCCAACCTTCTGCTGTCTACAAGAAACACACTTAATTGCAAAAGATAAACAGAGATTAATAGTTAAAGTATGGAAAACAATCCTACAAGCAAATGGACCAAGAAAGAAGGCAGGAACAGCTATAACTATATCAGATAAAATAGACTTCAAATTTAAGAAGGTAAAAAAAGACAAAGCTGGTCACTACATCACGATAAAGGGGACAATAAAACAGGAGGATACAACACTCATTAACATATACTCCCCAAATGAAGGAGCACCAAAATATATCAGACAATTATTATCATCTCTGAAAACAGACATTAAAGAAAATACATACATAGTAGGAGACTTCAACACCCCACTTTCTCTATTGGACAGATCAAGAAGACAAAAAGTAACCAAGGACATTAAAGCTCTAAATAAGGACCTAGACCACATAGGATTAACAGATATCTACCGATCACTTCACCCCCGATAAATTGAATACACATTTTTCTCAAGTGCACATGAAACATACTCCAGGATCAATCACATATTAGGCCACAAAACAAACCTCAACAGATACACTAAGATCAAAATCGTACCAGCCTTCTTCTCTGATCATAAAGGAGTCAAACTGGAAATAAACCATAAAAAGAAAAAAAGAAACCTTTTTACCTCATGGAGACTGAAACCCACATTACTGGAAAACCAATGGATCAATGAAGAGCTCAAAGAAGAAATTAAAAAATATCTAGAACTGAATGACAAAGAGGACACGACTTTCCAGAACTTCTGGGACACAGCAAAAGCAGTAATAAGAGGAAAATATATAGCATTACAAGCTCACATCAAGAAACAAGAAACAACCCAAAGAAACAATTTAATCTCACATCTCAAAGAACTATAAAATGAACAATAAAAAACCCCAAAAGACAGTTTAAGAAAGGAAATAATAAAAATCAAAGCAGAAATAAATGAAATGGAAATAAAAAAAACAATCCAGAAGATCAACGAAACCAAAAGCTAGTTCTTTGAAAAAATAAACAAAATAGACAAACCACTAGCCAGGCTTCCAAAGAAAAAATGAGAGAAAACACAAATAAATAGGATCATAAATGAAAAAGGAGAAATCACAATGGACACAGCAAAAATAAAAATAATAATCAGAGATTACTATAAACAGCTTTACGGAAACAAGTACAATAACCTAGAGGATATGGACAAATTCCTAGAACTATACAATCACCCAAAACTAGACGAAGAAGATATAGAACACCTAAACAGACCAAACAGAAGCAGTGAAATTGAAACAATAATTAAAAACCTCCCCAAAAACAAAAGCCCAGGACCAGATGGTTTCACAAACTAATTCTACCAAACATTCAAAAACGAAATAGTCCCTATATTACACAAACTCTTTCAAAAAATCGAGAAGGAGGGAGTACTACCAAACACATTCTATGAAGCAAATATTACTCTAATACCAAAACCAGACAAAGACAATACCAAAAAAAGAAAACTACAGACCAATCTCCCTAATGAATACTGATGCAAAAATATTTAACAAAATCTTGGCCAATAGGATCCAACAATGCATCCAAAAGATAATACACCACAACCAAGTGGGATTTATTCCAGGGACACAAGGATGGTTCAACATCCGAAAATCAATCAATGTAATTCAACACATCAACAAAAAGAAAAATAAAGACCATATGATCATATCAATAGACGCTAAGAAAGCATTTGACAAAGAGCAACACCCATTTATGATAAAAGCCTTTGAAATCCTTGGGATAGAAGGAACACACCTCAACATAATAAAAGCCATATACGACAAACCCACAGCCAATATTATCCTCAACGATGAGAAACTGAAGGCCTTTCCCCTAAGATCAGGAACAAGGCAAGGATGTCCACTCTCACCATTACTTTTCAATTTAACACTGGAAGTCCTAGCCAGAGCAATTAGACAAGAGAAAAACATTCAAGGGATCCAAACAGGAAAAGAAGAAATTAAACTGTCTCTATTTGCAGACTATATGGAGTTAAAAAACTCCATAGAAAAACTACTCAAAATAATAGACCAGTTCAGTAAAGTAGCAGGATACAGAATCAACGCACAAAAGTCAGTAGCATTCCTCTATGCAAACACCCAATCTGAAGAAGAAATTAAGAGATCTATCCCCTTCAAAATCGAAACCAAAAAAATCAAACATCTAGGAATAAATCTAACAAAAGACATAAAGGACTTATACATAGAAAACTATAAAACACTGTTGAAAGAAATAGAAGAAGACACAAGAAGATGGAAAGGCATCCCTTGCTCATGGATTGGAAGGATTAAGATTATCAAAATGGCAATCCTACCAAAAGCAATTTACAGATTCAATGCTATTCCAATAAAAATATCAATGACATTCTTCAAAGAAATAGATTGACTACTGATGAAATTCATATGGAACCACAAAAAAACTCGCATAGCTAAAGCCCTCCTAACTAAAAAGAAAGAAAATGGAGGAATTTCACTCCCTGATTTCAAACTATACTACAAAGCCATAATAATTAAAACAGTATGGTACTGGAACAAAAACAGACACAAAGACCAATGGAACCGAATATAATACCCAGAATTAAAGCCGCATATCTATGAACAACTAATCTTTGACAAAGGCGCAAAGAAAATGCAGTGGAACAAGGACAGTCTATTCAGTAAATGGTGCTGGGAAAACTGGACAGCCACATGCAAAAAGATGAAGCTAGACTACTACCTCACACCCTGCACGAAAGTGAACTCAAAATGGATAAGCAATCTGGACGTAAGACCTGAAACCGTAAGATTTATAGAAGAATATATAGGCAAAACTCGACATACATCTCAGCAAAATCTTGAAAGACACATCCCTCAAAGCGAAGGAAGTGAAGGACAAGATAAACAGATGGGATTACATTAAAATAAAAAGCTTCTGTACAGCAAAAGAGACATTAACCAAAACTAACAGACGCCCTACTAACTGGGAGAAGATCTTTGCACACAATACAATCGATAAAGGACTAATAACAAAAATCTACAAGGAACTCCTTCAACTCAACAAAAACAAAGCCAACAATCCAGTCAAACAATGGGCTGAAGAGCTAAAAAGACGCTTCTCCAAAGAAGTAAAGCAAATGGCCAATAGATACATGAAAAAATGTTCAACATCACTTATAGTCAAGGAAATGCAAATCAAAACCACAGTGAGATACCACCTCACACCTGTGAGAATGGCACACATTAAAAATACAGGCAACAACAAATGCTGGAAAGGAACTCTTCTACACTGCTGGTGGGAATGCAAACTGGTCCAATCACTATGGAAAGCTGTATGGTGATTCCTCAAACTACTAAACATGGAGCTTCTATACGACCCAGCAATACCGCTTTTGGGAATCTACCCAAAGGACACAAAAACACTAATCCAAAAGGATACATGCACCCATATATTCATTGCGGCACTGTTCACAATAGCAAAGGTATGGAAGCAACCCAGATGTCCACAAACAGATGATTGGATCAAGAAGATGTGGTACATATACACAACGGAATACTATTCAGCAGTCAAATAAGATAAACACATACAATTTGCAGTGACACGGATGGAATTAGAGGGGATCATACTCAGTGAAATAAGCCAGAAAGAAAGAGAAAAATATCAAATGGTTTCACTTATAACAGGACTATAAGGAAACCAAATAGGTGAGAGACACTCAGCGGTGTGGGGGGGAGGAGGGGAGGGGAGGATAAGGGCACAAAATGGAGTTGAAAAGAACACAAGGGACCACGGAGATGGGTCACGGGTGAATTGATGGTGGGTTCCCCAAGGGGAATACAAAATGTAAAAGACAAATAACAATTAAAATATATATATATATATATATATAAAGAAAACATATTGTAAGCAACAACAACAATAAAATTGCATTTCAAGAAAAAGGAGTATTTTGGTCTAAAAGTTAGACTATACCTAAAAAGAAATCACAGTTGAGATTTTATTTATCCTGTATAGGGGAATTATTTATTTTATATATTAAAATTTTTTCCTACTTCACATTTAATAAATTGCTTTTTAAAGATGATGTAAATTGAAGTAACATTGATTTACAACACTATATATTTCAGGGTCATCAAAGTTTTCAGTAGAAAAGCACAACACTGTCGATTAATAAGGGTTAGTTTAGTTTATCTAAAATACTTCCCAAACCCACATCATTCTTCACAAAATGCTATGACAAATACCCATTTCATTCGATGGGTGCATCAAAGGAAAAAAAAAAGCAAACCAAAGATGACTCTTCCCACTGACCTTCACTGTAGGACAGTGGAGTGTCATTAGGCCCAAGGGAGCCCTTTCTGCTCCTTACACCCTCACCAGGAATTACATGATTCTGAAACAAAGACACTGGAGGGAAAAGTTGCTGCTGTTTATGTAAGGAAAAGTGGTTTAAGCTTCAAATGATTGGCTAATATTATTAGTAATAAAAATAAATACTTAAACTGCAATAACCTGAAGACATGCAATGAGAAACTCAATTAGTAAGATGATCTGTACATATAGGAATCATGATCCTCCCCTCCGATAAAAGGGGAACAGCAAGCACCACTCAGCCAAATAAGGAAATACTGTTTAATTTAACTAAAAATGCAGAATGTTCAAGAAGCAGCTAACATCTCCCTTGTACACTGCAACCAACAATCTAAAGTGCTAATGATAGTACCAGAGGTATAATTTGGTCCCAAAAGAAACATGTAAAAAGCTAAAATAAATAAGTTGGGAAACATCCACCCCCACAGTGCAATAACGGTAGTTTTTTCATATTTCCACAGCCGTGTTCCTCTATTATCTCTGTGCTTTGCTGAGACCAATATATAATTATTAAGGAGATAACTCTTTGTTTCTGTTGCTTAACATTTTCATTAATGAATCAGAGAGACGAATTTCATGCTAACACCAAACAGTGATGAGAAAAGAAGACAGCAGACAGTATCTTCAAAGATATCTTCCAAATTCAGTCATTTTGGCAAATTAAACTCTTAAATTCAGAAGAGGAAAACAAATGGCGTAATGGGGATAAGTTGACTGTGAATAATACAGCAAACATATGTCTACAATATTGTCCTTCTTATAGAAAAATGACACCATTGAACAACCTTGTCCCCTCAAAACACATGTTTTCTCCTACCAGTGATGGCTTTTTGCCTATTTACCCACACTTGCTTCCAGTCCTTCTGCTAATACCTACCCTGTTTGCTATGGCTGCAGAGCATAATGACCACATTTAAATAACAGAATGAGAATCTACTTCGTATGGGCCACATGTACAAAGTTAAACCAGTAGGCATATAATAAATGACAGAATATGTTTTCCCTGAATCACACACAGCACTGGGCCAGATACATGCGCTACAGCTTATTGAAATTGTTAAGTGTCCTCTTCTTCCAGGCTCATCCCAGAGCAACTGGCCATGTGGTATACTAGAAGAGGTTAACTCATTCCTGGCAGTGTAGTCACAGGCCAGATATTTGGCCCTGCAGTCTCTTTATCCTTCATCCACAAAATGGGCATAGTAAAAATACTAGCTGATCTCATAAGGTGCTTACAGCTGCAAACTGATTATATGCTTGGATGCACTTTGTAATAAATAAATATTAACGGAGTACAATGTCCAGTTCTAGATAGAGAGAAGTGTCATTAGAGGGAGTAGAAAAGAGGAGGAATGGGTTTTGCTTTATATCATGAAGGACTTAGTGAGGCTATCTTTACACAAAGTTTTGGGGTTAGTGAGAGCTGGGATGCAGTGAGACAAGACAATCATCTCTAGAAATCTTTTTTTAAAATACATATATTTTTTTATTGTTATTTATATCTTTTACATTTTGTACTCCCCTTGGGTAACCCACCACCAATTCACCCATGATCCATCTCCGTGGTCCATTGTGACCTTTTCTACTCCATTTTGTGCCCTTATGCTCCCCTCCCCCTAGCCCCCCCC
>PVIJ01000220.1:301077-325146 GCA_004024925.1 Scalopus aquaticus | reverse complement strand
GTTTATCTTCTTTGAATGCTGAATAGTATTCCATTGTGTATATGTACCACATCTTCTTGATCCAATTATCTGTTTTTGGACATCTGGGTTGCTTCCATACCTTTGCTATTGTGAACAGTGCCGCAATGAACATATGGGTGCATGTATTCTTTTGGATTAGTGTTTTTGTGTCCTTTGGGTAGATTCCCAAAAGTGGTATTGCAGGGTCATATGGAAGTTCCATGTTTAGTAGTTTGAGGAATCGCCATACAGCTTTCCATAGTGGTTGGACCAATTCACATTCCCACCAGCAGTGTAGTAGAGTTCCTTTTTCTCCACATCCTTTCCAGCATTTGTTGTTGCCTGTATTTTTAATGTGTGCCATCCTCACAGGTGTGAGGGGGTATCTCATAGTGGTTTTGATTTGCATTTCCTTGATTATAAGTGATGTTGAGCATTTTTTCATGTATCTGTTGGCCATTTGCTTTTCTTCTTTGGAGAAGCATCTTTTTAGCTCTTCTGCCCATTTTTTGACTGGATTGTTAGCTTTGTTTTTGTTGAGTTGTGTGAGTTCCTTGTAAATATTTGTTATCAGTCCTTTATCGGATGTATTGTGTGCAAAGATCTTTTCCCAGTTGGTAGGGTGTCTGTTAGTTTTGGTTAATGTCTCTTTTGCTGTACAGAAGCTTTTTATTTTGATGTAATCCCATCTGTTTATCTTGTCCTTCACTTCCTTCGCTTTGGGGGATGTGTTGTTAAAGATTTTGCTGAAATGTATGTTGTGTAGAGTTTTGCCTATATTTTCTTCTATAAATTTTATGGTTTCAGGTCTTACGTCTATGTCTTTTATCCATTTGAGTTGGTTTTTGTGCAGGGTGTGAGGCAGTAGTCTAGCTTCACTTTTTTGCATGTGGCTGTCCAGTTTTCCCAGCACCATTTATGGAATAGACTGTCCTTGTTCCACTGCATTTTCTTTGCTCCTTTGTCAAAGATTAGTTGTTCATATACATGCGGCTTTAATTCTGGGTATTCTATTCAGTTCCATTGGTCTTTGTGTCTGTTTTTGTTCCAGTATCATGCTGTTTTAGTTATTACAGCTTTGTAGTATAGTTTGAAGTCAGGGAGTGAAATTCCTCCATTTTCTTTCTTTTTAGTCAGGAGGGCTTTAGCTATGCATGACCCTCAGATTCTTGATGCCCTCACACTTGATCTGTTTCCTTTGCCTACATAGACTGAGCTCTCTGCTTGGTTTCTGTTTTCCTGCACTTTGGTTTGAAAACTGATCTCAGAAAGTCAGTGTGCACATGCGGGTCCTAGAGGGATCCCTCAGAAATTACATTTCTGTATTGATTGTTACCCAATGCCCAAAAAAAAGTTGTTTATATATACAAAAAAAGTTTCATAGATTTTCATGACAAAAAGTTAAGTCCGATACCAGTTATTCTCTCACGCCTTTAGAAGTGGCATTTCTTGGAGCCTCTGGTGTAGGGGTTAAGTCTCAGCGCTATCATGCTATTAACACTGCAGCCTGAGTTGGATCCCCAGCCAGGGAGCTGACCCACATGGCACAGCAGACCTCTCCTGTCTCACCCACTGCTCTCCTCAGCAGTGTATTTCAGTAAATTTTCCTGTTCTACTCCTCACTCTGGTGAATCCTCTCGCCCCTGCAACTCTGGCCTACACCTCAGTCCTACAAATGAATGAATGAATGAATGAAAAAATAAATAAAAAAGTGGCATTTCTTTAATATGTAAGTGTAGATAATTTCACACTATAGATACAGCTCTACAACTTTATGTGTTTTCTTTGGTGCTCTAGTTTAAGCTTTTCCTAAGTCATCAAAAACTCTTCCCAACCTCATTTAACTTAGCAAAATATGTTTTTCTTAACTTACGCATGGTCCCAGTTACCTCTCACTCATTTAAGGACTGCTAATAAATGCTTCTTAAACAAGTTTATAGGGTCATTTGGAGATACTGTTAAAACTGAAATTGGATTCAGTGGGCGTGGGCTGGGCTGAGAGTCGACAGTTCCAACAAGCTGCCAGGTGGTGCAGGCATCAGGGAGCATCCTATGTCCAAAGCCCTAGGTGATGCGACACTGTGGAAACAGAGTGTTATTACCTTGACTGCACATGAGACTCACTAAGCCTTACCTCTGAGAGCTTCTAATTCTTCTGGTCTGGAATGTGCCTTGGCCACTTTTTTTTTTCTCAAAAACCATCCCTGGTGATTCAGGATTAAGAACTACAAAAATCCCTCTCTGATAGCGCCTGCCCACATCAAAAACAATCTAAATGTGCTGTCTGCATTAAAACCGAACTTTAAAAAGCATCTCTTAATAGGACATAACCTGTTAGCATAGATACTATGTGATTTCATCACTGCTCATGTCAGTCTTCACTAAGTATGACTTCTTACTGTCTAGCGTTTGTGGTTACAGCACAAATTTAAGAAGATATAGGAGATGACCCAGGAGCTGAGCACAGAAGGTCCTGCTCTGATGGCAGGGATAAGGGTTGGGGAGTGGGTGGGAGGGGATATCACGATCCCACATAAGATTAAAGTCACCCAGGGCCCTTTGCATCTTTGTAATTCATTCCAATTCATTGTTTCCCTTGGATTATTTTCATTCGTTCATTCATTCATTCACTCATTCATTCATTCACTCTTTTGTTATAAGACTAAGAGGTTTAAAACTACAAGCTAGCCTAGTTTTTTGTTTTTGTTTTTTACTATTGGTTTAGAAAAGTATAAGCCTACTTTTCTGGACTCCACCAGTCACTTTCATGTTTTAAACCAAAGTTAAATGTCTTCTAATTGCAATGTTAGCAAATCCAGACTACAAACCATCCACGGTAGAGTAAAACTGTTTTACTGTCAGTTCCTTCAAATTCAGGAAGAGACACACATCCCCTTGTACATATATGTTAATAAACATTCAAATTAAGACTTTGCATTCCATCCTGCAGCCCAAGAGATGAAGTTGAGATGGCAAATTATCAGAAATGTATCTTTTATTCAGATAGCCTTAGAAGCTTGCACCAAATCCAGAGGAAAACCTTCCTGTTTGCTCCTAGCTACTAAAGGAAGCACCAGAATTAAGAGCAGTAAACCCAAAGGACCTTAGGGTCTTAAAGACATCCTGTAGTCTATATGCTAACTAAATATTTAGATTCAAATTAAAGCTTGTTAGGATTCACTTGAAGATTAATTTTCTATTTTGACTTAAAATATCTGAATATGTTACAACTTTCAAGGCATTTTCAACTAATAAAAGTACCAAGTGTTTTTATTTTTGCAACAGTCCTCCCATACTATAAAGGTTACCACTGGTCCCAATTTCATGTTTCATTCCATTCAGACAGAGATTGATAAAGTTCTTGAGTAGGCTTCAGAGAGAGGGCTACTGAAGTTAAGGAATTTCCCGCATGCATATAGTTAGTGAAAAACATGCTGAGTCTTACATAATTACTGTGTGGAAGAAAAGGCACTGGCAGAGCAATAGGTCAGATAACTACTGTGGTTTGCTCTTTGCAAGGCACAGCCCGAGATAATATAAAAATAATTACACGCACAGACCAGATTTTCCAAACCGCTTATTTAGTTTTCTAGGTCAGAATGGCTGGTCAAATCCTTCTGCAAGTTAAGTTTACCAGATGACCACAAATGGTTAGTTCACTTACATTACTTCTGTAAAGTGCTGCATGTATTTAGAAGTTCAGGGGACTGTAATGTTTATTCCGCATCCTCTGGAGGCCCCTCCCCACCCCCACCCCCAATGAATACTGTTAATGCATTGGAGAGAAACAACAGATCAAAAGCTATTCTACTTTAAAAGTTTAACACCATCTTTAGTACTATGTAATTAAAACTTCAAGTACATACAAATGAGTTCCAGACAATTTATAACTGAATCCACACAATAATTCAAATTTAGCATCTGCATGGTAAAATAAGTATTATTTTCATAAGTATTGCCAATTCTATGAGAACATGCTAATTTTCTCTTTGTTCCAATTTACCCTATCCTCAATCATTTGCACACACACACAAAAATTTGCAATGGTATTATTTTGCTTTATAGAGGAAAAAGTTGATGCATCAGTTGATCCCGGTGATTTCCAGATTATAGCAGTGGTCTCAGGAATTAAATCATCCACTACCATAAACCAATACAGACTTGAACCAACTCACTGAGATACTAACTTTTAGGGAGCAAAAGAAGAACCCCAAAGAGGCCATGATAAAGAAGGACAGGGACTAAACCCTCAGTCAGATGAAGAGCTAAAAGGGTAACAGCAAGCACACTAATTTGGTGACAGATCTTATTTGAGGACTTCCATAAAGAAACAAGAGACAGTTTTTAGAAAACATGGTCAGTGGGTTTCAAAATTGGCACATTTGTCCCATTAAGAAGAGAAAACACTACATAGAGTTTTTGGCAGGATTCCAGCCTTGTCGGTGATGTCACGCCTAGTGCCATCTTCAATTCTGGAGGGACTTCCACCTACCCCTGTGTCCTCTACCAATTTCCCCAATCCTAATTGTCTTTTCCTTTCTCTCAGATATGCTGCAGCATCTCTGTGTCTCTGGAAATTAATCATGATTTGAGGGATTCACTGGAATTTGAAGACTATTAATTGTAATTTCCTCTTCCTCTTGCTTTTTTAATTTTGAGGGAAATCTACAAGGACTCTTTCAGGAACTGAAATTTCTATTTAGAAAACAAAGAAGTTACAGTCTCCCCCAACTCGCCCCCACTCAAACTGCTGCCTCACTGACATTTCAACTCTATGGCTTGTCAGTCTTTACACTTGCCAAGTTACTTAGGTTTAGTTACAAATTTCACCCTGGGATTAAAAATAATTGGTGTACGTAATAAGATTAATTATATGTAACCATTAAAATGTTAAATTATATCATTTCCACTCTCTAAAAGAGCTCTTTCATATTCAGAATCAGTCACTTAGGCAAGAGAAGTCAATAATTTAAAAACAAAAGTAAAGATAGTAGCTAAAATCTTGTCTCACAGGTTAATGGTCCTCTGATTTTTCCTTCCTTAGGAACTGAAACTGCCTGTGACATAAAGACACGCACATAACGCCCCTCATCCCACAAGGACAAACACAGCCCAGACAGATGGACAGACATAGGCACACATATGCACACACATAGCATGTCATAGACATGTCCTGGCACATACATAAACATAGATATTCACAGAAAGGGAGAGAGAGACTGCAGACAAAACTTTCCACCAGAAAAAATCCTTACCCTGGAATGACATAGCAACAAGTAATTCTGATTCCTGTTCAACCAGTAGTAAATGTCTCCTGCCCCAGTATAAACAAAATCGTAATTCAGATAAAAGAAAAATTCCTGAGAAACAGACTTAGTTAGACCCATGTGCTGGTTTTCAAAATGCTTTCCTCTCAGTGAGGAGTTACAGCTCCAGGCTTGGTCCTGGCCTAAACCAGACCCTTAATCAGGATATCCGGGAGGCCTCCCGAGACTGTGACATTTGCAGAACCAGAGACAATGAGAAACTGGGAGTTCCTCCTCTGGCCAGGGCTGCACATGCCAGGAAAAGTCGTCACTGAGTGAGGTTGGAGAGGCTCCCCCTCCAGTCTCCTTGTTTTCAGTCTAGAGGCCAAGCCTGTGCCACTGTCTGCCAGGATCAATGTGCAGAACCTCTGCTGGCATCTTGAGAGAGCAATCAAAACTCAGAATGCAGTAACCAGGAGGGGAAGCAACTTAAGGGAAGAATTTTGAACTACAAGTATGTATAACTCATAAAGGCTCACTAGTGTTGCAAAGGCTGCATGCGCTCCCAAAACTTAGACTGTGAACTCCTTGTAGTAAGCTTTGTGTCTCCATTCATTCATCCATCCATTCATTTATTCATCCAAAAGATGTTTTTAAGAAGCTATGATGTGCAAGTCTTCTGCTAGTGGTTGGCAATTTACCTTTATAGAGTAACTTCCGCTGGAGGTAATATCTAAACAACAGGACTGCTTCCTATCTCTTTATGCTCCCAGAGCCACACATGGTGACTGGCATCAGGCATGTACTCTCAATTTTTATGGAAAAAGGAAGAAGAGAGCAAGGATGAGAAGATTAAGTTTCAGGGTACTGCTACTTTCTTACCAACTCTCATGGATAAAATATTTGGCTAATCAATTAAGTAATAAAGCGAAACTCAACACTGGATTATGATATGCCATACATAAATACACTTATACTCAAACATAAAAACACTTACCTCTATCTGAAATTATAGCTATGAAACAATATTCAGAAATGGCAATGTTTGTAGCATGTCAAAATCAGTATGACAGATTAATCTCTGGCCAATAAATTATTGGGGGTGATTGGAGTTGATAGCCCAGGGATACAAACACCACATTCCACTGACTGAGAATAACAAGCTCATGAAATAGAAAGAACAAAAATTGCTCTGTTAGTACTGAGATTAATTTTCAGGCCCCTGTCAATACCCACCCTGAAAGCTTTAGTAGTCCTGGTAGAGATGAGACCTAGAAAAGTCAGGTTTGGAGGTTCTGATGAGGTTACAACATTTGACAAAAAAATTGATGGGTCAGAGGACCATGGAGAAGTTCCTCAATTCCACATTTAGGAAAGCAAAATACTCACACAAAAATGTGAGGGCTGCTGCGAGAAGGGAACCAGGCTAAGCTGCTGAGAAGTAACAGAAAGATGAATAAGATTCAGGCGTTTCTATCAAGGGATTTACCATTGACTAGTCAAGACTCACAGAAAAGGAGAAAAGATTTGAGGAGAAATAAAAGTACGAAAGAAGAACAGATTTGAAGTGACTCATTTTTTAAGATGAAAGAGTATTTCTTCAAGGGAGGCTTTGCACGGATCCTGACACCATCTTCAAGATCAAGAGCATGAAAGATAAGCATGGTTTTATTGCATTAAAGTCACTTGTATTTCCTAATGAACAGAGACACTGTAGGTCACAGTAAAAGGAGTGAATTATTGCTTGTATGTGTGTAAGATAACAGTAATGCAGTAGTGTGTGTGTGTGTGTGTGTGTGTGTGTGTGAGAGAGAGAGACAGAGAGACAGAGAGACAGAAAGACAGAGAGAGAAACCCTTTTAGGATACCAACTGAAATATTTAGAGATGAAATGTTATCAAAGCTAGGATTTACTTCAAAATAATCCAAAGAATGGGGGTGGAGTGTAGATAAAACTAGGCCATGAGTTGATAATTGTTGGAGTTGGTTAATGGGGTCTTCATTATCATGTTCTCTTTAAATATATTTGAAATGTTCTATGTAAAAGCTTATTTACCATATAAATTGGTAATAAAAGCCTGCTGAATATGTAGGAAAAGATAAAACATCTAAAAATCATTTGATAAAATAGTACCATCCAGAGTAGGTTAAAAAATGAACAAAAGCTCCTTAAAAGCTATTTTTAAATATGACTAGGAGGCCTCCATAGGGTGCCACGTATACCACAGCCATGCCTTGAGTAAGGAAACTGAATCTCCTACCTCTTTGGAGTTTTAGCCCAAATCACAATCTCTGCTTTTCAGTCAATTTGTGGGTCTTGACCAGTTTTCAGGTGAATGAATTAAAGTGCAATAGGAAAGAAGATGTTAGAACACATCACGTGTCTCAGGGTAAGCCCCATTTGTGGAACGTGTATGTGTTTGCATGCACAGTGCTTGTGTTCAGGCTTCTCTCAATATAATAGCCAGGGTGGTTCTGTTAAAATCAAAGCCATATCATGTTACACTTCTAGAACCCTCGAGGGACAGCTTGTTTCACGCAGTATAAAAATCTAAGTCATTACAATGGCCTATGGGTCCACCCTCATCTGCCTGCCCCCTTCGGTTCAGACCTATTTGTCCTTTATTCATCTCAGGCCCATGTGCTGATTTCTGTTTCTGGAACACACAAGGAACACTTTCATAACCAGGCATCTGTAATTGCTGTTCTCTCTCTCTGGAATTTTCTTCCTCTAACTCTCTGTAGGCTGCTCCCTCACCATCAAGTGCCACTTTCTTGGTAAGGCCTTCCTTGACCACACAGTTTCATATTCCACAGGCTCTATTCTTACTCTGAGCATTACTTCTAATATTCTATATAAATGACACATATTATAATTATACATAAAGATGTGTACATTATCTGTGCATATGTGTTACGTCTTGTTTCTTTTGTCTATATTTCTCTGTATACAGAAATTCCATAAGGTCCAGAATTTCTGTCTTCTTCACTGCAGTCATATCTCTGACCCTTAGAACACTGTAAACACTCAATGAATACACATTGAATGAATTCTGTGTGTCCACACACACGTGTGTGTGTGTGTGTGTGTGTGCGTGTGCTTGGTTATGATATAAAATATATTTCTCAGTTAAGTCACATTCTAGTAGGTTGGAATAATACTGTCTGGAGCATACTTTGGATATCTCTGGGCTCAGAGTAAGGATTGAAAAGTGAGTACAACACAGGTACCCAATAGTTCTTCATGTCTTAGACACATGGTACCTGGGGCAAATGACACCATTGGTGATCGCTATTTGAAATGTGTATGGTGGGGAGGGAAGGTTTGTTGCCTTAGTGGGTACCACCCAGGAACCACAAACTGGCAAAAAGGAAAGAGTCAGAAAATCGTAAAATTTTCACGACCTTCAGAGATGATCTAGTCTGACCTAATCATTCTACAGATGAGGATACAAAGTTACAAAACGACCTGCTGATTTGCCCCAGAACATTAAAAAAAGCAAATGCTGAGATAGACCAGCGTGGACCTGGGTCACATGACTCTCATGTCTATACACTCTGGCCTCCAATAAACAAAAGGCAGAAGCTTGCTCTCCAAAAGCCTCTGCCTGTTCTCTTTGCTTTGGAAATAACCTGAGAATCTTTCGTCAATTAGGTGCCAATCATCTATTCCACTCAAGCCTTGACAATTTGCAGGGCTTTCTGTTTTAAAAACAAAGAGCTGCTAATGATCATTATTACTCATAAATCAAAGCTTTAAAAATTCTTTGCCATAGCAACCAGGAGTAGTTGAATCATCTACTATTATTCCCTGAATTTCTAGTAAAACAATTCTGGTTGAATCATCTTCATTTCTTGAATTTCTAATAAAGCAATTCCAGTCCACACGAGGCTCAGTGATGTTAAAGTCAGTCAAGAATCAAAACTTTTACCCCTCTCAGTTCTACTTTTTATAAGAGCTAAAGGTTATATCCATTTTTGAATGAATAGCTTTATATTTTTCTATTACCATAAAAGAAAGAGCTTCAAACCATTAAACACTAACAAGTGAAAACAACTCATCTGTAAAAGCTGTTGCTCACCTTAATATGGTAAGGCAGCAGAAACATTTTATGAGGGAGTCAATAATATTTCAGAATAACTAGGAACAATAATTGTTTGGTTCTCAACTAGATTGTAGTAAGTGGTCCCTTGACTGGGAAATACTATGTTTCTTAGAACTCTCAGTATTTCTGAGGTAGCCTTAGAGATTTCCAGGGCCGAAGACATTCATGTCACAACAGGCAGGCAACTTTGGTTCTCTCTTCCTCCTCCTTAACAGAACCCTGTTCTGCTCAGGTGTTTTCATCTCTTCAAAAGGAGATGACCCCTCCCCATTCCTGGAGAGGGGTCATGACCGGGCTAAGTGCATTATGGGAGCCCTATTCTCCTCGCCATAAATTGGTGAGGATAAAAGCATGTGAAAAACCTTGGCCAATGAAGCAAGGGAAGTCTTGTGGGGTGGGTGTTTCTGAGAAAGATTTTCTCATTTTCCACAGAGAGAGTAGGGAGTGATTACCCCTTTTGTCCTTCTAAATATGATGGCAGGGACAGCTGTTGTTATCTTGACACCCAAAGAAGCACAAGGCTGAGGACAAAGTCCACCTACAAAGAGGGCAGAGCTGAAAGAACTGCAGAAAATCAAAGAGAGCCAGAACCCAGTGTATGGAGCATATACTGTGTGTATGTGTATGGATACATACAGCCAGGCTATGTATCTTGTCACATACTTTTCTTGAGTATCTTCTGTATTTGCAGCAGAAGCAACCTAACCCACACTGTAATTGCACCCTGGAGTTCTGTTCAGCAAATAAGGAGGTGTGGATGTGTTATGTATATTGGTGTCAACGTGAGAAAAGTTGTAGGAACAGCAGGTCCCAGGGACAGTGCATCTTTTGTTAAGGAAAGCTTGGCCTGTGACATTAGAAAGTAAGAGGACTGAGGTATAAAATTTGCACCTGGAGTATCAGGGCAGCCTCAGAGGTTAGCCCAAGCACAATGCCTTGGCCTCATGTGCTTTCATTGTAGGGGACCTGGAAGAGCCAGGTTTCTCCAGAGGGAGAACACAGAACAACAAATTCACTGTGGCCCAAATCCACTTCCTCCTCTGGGTGCCAGGGAAATACTCAGAATGATACCTCAAGGAAAGAACCAAGGAAGACATTGCAATATTTGCTTTACCTTCAGACTTGCATGAATGAGAATTTATTTACATTTTGTGTAGGTGCCTATCTCCGTTGTCCCAAGGGAAGGAAGGTTGAAGGCAGGCCATGAACAGTTTGAAGGGGGACCAGTCACTTATAAACTCATACAGGTCATTGAATATTGAAGTCTGCCTAGAAAATGAACACCCTGGGATTCTGTTCCCCAGAGAAGCCACAGTTTCCCTCCCTCCACAAGCTCCACGCCAGACCCAGATCTTCCTCGAACCAACAGAAAAGTCTGTCTTCTTAGGAAGTCTGTAAACTTGGCGGGAGAGGAAGACTTCTGTAAAACCTTGGATTCACACCCAGCAATGCCTATTGATTTGACTCAGTATAGTGAACTAAAGGTGGTTCTAGAAAATGACATACCTGTAAATGTAATAAGGCTATTTTTAGATCTGAACTCATCAATACATTTTTTTTTTTTTACTTGTTTTGGGTAAAAGTAGCCACTGTCAGAACACTGGAGACAGCTGCACCTGTGTCATAGTTTAGTCTTTCTTTAAAGAAGTATTTACCATACAATACTGTGATCTGATGAGATGAAAGCGTGTCAGCTCTGAGTGCTTTGATTAAAAGCAACAAAGGAGGCAACAGCCGATACCTGGGAAACGTGCACGCGCATCTATCTAGCGCGGCACACAGAGGCAGGCAGCAAAGGCACCATTGTAAGAACAGCGCTGGGCAGCCAGGTACGTGGAGGGAAACGTGGTTCCAGGATGACTCACGATCCACTTTGAGGGCATAAGAGTTATGCCGAGGGCTTGAAAAGCTGCATAAAAACCTAATTAACTGGTTGGAAGAAAGGGATTAATTGCTTTGTCCAGCATCAGGGAGGAGACCTGCGGCTGTTCATTCAGCCAGAGCAAGAACGATGTGGCCTTTGGGGCATGGGGGACGGAGGCATTCATCAGTGCAGGCTGAGCCACCCCTGCGAGCGAGCCAGTCACAGAGATCTCAGTGGAACCTTCTGAGGAGGTTAGAGGCTAGTGACAGAAAACAGATGAAGGTGGAAATAAAAAGGGGAAGAGGAAGGGCACCCCCAGGTTTGGACCAAGATACCAGTGAATAAGGAGTGAACGTCTCCTATCTGATTATAAGCATCCTGTCCAAGATGAAAGTGATCTACGGGGTTTGAGGTTTTTTGGTGTTTTCTTCCAACTGTTCATTTTACAGCCTCCACAAAATTTCATCTCTGTTCTATCGATCTCTTTTTATGTGTGTGCCTCTTTTAAACAACAGTTTGATTGCAATATAATTCACATATCCTTCAATTTACCTGTTTAAAAATGTTCAACTCAATGACTTTTAGTATTTTCATAGAGATGTGTACCCATTACCACAATCAATTTTAGTCACTTTTTCACTCCAAGAAGAAACCCATACCCCCTTAGCAGTCACTTCCATGTACCTCCAATCTTCTCAGCCTAGGAATCAACTCGTCTCTTCTACTTTCTGACTCTATGATCTACCTCTTCTTGGACATTTCATGTAAGTGGAATCAGCCAATATGGGTTCATTTGTAACTGACTTCTGTCTCAGCATAATGTTTTCGAGCTTCATCCCTAAGGTATCATGTATATTATATCATTTTATAAAGATTTCTCTCTAGTTCTTCATATTGAACTGTAGTTTTACTATTTACATTCCTTGACTGTTCAATATTCACAGCTAAAAAAGTGCTTATGAACTGCAAGTGAAGTCTTGGTTCAGAAAATGTCCACGTGCTTTTGTTCAGTTTCCCATGACAACTAAGTACAAATGTTCTATAGGATGAGTTTTTAAAAGCTCATTTTCTAAAAATCAGGAAATCCATGTGGTAATATGAACCAGAGATGGGTCCTTATAGAACTGATTTACATACAAGAGATAAAGGGGGGCAGGGTTTCAGCAGCATCCCTATGATAGTGTTCCTGGGACACAAATGTATGCGTCCCTTTAAAACTAGTTATTGGGCACCCACTGCATGCCAAACACTATTTTAACCACCGGAGAGTGACAGAATAGACAAGAGTAGCTTCCCTCTTGGAGCATGTATTTTAGTCATATGTGACAAAATTATTTAAGGAAAGAAGGAAATCCAAGATTATAATAAGCAGGAAATTCAAATGTTCTCTTTTTGTAGGGAGGTAATGAATGAAGATGAATCAGAGAGGGGAGAAGGGAGGAGAATACCAGGAAGACAGAAGGAGAGGGAAGTCCCTAGATTGGGCGGTGGCTTTTTTCCTCAGGGTTATATATTTCTATGCTTTGTAACTTGCATGTCTGTAACAAATGATCACACATATTGAATATACGCCATGTTTAATTTATAAAATAACCAGTCTTTTACATCAGAAAGTAGAAACAGTGGTGTCCCTTTGGATGAGAGATTTGTCACTAATTTAAAATGTTGATACAAATGTGGGACACACACTAAGCAAAGAAATTCTAAACAGATGGGATCACAAGGTATTATATTTTGGGGAGATTTTCCTAGTTATCTTAGGACCTCATAAACACTGAGTGATCACTTCTCACCCAGAAGAATAAGCTATTAAACATCTATATTAGAATGGGACCAGAGATTTTTATGTTTTATTCACAATTATTCAGATTTTCAGGTTTCTTTCATAGGCATAATCCTTATATAATTCTTACAATTATTACTATCCCAATTTATAGTCAAAGGAATGGAAATTCAGAGTCTATATTACACGTAGGTGTTGGTGCTGTATTTTAGGCCAAATCCCTAATTTCCCAGCACTTTTCACCTAACACTACCGTTGATGTTCTACCTTTTCAAATGAACCCACCTTTATTTACAAAATCCAAAAATGAATGTAAGAAGTAAGTTTCAGAGAGACTAAAATATATGGTAATAAAAAGAAATATTAATCCACTCTAAGGGCAAAAAATGGATGGAACTTGTTCCTATAAGAGGGAGCAAAAGCTGAAACTACATGTGGACTCAGAAACATGTCACATGAATTCCTGAATGACAGAGTTATGCTCAGCTATTTATGAAAAATAAGATGTCGGCAGGGCATCTCTTCCCTGAAAGACTGCTGTGCATTTCTACAGAATCTGCCCTACTTACTGGGGTTAAAATCTAGAACAAAGTAAGCACTAGCAATTATTGTGTTCATATGACAAATTACAATGTCAAATGCCAAATCATGTCTTCTTTTTGTAATTGCATAGGATTTGCTGTGGTTATGTTCCTCATCTTAATCTGGTACTATTTCAAGAGCGTTTACAGAGCCCTTGTCAACTGTTTTACTCTGTGAGAAAGAATTCATATTTGGGGGGGTTGGGGAGGCATGTGGGTTAGTTTGGCGGCTTAAAACAAGCCCAGCTCACAAAGTTCAACCATTGGAAAATCAACATAACATGGTAGAAGAACTTCTGTGCCCTGGTCACTGAGAGTACATTCAAACCTGGACATCGATCACCAGATCAATGTCAGATAACAGAGAGGACATCTGGCTTAAACTAACTAGGCCCCAATCAAAAACTAAGGACTCATAGGGCACTTCCTGACAGAGACATAATAATGTTCTCTTTGCATATGAAAGTCAGCAAAATAGTATTATTTACCCAATAAACATGGTTAATGGTCTTACTGTCTGCAGGGGAAAAACACTGTAAAACAAAATGGCTAACTTTTCTACAATAAAGTGAATATGAATGAGCAACTTAAATCAATATTAGGCAGCCAAATTATGTGTATTAATATCTACACATCATTAGCATAATCCCACGTGAATTCTTTCATTACTAAAAGTAATGCTAAGCTTGACTTTTCATTTCCCTTGATATTAACTTGTATTATTATAAATTTGGTTGAAATAACTTTTGTTTGAAGCCCAATCCACTTCTTCCTGTGTATACAGAGATACATAAATACACACGGACACAGACAATAATTATACATGCATAAAGATGTACAGCAAACATTTACATATGTGTGTATACACATATATACATTCATAGCAATAAATCTCAGTACAAAGGCTATCAAATGAGAATTTTCCACACTGGTCAAATGCAAAGTATATACTTTCTCTTAGTCTCTCTTTCTCACTTTATAGCATTGCCTTCCTTGGGAAGAGTGGTGGACATAAACCTAACAAGCAGATATGTAAAGTCTAAAATTATAGTGAATTAAAAAACAAAAACAAAGCACACAACCTGTAGAAACAAGAGTCATGAAAGTCTCAACCCATCCCTCTCGTCAGTATTTCATTTCAGAATCAGTGCACGCACCCAGAAAAATGAAGGGCAGCTCACAATGTCTGGAATCAAAACAAAACAGGGACCTGAGGCTCAAGGCCCAGCTGGGTCTTGGTACAGGGAGCCTAGGTTTCTGGTTCGGCAAGAGCTGCCGCTGGGGAAGCCGCTGACCAGTGGGTCAGTAGGTTTTGTTCTGGGATAACTAGAATGGGCTCAGGGGAGTCATTCTTAAGGGTGCTGCCCAACACAAATACAATGTGAGCCCCGTGTGTATTTCATATATCCTAGTAGTGCCATTTAAGTGGTGAAATTAACAGGGGAAATTAATTTATAAAATATTTTTCTTTAACCTAATATGCCCAAATATTATCATTTCCATATGCAATCAACAGATAAAGTTATTAATGAAATATCTGGCATATTTTTGTTTTGTGCCGAGTCTTCACATTCTGGCAGCCCTTCTCATTTCAGACTAGTCACACTTCCGGGCTGTGTAGCCCACAGGGCTGGCATCATGGGCAGTGCAGGTCTAGGTCTTGAGAACAAGGCCCTTATAGGTCTATGTTGCAGCTTCTTTATCGTAGACGTTGTAGAAGATTTACCCCCAAAACCATGCTCCCTGCTTCTCCTTTACTTGTTATAAACATTGACCTCTTGGGTTTATTTCTAGAAAGTGAAATGATCTAAGAAAAATCATTTTACAGTGTTGGTGTGACATTGTGTGAAATAATGAGGAAGTGCTAAGTTTCTTTTCCTCAAGAAAGATAGAGCTCCACCAGTACTGAGGGGACAGAGGTCAATGACAGGGTGTGATGAAATCCAGGCTACAGGCCTCCAAAGAGAAAATAATTGCATAAATGATCCTGTGATTCATAATGCCCTAATTTTATGGTCTGAGTTATGCCTGTAAGGAGCAAACCATGTAGGCCATGTGGGCGAGTCTTCTGGCTATTGTGGTTTCTACATCACAGAGTTTCCATTCTTTCCATCTCTTTCTTGACAGTTTCTTGATTCTTAGAAGGTGCCTTCCACTTTTCCACTTTTTATTGCACTTGAAGGGGATAACAGAATTTCAAGTTCTTCTAGCTTATCTGCAAGTACTTCCCTCCAATTAAATATGCAGAAAATTCCAAAAGTTAGCCTTATTTTCTAAAAACCAGTGTACTGGCTTCCCCCTGTAAATGCAAAATATTTCCAGACAAAGGGTTTGCTGATGGTCAAGTTGGTGGAAAAATCTCTTTGGAAGAGCATGACTGGGATATGCTATTGGCAACCTGCGCCCATACAGTCACAATTTTCCCATTTTCTTTATGATGTTTTGAAAGAGATACAGTTACAACAGTCAAACTTCTTCTGGACATGGCACTTTTTCCTCTTTGAGAGTGAAGTTGCAATTCACTGTGGGTTTATTTAAAAAAGAAAGGGAATTGCCATTAGAGGAACTACAGACCATATTATTTTGAAGTTTGAATCAAATCTCCGTACAAGAAGAGTTTACAAACATTTTAATTACTCTTCCTACTATCATCTTCTCCCTACCATGCCACAGTTTCTTTCAACATTTTGAAAAAAATTACTTAAAAAAAAAAAACAACTTACAAAATAGTTAATATAACCTAAGCAGCACAAAGAGCAAACACAAGAATGGGAGAGCATTCTATCAAGTGTTCTATCCTTAGCTTATTAATTTTATATTACTAAGTTTTCCGTGTTAGAAGTACTGACCCTGTATGCTAATGCTGCCTAATAGAATCTTTCACAGAGTGATAGAAATGGTCCATTTTCACATTGGTAACAGGGTAACTGTTGGCTACCCAGGCTACTGAGCACTTGAAATGTGACCAACGAAACTGAGGAACTGATTATTTTTATTTAAATTGAAATAGCTCTATGTGGCTTGTGGTTATCACATACAGCTATATATAATTTAAACAGCTATATAGTTAAAGCAAACCTAGGTCACTTAAGTCTATGCGCCTCTGTTGGCACAACAATCTTGAGATCTAAAGTCCATTTAAAATACAAAGCATTTTATGACTTCTTTTTTAAAAATATTGAATAATTAAATAGAACAACCTCTATAAAGCCAGACAGAAGAAACATGTCTGCAAGAAATTCTCTAAGGACAATGCTACCTTTTAAGATGATCCAGGAAGGAGGATGGAGTGCTAATGTTCTGGAAGCTTGGGTCCTGGGCAGCAGTCTCGGCTCCATTCCACCAACTAGCTGAGTGGCTTTGGGCCGTTCTCACAGTTCCTTGGACCCTGATTCTCTTCCTACTACAATGCTGGAATCTGCCAAATAGACTTCAAATTCCTTCCTCCCTCTAAACCTACAATAAAATGTAAACTGGATCCAGCTTGGGAGAAAAAATGTCTTAGGTAGAAACTGTGTGTGGTCTACACAAACTCTTGTAATTTCAGTTCCTTTACTTTTTCAAACTACAAGCTAATAAATACATATTCTGTCACCTGAGGATTCATCAGGTCCAAGACTTAGTGCAAAATGGGATGTTTTTTGGACTCCAGTAAAGAAAATCAACTGAATGCAAAGTGGTATTATTTTTTCCTTGTTTATTTTTTCTTTCATTTAGGACATTTTCAAACCTTCAGAAAAGTTTCAAGAATAGTACAAGAACACCTATGTTTCCTTCACTTTGTAAGACTATTCTTATATACAGACACCCAGAAGGTGTTCTCTTTGCAGAGTAATGACCTGGTGATACCTCCCAGTTCATAACAACAGTGAGGAAAAGTTACTGCATTTTCTCTATTCATAATGAACATGCATTTCAGGTTAAATTTTGATGTCAGAAACTTTTTCAGCAGAGGAAAAAACAAACAACCCCCTATGTCTCAAGTGGAAAAGCATTACCTTTGAAATAAGGTAGACTTTGCTCCAATCTTAGCCCCTCAAATCCAAGTCCTGAGCCCTCTCTGAATCTACTTACCGGCTTGCAAAATGGGATATAATGTCTCCCTTGGAGAAATATTCTGAGAATTGCCTGTGATTAAGTAAACAGAATGGCAAGTAGCAGCCTCTCACTATTGTTAGTTGCTTTTACAGTTAACTAAGCATATTCCCACAGAGTTCTTTAGGAATGACAACCCTGTGGGATGAACACATCGGGTAGCACTGTCTATGGGTTATAGCCAAGAGGACCAAGGCACAGAAACATTAAGAAAAGAAGGGAAGGAAGGGAGGGAATTGGCATCTGATGAGCAGACATGATGGCCTCTATGGGAGGCAATACTTCGATCACCTCTGCCAACACTCACACCAACTCCAGGAAACAAGCTGTCACATCCTCAATCTGCAGCAAAGTACTTAAGGCTCAGAGAGACTAATTTTACAGAGCTCCATATAACTAGCCAGTTACAGAACCTGCTTATGTATATGGTTTAACTGCCTGCCTTAAAGGTTTGGGAGACTTGGTTAAGTATTCAATGGCCCCAATTAATGGTTTAAGGGTCCTGATTAATGGCTGAAGTGTTCTCACTTAGAGTTTAAGGACTTGGTTAAGGATTTAAATGCTGGTTAAAGGTTTAAGTATCTATAGCTGACACAAGTTTAGGCCTCTAATAAAGACATGCTTCCGAATGCAGGATTTCTACAGCTCAAGGAAGCAGGCTGTTTTTCCAGAACTAGTTGATTCTATAGGGAAATGGTGTCTAGCATCTTCATGAAAAAGTACTCTCCCCAGGAGGCCCACCAAGGCCAAGGGTGATCGGCAGCTTGCACAACGTGTAGGAGATATCTCAACTTCAGAATCTAATCAATGTAACTTCTGACCTGAGGTGATTATGACATTTTAAATTAGGCTATTACCTAAATGCACTTGTAAGGTTATGTCTACGAGCTCTTACACACTGGATGATTTAAAAAACATTTTATACTGCTGAGGTTATATTGTGAATGGGTTCGGGTTGGGTGATTTTGACAGACCAAACTGTTGAAGCAAGGGAATGCTGTAATTAGACCACACTGTAAAGACTATGTTCAAAGATTAGCCCTCACAAGGGTGTTCGATTAATTATAATAGGGAAAAAAGGCAGGTTATCTGTACAAGCAGCTAGCTGGCTGTCCCAGGGCACACAACTGAAAAGTCTAATTTGCCACTGGGTAGTGTCAGGTCTTTAGCCTCAGACCCCAGTGGACAGCCACAAAGGTCCTGGGCAGAGCAGGCCTCAGGGCCTCGCACATTTTAACTGGGTTTTTCTCTGGCTACTAAGCTTGCTTGTTTGCTTGCTTCATTCATTCATTCATTCATTCATTCATTCATTCATTTCCTTCCTTCCTTCATTGAGGTTACATTGGTTTACTACACTGTACATGTTTTAGAGGTACAGGATACCTCTTCAGATGTCTGTTAGGAAACCAAACCCACTATCCAAGGCACTGATGGTCCTCCACCATAGTCCCGCATGTCTCCTCCCCACCTTATTCTCCCCCTCCCCCTTTTGTAAACAGTCAGACTTCCAGGGTTTGTTTTGGTTTGGTTCTGTCTGCCCCTTTGTTCTGTTTCTCTATACTCTACATATGAGTGAAATTACCTGGTGTTTGTCTCTCTCATCTGATGTACTTTGCTTAGCACAATCCCCTCCGGCTCCATCCATGTTGTCATAAAAGTCAAAAGTTTCCCTTTTTTTCTTTAATCAAAGAAGACTTTAAATAAGCCTACACATTTGTTAGTAACTTTGACACATGTGACTGGGTTCTGTCATGCTAATCAGCCTGCACAGAGATGCTGGTCTCCATCTTGACCCTCTGGACAAAAGCCACGTGAGAAACAGCTTCCTGTCCCATCAGGCAAATGAATGAGAAGCAGGAAGATGCTCAGAGGGTATGGAAAGTACTGACAGTAAAGTAGACCAAATACAAGGTTTAGGAAAATATCTCTAAATAGAAACCTAGCCATCATAATAACACTAAGAAAAGCAAAGGGAAAGGAGGAGGGAAGATGAGAGAAAGAAAGAAAGGAAAAGAAGAAGCCATTTGTTTTCAAAAATTAAATAACCTATTTTAGGTGTCATGAGATTTGAATGCATTCATAGAAGATAAATGATTGGTGGGTGATAGATGAATGCTATTAATCATATGTCTATCACTAGATCCATCTCTTTCTCTGTCGAACTATCTCAGCAAGAATCTTGATCTGGTAGAAAACTCTTTACCAAAACATATGATGTGACAATGCTCATAGAGAGGTTTTCAAATCAGTGTTCAGTTATTTTCACCATTGTGCAAAATCAGGAGGCCCTGCTGAGCAGCAGACGGCCCTCAGCAGGCCGGACATTTGGGCCAAAGCCCAGGGGGCAGCTCAGAGAACACACTGTCCGGTTAGACCCCACATGGAGTGGCCTCAGAAAGTACCCAGTGTTTGCATGCCCCAAAAGATGAACACGGACAGGTTCATTCAAAACACTTCATGGGGAGCCAAAGGAGGGGGATCTGGCATTTCAGCAAAAGTTCACACATCCGTGGGTCCTTGCCAAACCCTGCAACATGTTGTTATGCCTAACAAGGGTCTCCTTTCTGCTCAGATCCTCTATTACTAGGTTCATCTGGGTTACCACAGATGGACAGTGAAAATCTAATGTTAGAATATGGTATGGAAGGGTCACCCAAAAAATAACAGGGAGCAAGAGTCATCTGAGAGCATGACTTCCTCTCAGGGGTTTAATTTCAGTATCGTGATTTTTTTCCATTGTGTGTGTGTGTGTGTGTGTGTGTGTGAGAGAGAGAGAGAGAGAGAGAGAGAGAGAGAGAGATTTAAAATAACAGTGTAATCAAGTCTTTCTGCTAGTCAAGTTATTAAGAAACTTAATTATAAGCAATTATCACTAAAACAAAGGGAAAATTTTTTCCTTCACCCATAATTGAATAGTTTTGAAGACTACAAATGTCCAAAAGAAGATTTCTCATTGTGAATATTTATTTCAATAAAGATATCCTGCTTTCTAGTATTAGATCCATGGAGTTTTTAATTACATGTATCTAAGTCTTGGCAGCATTGTTACAATAGTTTTACCTCCTGCATCTAGAAACATAAAAGATTTGTATATGTCACTGGTTGTGACCTTCCAATAATGAGTGAAGAAAATTGTTATTTATCATTTCTAGGATCAACACCACTGTGACAGCAGAAAATTGCATTATTTACCTCACCCACACTACTGTTATAGAATTGGAGAAACAAATCCTTGGAACTATCCAGGAATGTTCTTTTCCCAATTAAGGTCTTGATGGTCCTGAAAATAATACTGATCTTTACCTTTCTCTATTTGCATTTTAATTTAAAAAACTCTGCCAGTATTTTTTCCATAATACAGTGTGATTATAGTCTCAAAATCTTCTTATCTGAGAGTCCCTTTAAAATTTGATTTTTTAACCTTGTTCAGTTACTGAATCATCTCATAGATTCTTTATTATTTTACTTGAGTTGATATTTTTCTTCACTGTGAAATTATCCATCTAGCAATCACGTTACTAATATGCAAAAAGTTCTTCAATTATAAAGGCAAACATAACCCATGATTAGTAAGAAGACTATTTTGCAAATCAACCATTGTTTATTTCAGAATATAATCAAGTACCCCAGGCTAGATTAAAAGCTTAAGGGCAGGATTTTTTTCAAACTTAAAATAATAAAGGTAATCAAACTTTCCTTCCAATCTAGGTGATTATGAAATTTAATTACCAGCAGTTAGTGTTAAAACAAAGGGAAAGCAATTTATGTTACACATAATTGAATATTCCAGAAGAAAATTTCTAAAGAGTTCTCAGAAAATGTATTTAAAATTAATCTCAACCTGATTTTTTCATTTGTTATGTCTCAGTTAGCAATGTAGAATAAATGACACTCTTGGGCGATGTGGTTTGACAACAGCAAGTGAGAACATATCCTCAGGAAAATCAGACAACTTTGAGTCTCATACTCAGTAAATGATCAGATCTTTACTCTGTGCAAACACAACCACACTTAAGTCTGCCACAGCTTTAAAGAGAGGTTTACCCATGTGGTGGGAATTCACCTCTCCAAACTCTGGACACTACAACTGTTCCTTTTATAGTACTCAGTTGCCCAAACATGTCCCAAAGCTTCCAGAGCTGTTTCATCAAACCCAGTTCTAACTGGAACTTCCTTCCTCAGCAGAAGCAAGTGATCTGGAAGCTCTGTGGTCAGTGCAATTTGGGGACAATTAGCATAATAGTCCAGGTCATCTCCACTCACCCCTCTAGACTATGGTAGTCACTTTCCTCCCTGCAGTCCACATAATTCACTCTCTCAAACTGGAATACAGAAGGCTATTTGCTTGTCTATCTCTGCTGCTGGAGGGGAGAGAAACACTCTTGACTCATCTTTCTAGTCCAAAAACTTAGGACTGGGCCTGAAACCTAAAAGACACTCAACCCAACAGATGCTTTTTAATGAAGCTCAACCCTCAAGATCAAATTTAGCACACAAAGAAAGAGGCAGATCTTAAGCGTATTAGAATTATTTCTGCACCTTCAGTCGGCGCCAATGAGTGTCTTCTCTTTCATTCCTCAGAGGAACAAGTTATTCATACTGAGCTCTTACTAAGTAAATGTCTACACAAATTATTTCATTCAACCCCACAACATTCTTATGAGTTAGGTTCTTTTATTAGTATTAGCCTCATTTACAGACTAAGAAACTGAGGTTTGGAGAAGTTATGTAACTTACCCTAAGTTATACAACTGGTGTGTGATGGAGTCAGAACTCAAGGACAGTCCAGAATTAGAAGAAATCCTAAAAGTATCTTTCTCACTGAATCTCCTTAAAATGGAGTCTTATAACTTATTTGGTACATAGTACATAGTAGGCCCTAGAAAATGGTGGTTAATGGATTGATGGAGTGCTCTAATTTCGTAGGCTCTGGCCTTTGCCTGGGAGAACCCAGCTGCCACCACAAACAGGCTCTATTCTTCCCTGCCCAACACCTCTCACAGGTGTGAATTGCTTGTGTTATCTGAATTATTCATGATCCACAGTAAGTGTGCTTAAAAAGAGAACTATGGGTTCTTGTATTTTCAAAGACAAAGTGCCTGATTAATTGGTGAACTAAGCAATATAAGCTCATAGGTGAGCTGATTCACACCCATAATACTATATCCATGCCCATTTTTTGAATTTCAGATTTCATATTGTTCCCTAGTTTCCATTAAGATTTAAAATAATGGTAACTAAGGCAGGAAAAGAACCATCATACACATCACTATCCTATCTGCAAAGCAATTACCATCATGTAAAGCTTCTACTGCACTGCTTCAAGCACATGTATTCTTCCTAAGGCTGAATCAGGTTTTCAATCAAGCTTCTTAAGCTATACCAAGATCTGAAAATCAGATGGTCACAGCATCTATAATTTGTGTCATCAGCAAAGCATGTGACAGTATTGCCTATTTTCTCCCCTCTTCTTTCCCTTCCTCACCTCCCATTTCCTCTCCCTTTCCAGTTCATTTTCTACTGGGCTGCTTTCTGAAAGGGATAACAATATGCTAATAGTAAGCCAACATCACTGTATTTTAAATTCAATGTTAGTCAACCAAAATGAATTGAAAAACAGCAGCAGTGGTTTGGGGGTACTAAAAATAAGCTACAGCATTTGCTGAGTTCTCAGAATTAAAACCACAGGCGGTCAACTTGTTGCTGCTCTTAATAAGATATGACTGTTCTGCCCCATTGGCTGCTACTAGCAGAAACTTGAACTACATCTGATGCCTAATGACACTGAGCTTTTGATTATTTAGCAGTGATCTAGAAAGGAAGTGCCATTTCCCTGAAACTAAACCTGCCAAAAGAGAAAATAGATGGTTTTCATGTGATTGCATTGTGCCACATTACAATTGCACCTTGGTCAAATTCACCTTGCACTTATGATTTAATTAGTCACACATCTATAGATATGGTTCCTTTATGCTTGAGTTGCTGCCCAAGTCCTCCAACAAGGTGTTTCCCCCATGAGTTGAATTTTTGTATATAATTTAAAAACACACAATAAAAATTGAAACACTATTATTATATTGAACTTTTCCATTAGGACATTAAGATCATGTTGCCCCCCAAATGCTGGTTATTACAGTAAATGTCTTATCGGTTAGCCCTTTTGGGGATTTGTCAATAAAGTTTTCAATGACCAGAAAGGTAGAGAAATTCTACCTAATGCATCATTGTGATTAGAAGCCTGTCATACTCAGACACCAGTGGGTCTGCTCCTATTGATCCCCACTCCTTCAGATTCATTAGTAATTTTTTCTTTTCAATTAGGCTTGCTGATCAACCACACACACACACACACACACACACACACACACACACACACACACACACACACACACAC